>CANTUR010000911.1:50000-591995 GCA_947683625.1 Mallotus nudiflorus
AGTGCCATGGAAGATGCCTTAGAACGAACAACACACCAGCGATCATATGGGACTACTTTCCTTCCCTTTCAGGTAATAGGTCTAATCCCGTTCCTATTTTATCTTATCGTTAATTTCTTCATGCTCGTTCCAAGTTCGAAGTACCATTTGTACAAATAAGAATCCCCTTCGTTACAGGATTTCTTCTTCATATAGATAGATATAGGATCTATGGGGCAATTACTTAGAAATACATTTTGTGCAACAGCCCGTCCTATTTGATAGAAAAGGATCCCATGATCCTGAACCGATCTTACCTGGGATCGCAAATCCCAAGTTTGTCTATGAAGAGCAGATCTAATTATATTAGTGTCTATAATTGATTTCTTCTGTGTAATACTAATTGATAGGGCCTCATCGGTAAGTGCTACAAGATCTCGTACATTGGAACCCATGGTTATGGACCCGAATCCATTAGTATGGAACATTTTCTTTTCCAAGTGAAATCCCCTAGTATATGAAAGAGTAAAAAAGTGCTTTCGTTGTTGTGGAATAAGAAGCCTTCGTATCTTAATGCATGTATTTAATTTTTTCGAAGCGGGATCCACTTTTTTGGGAATATGAGTCGAAGCAATAACAAGAATATTTCTAGTGGAACATCTTTCACAATCCCTGGAGAGATAGTTCGCTAATAGACCGAGGGATAAGTAATTCGACTCATTCACATCCAGATCATGAATGTTTGGAATCCATATTATGCAAGGCTTTTGCTAATTCGAATTGAAGGGTGATATAAAATCGGTCTATTTCCGGCATCATATCCATAGTTAGCGCATTCATCCTAGTTAGAAACTCCAGCTCCGTATCAAAGTCACGGTCGATATCGTCACTCACATCAATATCGTCACTATCATCAATAAGAAAACCCTTAGGCTTGTTATCCAGGAACTTGTTCAGAAATACTGTAATGAAAGGAAGATAGGAGTTTGTCGCTAGGTATTTGACCAAATAGGATCGTCCAGTTCCTATAGAACCTATCACTAAAATACCCCTAGAGGGGGATAGGGCTAAGCGGAGCGAAAAGGGTTTTCCATGAGATGGGAAATGAAAACTATTCACCCCACACGAGGTTTGTGAATAAGTGGTTGTCTGATAATAAGCAAGGAATATCCGTCTTTCTGCTAAACAGGGTGTATTGAACTCATAATTCATTAGATACTTTTTTTTTATGAATGTCAACTAAGTATCGTAAATAAATTGCTCCCGGCTCTTCAATCACTTGATAACCAGAGTCATTCTTTGATAAATGATCACTATGAGTCAGACTCAATAGAATTTGATCAATCCTTTTTTCTGTCGTTAAGGTGGAGAACTGAACCAAGAATTATCTTTCTTTATCATCAATCGAATCACTGTTCGCGACCAAGGATTCTATTTTATCATCAATCCAATCACCGTTCACGTTTTTTCTTTTTCTTATCAATGAATAAGAATCCGGGCTGTTCACTTAGCTACTCTACTTTCCACGATGTCTTTTCCCTCACTGGTCTCTTGGCTTGAGGACAGGGTTTTTCAGTTCATCAGGAATAGACGGGAAAGAAAGTGTCTTTGTTTGGCACGTGTCGCAAAAGCTTTTTCATTCTTTTTTCGTGAAAGGTGCCATCAGCCCGGTCCTTTTCCCATAATTAAGTCCTCTTTTTTGGCTTTTCCGATCGGATGGACCGGGAGAAGGAAGGACGAGAGCTAATCAATCCAATTGTTGGAATAACGGGAGCTGGGCAGGAAGCCAGCTGCTATGCGGCAGATCCAGGAATTCATGAGAGGGCTGTTTCCGGTGGGCGACGGGATGCGGTAACGAAAGATAGAGAAAGGCGAACCCAAGTTTAAGCACTCCTAAACATTTTTGCTATGTTACGCTTCATCGGCATATCAACAAGGAGAATCTGAGTAGATAGGGATAAGGTGGCCAAGCCTTTCGCTCTTTTGGAATGTAATTAATAGGTCTTTAAACTACTACAATACCAGTATCCACTTCTCTGATATCTCCAATTCCCCTTGGCTTGGAAATGGGATCCGAGTGCGGTACCTACTTTTGTAAGAGATCGCAGGCATAAACACTGTAAGGCGATGGAACTGAACTAGCTTAGGCTCTTTGCCTTGCGGCAGGGAATAAAGTCAATCCCTCTTCATAAGTTATTTGATCTATAAAAAAAAAAGTCAGAAGAGGTATAAAAAGACTCTACTCTCTAGAGAGGGAGAGGCAACCATGGAATAATCCAAAGTAAATCGTAAAACAAAGATGGGCAGGGGCAAAATCTTAATACCTCACAACTGGATCAATGGCTGGCCTTAGGCCTGCAAATGCGGAACCCCCACTAGAGTAAATTAAGGGGCAGGTACTGCTTAAAGTAAAGGTTTAAAAGGGATCGCTCACAGGGGAATATCCTTAAAGAGAGGGCATTCTAAAATCGATTAGCATTCCAAACTCGCTCGCGGGGAAAAGAGATTCTTCTTAGAGCAAGGCGGCTTACACAACAAGAGTAGTCCTCCCAATAAAGGCTCTCTTTCTATTTTTATATTAAGGTGAAACTCTCATTAGCGGTGTGGGAATCTAGATCTCTGAAGCAGCTTACCAAAATGCTAGTTGTGTCAGTGAGACCAAGTCCCTAATTAGATAGAGAACTGCTTTCCCCCAGGCGCTAAATGACTTTTATCCCTATTCTTTTATTTTTTAAACCCACTGCTTTCGAGCGAGGTCTAATCATCCCATTCATTGCCTACTTTTACTTTTAAGGCACTCTCGCAGTTAGAAGTCTTTTCAGAAGCCGTAGTCTTCGATTCTCTTCCTAATATCCATCTTTTGTTGTAAGCCTTCCAAGTATCTTCCTTCCAGTCTTCTATGGTCCAGCCATCGTAGTTAGTTATCCCATTCCTCCCGTCTGTCCCTTATTCTGTTAGAAAGTAGGGTGCTGAGGATGCCCTTTAGTTCTGTAGTGGTCTATGTACTAAGTAAGGGTCAATCTCTTATGAGATTACTATTTCCCCGTCCGCTATTCATGCTTGGGCTATCTTTCAAATTAGAATGATTACTTAATTAGCCTTTCTTCTTCGAAGGACTGATTTACTGATTGGGGCAGTCTCTATTCGTAAGAATGGAATCTGTATGCTTTTCTTTTTATCTGCTATCGATAGCTTTGAAGAAAGGAATGAAGAAGAACTAGGTTCAGAGAAGAAGGCTCTTCCTCAGCAGGGACGATTCCAGTACTTATCTTACTAGAGCAGTTTACAAACTTTGCTAATAATAGCTCACTCTCCTTGACTTTATAAAGAAAATCTGGACATGTGACTGATCCCACCATGTTCGGCTCACGCAAGGCTTGCATCCTGAGATGGGAGGACTGCCCTAGATGAGGGTCAGCGCCCGTACTAGCCCTTGACTAAGCGAAAGCGCTAATGGATGTAAATTTCTTAGTTCTTATACTAAGGGTGAGCTTAAGAAGCTTCAAGCTAGGCTTTCCCTCCATTATAAATTCTTTCCCTAGGCTAGTAAGATATTCTAAGGGCAGGAAGGAGACATTTCAATCAAGAAAGATAAAGGAACGGGATGGGATAGTCGCTTACAGAAGGGCAGAGGATTTCACAGTTATCAAATCTTTCTTCTGAACTATCAAAAAAGAGCTTACTCTCTTTCGAAACACCGGATACGGTTAGATCTAATTCTAGCACAACCTCTTATGTAAGAATCCATTCTTCTTAAACTTAAAAAAGACTTGCAGCGATTATTCCCACAGCTTCTTCTACCCAGTCTTCTCCCATAGTCTCAAAAGAGGGTCAATACGATCCCTTTGAGAAAGAACAAAAAATTCAACTATCAGAGCGGTGATTTCTACTTCGAAAGCCATGAGCCCCATTCACGAAAGCCTACGGAACAAACTTGCTACTTTTGATTAACTTAACTCGTCGCTACTTCTGACCCCTCTACGTACCCTCTCTTTCTCAATCTGACCCTTCCATGTACCCGACACTGATTCCCAAGCAGAGGGAGTAGAAGGAGGATCTTACAACTACATCATTTATTATTACAACACTTAATATTAAATAAGAATGACAGAAGCCCGCTGCTAAACAAGCACAGATTGGTAAATAAGCACAAAAATAGGTAAAGGAATGGAAGCACATCTTGCACCTTCTATGATCCATTCAACCAGCCTTCAAGATGAGAGATAGGCTTTTAGCAAGGAGATATCGCACGGAAAGCCGGATTAGGTCTTATAATCGAGACTTCTTTTACAGGCCTTAGTCCCTTAATGAGATTACCCTGAGGCTTAAGAAAAGATAGCCATATAAGTGACATCCTAGCCAGAGAAGAGCAACAGGAGCTATATTCAAGAAAGTTATGGACTGGAATCAGAGATTGGATGGACATCCGAAACAGAGAGGAAAAGAGGAAGGAAACAAGGCTAGCTCACGCTTTGCAACTACGCTATATATTGATATTGCAACTGCGCTAAAAAGGGCACATCAGCTGGGAACAGCTTCTTACTAGTAGGGGCTAATCACAGTAAGAGAGTCCAATCTCTGAAATAGAGCTTAGTCTCTCCATAGTAGTATACTAGTAGAAGGCGTAGGTTATGACTTAATCCAATAGAGTCAGAACACCTTTATATCTAAAAGAAATGGTGCTCGATGAAACGATCCAGATTCCACACTATGCTGTGGGCTAGGGAGAGAGCTCCTCTGCGAAGCTGGTCGTTCAGTGTTCTTATGGAGGAACCATACTAGAAAGAAAATAGAAAAGGCCTTCAAAAAAGAGCGAGAGAGTGATGGGCAACCTTAGTCTATATGTTGCTCGTAAGCCGACAAGTACCAGTTTCGCAACAGTACTGGCGCAAAAGGATCGGTCCTTCACTTGCTGATCGTTCGCGAGTTGAACTCGCTCTCTTGCCGCGCCTTTCACTCACTCGCTTGAGTCGGACTCAATCACTCTTTTTTTTTGGAGGATCATTCGTTCTTCATTCTCTTGCTATTACCCCCGCAGGGGGCGCAGCAACCAAGGTGCATATTATCATATAGAAACAAGCAAGCGTAGCGAATCACATGGATAAGCCCCTACCTGCCAGCGCGCGGATAGATAGGGCGGGCGAAGCGCGAAGGGGATGGATGTCTGAGCGGTTGAAAGAGTCGGTCTTGAAAACCGAAGTATTGATAGGAATACCGGGGGTTCGAATCCCTCTCCATCCGCGAAGTAATAAGTTATCTCTTGCGTTATCTATAGATAAGAACGAATCGGATCGACTCGACTGATATGATAGATGGAATGGGTAGCTTGTTTTATGATTTAGTTAGGACTTTGTCTCCCTTTCGTTATCTTCTGCTCCCGGTTGGGGAAGGGCCGGGTGGATTATTACCCTTGGGAGCTAAGTCGAAGATCTCGGTGGTCTTGTGAGTGTAAACTACGATTGCAGTTTTCTTTAGGAAGTCCCATAGCTGTGAGGCTTAACAGACAAAGAAAACGGTGGATACTTCCACTAGTTGGGTAGAAGGTGACGACCCTAATGAATCGACTATGAAGAGAGGGGGATTTGGTGTTGAAAAAGATTATCCCTATTCAGAACGACCATCGTGGAAAGTGGACCTCGAATTATGATTATGAAGGTCCGTACGTCGTTAAGAGAGCCTTTTCAGGGGGTGCCCTTCTTTTTACCAACATGGATGGAGCTGAACTACCAAACCCCGTGAACTCAGATGCTGTGAAAAAGAATTACGCTTGAAATCCGTGTATCTCGTTTCATTAATGAAAACGGTTTGATTCCTTTTCGCAACCCATTTCTTTTTCAGAAAGACTGGGAGAGTATCCTTCCTACGGCATTCTCAGCAGGCTATTAGTTTAGCTCTTTAACATAGATACAAGAATCTTATTTTGGTGAAGCTGGAAAGGGCGTTTAATTGTCCCATAGGAAAGAAGGAAGAAAGGGAAATAGCAAGAGCTCATTCGGAAAAAACCCGAAGAGGCGGTCTAGGTGAGAGCTAAAGCGTTGGGAAAAGGATACCTTGCCGAGTCGAAAAACAAACCCGAAAAAGCGCTTCGGCCAAACTGGAGAGGTCGGTAAAGCATTTCCTGGAGAACGAGTTCTATCTCCGGGAGCGGGGGCAAAGTTCGACACCACATGGGAAAAATCGACAGTAATCCTGGCACAAGCTGCGCTATACATCGTTAGTATCATCGCTGGAAGAAAAAAAAGGAAGTTCTCTTTTTATTATGTTATCCACTGTTTGTTCGACTTTACATCCTTTGCATCTTTTGATTTTTACATTCCTAACCATAACATCAAATAAACTCCATGAAAGTTTTGTTTGCATAATCCAATCGTTGTCCTTTTTGCTCTGTCGCTTAATCTAAAACAAACATCGTGAATTCCCTTGCAAAACTCGTTTGTTCAATCACACGTGCACCTTAATCCTCATGTTTGTTATGTCAAATGAATATTGAAACAATGAAACAGGTGCAAGCCTTAGAAGCAGTTCTGAGAATTAATCACAGCAAAGAAAAACAAGAAAGCACAGATGATAAATATTGAAACCCGTAGGTCGGGTAGGCGTGTCAGCAAAAGCTGTCGCACCCTCAAAATAAATCTGGACTCCAGTCTGGGATAAACTACTCATCAATAAAAGGGCACCGAGCCTCTCAGTATGTTCGTCAAGCTTCCCAGCAGAATAACACGGGCTTCAGTCCCATACAGTTGGGATGAACTAATTAACAGGATGTTCTTAAACCTTCCAGTGAGATCCGCATGAGGGGATGGTTCATTCGAGCTCTATCAGAGGAGTTATCGTCCGCTCATCGAGAGTATTGTCTGAACCTGGAACGTTGTTCAAAAAACTTAATGACCATCCTTCGAGATGTGGTCATGTGTTATGACGGCACTGTAAGAAATGTCTGCAGCAATCCAATCACCCAATCTGAGTATGGGGGGAAGGCTGGAACTAAGTCACAGAGTTTATTCCTTGCTAGTGAACGGTCTATGATTCCACGCCTAGAGACTTTCTCAAAGGAAGCGAGAACGCGGGAGACGGGTCAATGAATAACTTTTTTCCATTTTTCATTATTCCCTGGGGCCTTGGATTTCAATCCGAGATCATCCTTTGGGGTTAGTTCATTTCATTTATTGCCCTTCTTTTTCTTTTGCTTGATGAAAGACATCCTGGCAAAGGCCGTGTATATTAGTAAAAAAGGGGACTTTCGTGGGTTCGGTGGCTCTTTGGTGTGCCCTGAAAATGTGATTGAAAAATTGGCTTTTGAAACTCGATTTGTCACAACAAGAGGTATTGTCTCCGCCTTTTCAAGTAGGGATCATCCCGGCAGTACAGGCAGTTTATGATCCTCCGCTCGGTAGTGGCCTAAGGCTCAATGATTGATCTTCTGCGCTAAGGCTAGCATCTCATCCCATCTTTCATCTTATTGCTTTGAGCTCTCTTCGAGAAAGTGTAAAAGTTGAACCTGCTGCTCCTTGATTTCACATAAACAACTGAGTGCCTTCTGCTCTTTTTGGTCTTCTCTTTCCGTGTCTATTGATCTCCTGCCCACTCACCACTCACATTCTCTTTATAGAATCCTTCTAGGCAGATAGGACTACTCTTGCTTGCTCTTGGCCTTGGCTGCTTAGAGAATGGAATTAGGAATTTAATTTTCGTCTTATTGTAGGTCGGTCATCTGTTCAATCTGGAATTCCATCTCTTGTTTGGTTTCTGGTACCGGTTTCAGTTCCTTTGTTCAAATCAATATCTATGCTTCCCTTCCCGGTTGTCCTGTTCAATCCGTTTTTATTTTGTCTGAGGCAAAGGCGAATCCCTTATACTGTATACGGTCGAGCTGGCTTGGCTGGTACATCAAGCATATCGGCATATTGCTTGTTCGGTGTGGTACACATATCTGTCAATGTCAATCAAGTAATAGAATTCATTCCCACTCTCTGAAGAAAACGTGAAGAATTGCCATTTGAGCTTGTAAGACCCGTTGAAGTCCCCGGGGAGGGCTATAAGTAGGCCGTTTGCTATTGCTATAAGGGCTGCTCGCCTTTATACGGCTTGGCTTCGCTATCGCTCCTATGTAGTAGGCCTATAAATATTCCTACCATAAAAAAATGCCTATTATCTAATCTAGTTCTAGAAGCTTCGCCAGAAGCAAGCAAGACGAGGTCGCTCTGCTTCGTAGACAAGGCTCGTGTAGTACTTTACTTACGAGCTCGTGTAGTACTCCCCCCTATCTCTAAAGGGGCTTATGCACTCCACTCGCTGTCTACTAAACGAGCGTTAGAGCGAGCGAGTGAAGTCTTCAATTTAGTGGCTTCCCCTCACCCTATTCTTTCATTTCCACTTAAGCTTCCCCGGTTTGGGGAATTAATTGATTGGATACCCGAGAACCATAATCTTTCCTAGGAACAGCTTCTACGACGATAGATAGGGGTCAGGTTTGTTTGGCATCTATGCCCCCTGCCCTCCAAACAGTATGGGAGCCTTTCAGCTCGTACTGCTCACACTCCTAGATTTTCACGGCACCTCCTCCACCATAGTGTGAGCTGGGAGCAGCTCCGAAAAGCGGGGCCTAATTAAAAATTCGCTTTCAACAACGTCAACAACACCACAAAAAAAGTAAACTATGGTTGCCCACTGATCTGATCATAGGTGAAATCCAATCCTTCGCGCCAGGCTTGGAAACCAAACCCCGTAAGTCAGGCTCCCTTCGCCTCTCGGAAGCGAGAAAGCGAGCAGCAAGCTGAAAAAGCCCTTTTCTTTCATAATAATAAGGTAAGCTTCATAGCGTAAACCGGGGCAAGCCAAAACTGAAGGAAGGGCTTCATAGCCTTACCTTATTATTAAAGAAACAAAGGGGAGCTTATTCTTATTATATTCAAAAAAAACAAGGGTTGGAACCCTACTCCCCAACAACTACAAAGATGCTTATGCTTGCTGGCATCAAAGCTCTTCATTCTTTTGAGTAGGATGGGGCGCACAACCCATTCTCTGCTCTTTTCCTGAGCGTTTCACACTAAGCTCTTCGATCCTGCCCTGCGCCTCTCTAGGCATGAGCGATAGCTCATGACTGGTATATGGATCTCTCTATGTAGTGGTCGGCCTTCTAGAAGCTTCGCCAGAAGCGACTAGTCGCTTCCTGAATGCCTCTTTACTTTAGTATGGTCTGTCTAGTCTTTCCAATGCCTCCTTCCTTGTCGCCAACGAACGCTACTAGGAGAGTAAGCAAGCTACCTTGCTTGCATTCTATTCTATAAGCGGAGCGATTTGTCTTGTCGAGTCTACGAAGCTTCGTAGTTGCCCCCCCTTTGCCTCGCCATGCCACTAGATCCATAATGACCGGCGAGTCGGAACATATACGAATATAACCACGCGGAGCGCCGGACCGGTCTATCGAAGAAAGAGATCATTGAGCCTATTTTGCCGAGCTAAGGTTTGGAACCCTATAGTTTTTTTGAATATAATAAGAATAAGCTAAGGGAGCTGGGAATCGCAAGAATTGAGAAGTCCTCCATTGAATTACATGGGATGGGAAAGACAGGTTCGGAAATGGTCGGATTAGCAGGAGGAAGGGTGGCCCCGCCCTGAAACAAAGGTGTACGTACATAAATAAAGAGGCTGGTTATGGCCTTTACTTGATAGGGCTCCTTCCCAGCTATCTTGACCGGGAAAAGGGGGGAGGCCCTTGCGGAAGCCCTGTCCGCCCTTCTCTATTTTTAGGGATCCCTCATATTTAGGATTCCAGGCTTCCCTCCCAGACTCGTAACAGACGGCTAGGAACAAGAAGAGGGTCAGTAGTCTTTGCCGTTGCAGGTCCTTCTCCTTCCGTTGAGACGGCCCTCTTTTTTTTTTATTTTTGTTTGTTCAACGCGGCACGAAATCATGAAGAAGCTGGAATAACTCAGAAAGATAGTGGCGCCTAGCCGTTGAGAGCGTCTGTTGTCTTTGTAGAGGAACAGTACGATCTTGGACTGGCCCCCTTCGCATGACCTAGAAAGAAAAAAAGTCCGTGCTACTATAAGGCCTCTAAACTCCTCCCTCAGGACACTGTTGCCTTGCCCATGGGGACGGGGTAGCCCCGACTTCCATAGGTCCTTGGTTCGACCTCCTAATGAGAATTGAGGTCCTTGCGCGGGCGTCTCATCCCTAAGACTTGCTTGCTCTGTATGGAGTGACCCGTGGTTCCTCGAGTGCCAGCCGCAGAGAGGAATGCCATCAACTAGGGCGCTATTGGCCACTAACCACTCGCTCGTCGGCCGCTTGGGCTCCGCGTTTCAAGTTCGTTATCCTAACCGTCTCCTCTGCTCTACCGGGAGCCTGGCCCCTTCTTCTATCTTATCTACTGCCTTGCTCCTTGGCTCCCTACAGCTCCAGCCGCTCGCTGTAATAGCTTGCTTCTCGGGTGGCTCGCACCCGGGGTGGTGCGGCTGAGCCAGAGTGGGCTCAGCAGTCGGCCTATGTTTCCGGGCGCACGCGTAAAGGCATGATTAGTTCCACAAATCTCACTGCACTGACCATAGTAAACTCCTTCTCGTTGTACCGAAATAGAGATCTGATTTAAACGACCGGGTACAGCATCACATTTGACACCTGAGGAAGGTACAGCCCAACTATGAGGTACATCAGCAGATGTTACAATAATACGTAGATTCGTTTTGGCTGGTACAACCACTCTATTGTCCACTTCTAATAAACGTGATTGACCAAATTCTAGATCATCTTCTGGAATCGTATAACTGTCAAAAGTGAGTGACTGTTCAAAATTAATTTTCTCAACATATTTATCAATAATATCAATAATTAAACTTAATTAACCAATTAAATTCAATTTAAAACACAATTAACTTAATTTTACAAAATCACATAAACTTCAATAATTAAAAATAAATACTTGGAAATTCATAAAAATTCCAAATAAATTTCTATAATTCATTTCAACACCTAATTCAACCATAAACTCCAATTTCATAATTTAAATAATTAATTTCTGAAAATTAGAAAATAATATTAAAATATTCAAAAATACCCAAAAATCCAAAAAATCTCCAAAAATTCTACAAAAATTCATACATGTAGATTAAGCTACCAGGAACAACATTTGTGAAGGAAGTTTCCATGAATCATCCAAATCGAAGCTCAAAAAAATCGAAAACCCAAAGAGGCTGAAATTTTCAAATCGAAACCTAAGCAATTCTAGACCATTTTAGCTCAAACCAAAGCTAGAATAACACTCACCGGAGCTCAAGGAGAAGATAGAGACCGGCGGTGTCGAAAACAGTGGCCGGAGGAGGGAGAAACGGCGGTAGCTCGACTTTCGGCCTCTAAAGCTAATTCCGACCAAAACTCGTCGGGAAAGGGGCTGCTGGCGGCGGGGAACGGCTGGAGGCGACGGTGGCAAGCCGAGAGGCACACTGACGGCGAAGGAACGGCAGTTGCAGCGGTGAGGGATGGTGGTCGGGCGTGGGAAAGAAGAAGGAGAAGGAGTTGGGGGCAAATGTGTAATTTGGCAAATTCTTTTGATTTTTAATGTATATATGTATATATATATACTTTATACTTTATATTAAAATAATATTAAATTACACACATCAAATATACACCACACACATTAAAATATTAATATTTTAATAATTTATACCAAATAAAATTAATTAAATAACAATTAAAACAATTAAATACTTAATAAAATATTAGGGAAATAATAAACCCTAATTAAATAAATATACACACACAGGCTTTATTTAATAATTTAAAAATATGTATGAGTTCATGCAAGTCCGTAAATACATCTAAAATAATTAATAATAAATCGTTTACGTGAAAATTTCCCCGAAAATGCAAGTCCCGGGAAAATTTTACGTAAAACACTGAAAATAATACACCGTAATTAAAATAGGTTTTAAATACAGATTAACTCGTAAAAATATCACATAAAATACAGAAATCATTAACTCTGCATATCCCGGTACTGTGTAAAAATATTTTAAAAACACGGGATATTACATTTACTTTTGGTATATTTTCGGTATATATATGGTTTATATTGTTATTTCATTTACATTCATGCATCATTTATTTTTGTGAATGAATGATTTATATTTAATGATGAGGGATATCAATAGAACGTGCTACCTAGTGGGCAGCACTAGGACCGAGTACGTACCGGTACCCCTATAGCTTTAGGCTATATTACTAACTATTTGTGGATATTGTTTTGATTATGATTATCGATATGTGAGATGTGGTTGTGGGTGTGATTGCTGGAGCTCGGTTGACCAAGTGTCTCGGGGCCAATCACGCTGGCAGTCAGACTGCTGGAGCTCGGTTGACTTAGTGTCTCGGGGCCAGTCTACTGTCCAAATGGATTAAGTGGATATATTTGGATTAAGTGAGCCTGTATGGCTTGAGTGTTGTTTAACACTATTTTCTGAGGTTGCGATATTCTAGGGTTCTATGTGATCCTTCATAAACTGGGATTTTTCAGTAAAATATATAAAAATGATTTTTCTGCATCTGTATGAATTGCCTGTATATATACATATTAGACATGTATTATTGACTGTATGCATTGTCATTTAGAGTGTATGTATATATATTATAGTAATTCACTCAGTGAGGTCTGACTCCCCTCCGTTGACTATTTTTCAGGAGAGTCAACTTCTTCAGACCTCAGTAGCAGGTCGATACGCCGGATTTCTTCCGCCCCGGCTTCTTTATGTAAATTGTCTACTTGAGTCTTATTTATTTTATCTAGACACTGCAGTAGTTATGAATTTAAGTATTGGATTTCATGTATTTTATTTAAAGAGATGTATTATATTGAAACTGGATTTGTATTAAAGATTATATATATCTATGTGATGAGATTTTGAATTAAATCCAGTTGATATGGATGATATTATGATATTATGATTTTTATTTTCCGCTGCATATCATACTGTTACTATTATTATGGCATGCTTTATTTTATTTTTAGGCTTGCTACGGGTTCCGGATTCGAAAGAATTCCCGTTCCCTAGCGCCGGTCATGACCCCTGTTTTGGGTCATGACAAAAATATACTAAAAGTATACCAAAAATATATTAATCATTTAATAAAATAATTCATGTTTAAATATGTAAAGAAACCATGGATTCTCATAATTATGCACTCTACATGCAATGCATATATAAAATAATAACATATAGGTTTGCGCTCCTCTATACAAACTTGACGGGTCTGGTCCGATAGGCCTTAGTTTCGACGCAACTATAAAAAATAAATAATAATAACATTAGTATCAAATACCTAATTTTACTCCTACGAATTCTAAAGGACGACTCAATTTAAGACACTACTCGATCTAAATTCAAAAATTCAAGATCGACTCGATGTCACATTTTACGATAATTCTATTAAAAATTCAGGAGAATCTCCTCAGTAAATGAACGTCTCTCTACTAAAAGTAGAGTCGATCCTATAAGCAAACAAACTTCAATAATATTCAGCAACACAGCACCTCGGGTTGGGACTCCGAATTACACAATTTCCCAACTGAGAATCACAATTCACAATAATAAAATTAATATTTAACAATAATATAATAAAAATCATTAAAATCCATAAATATCAATAATAAACCACAATACAATTTATTTAAATAACAAAACGTTAAATATGATTATTTTCACAATAACAAAATAAAATCTTAAATAAATTATATAATATTAATAAAATCCATTTTTCAAATACTTAATCTCAAATAGTAAAATTTATAAATAAATTATTTAAATTGTTTAAATATGTAATAAAAATAGTTAAAAACTCATTTAATCACAAAAATAATAAATAAAACTATTATTTGAATATATTTCCATAAATTATTATTAATTAGTTAAAAATAGTAAGTAATTCATAAAAATTATTTTAATACTATTTATTATTTCAAAATCATTTAAAATATACTAATTAACAATAATTTTAATAAAACTACAAAGTTTACTGATTAATCCAAAAATTACATAATACTAAATATTTTCCAAAAATTACTCAAAATTAGTAAAAAAAATATTTTCTCACTTCTCAAACTAAGAATTTAAATTAACTATACTAATTTAACATAATTTCAATACAAAACACATAAAACACATGATTAATAAAAATTCATTTTAATTATCAAAAATACAATATTTATACATAAATCAAATAAATTCAGAAAAATAAACTAAAAATATATGTGAGAAGCTAAAGATGTATATAACAACATTTCTTAAATAAATTAACAAGAATCAAACAAAAACAAGTTTAGAAAAAATAAAAAACCCTAAATGGCATAAACTAAAATTTAAACAAAACACATTAACCGGATGTCCTAGAGTTGAAACGACTTGAGAAACATCTAGCCCACATCGAGAGGATTCGAATGTGCCCAGGATCGCGAGCTAAAACCACCAGAATCACGCCAGAGTTACTATAGCAGTAGGTGTTCTTCTTGATTTTCCAACGGCTTCAAGGCTTTTAGCGACGATGAAAAGGAAGAGAGAAGGGAGGGGAGGTGGCGGAGAGCTTGGTGGTGCTTTGGTGGTAGCTCAGGTGACGCTCGTGGAGCTTGAGTGGTTACTGGCAGCGTTGACAATGGAGGAAAGAAGAAGAAGAAGAAGAAAGAGAAAAAAAAAAAGGAAGAATTGACTGAAAATTTTAAGCTTTTGACTCATGTATATATATATATATATATAGATATATATATATATATATATATATATATATATATATATATATATATATATATATATATATATATATATATATATATATATATATATTTAAACTAACTCTAATATATATACATATATATTCAACAACACACATAATAAACACACATATATAACAATTAACTTTAGGCTTAAAGGTATATCAAAATGTTAAAATAAAATAAATATACTAAACTTACACTATTCATAATTTAATAAAAATAATAGTATTATTAAACAAATAAATAATACTTAACAATAAACTAACTTTTAAATCTAAATTTAATATTAAATCATAATAAAATAAAATAAACTCCAATAGTTGTGTTTAATTAATTCACATAAAATAATCATTATATATATATATATATATATATAGTTAAAATATTATTAACAGTGTATATCTTAAAATAATTTTTAGTAATTTAAAATATCGGGTTGTTATACTGTTACCACTAGTGCTCACCTTGATCGTGCTTTCTACAATACCTAATGGGGGTTTCAATTTGATTCGGTAAGAGTGACCCATCATTCCAAGTCTTAGTCTGACTATAACCCACTATTAATTACCATCGTTCCTAGACTTTATACTTAATGACACAATTCCTTTCATTTCCAGGCAGCATTGTTTACTCACCCTCAATTTAAAAGTTTGTTAAGCCTTAATAGGAGAACCATTCTGCTTTATCTTTTAATATTAAGAAGCTTTCTATTGCTTTGGGTGTATGGAACAAAAACACTTTTGGCAATATCTTTCAGCATAAGAAAAAGATTTTTGCTTGCATTAATGGAGTATAGATTTGTATTTGTTAAAATCCTTTTTGGGGTTTAGTTAAACTTGACAAAAAATTTCACTTGGAATTTGATAATGTTCTATAAGAAGAAGAAATCTTTTGGTTTCAAAAGTCCAGAGAGGACTGGATCAGATCTAAAGATTGAAATACAAAGTATTTTTATATGTCAATGCTTGCCTGACGTAATAGAAACAAGATTCTCACACTTAAAGGCTTTAATGGTGACTAGGTTACTAAAGAGAATGCTCTTAAGTAGATGGTTCAGGATTTCATTTGGAAGCCTATTTCTCTTTCTAGAAATGGTCCGTCATTATCCCATTTATTTTTATTGATGACATGGTGTTGTTTGCTGAAGCCTCTTTGGATCAAGTGCAAGTTATCATGGACTGCCTTGATACTTTTTATGGGGCTTTAAGACATAAAGTTAATCACTCTAAGTCCAATATTTTTGTTTCGGGGAATGTGGATCCTCTTATGGCAGTTAGTATCTTAAATCTTTATAGAATTCCTATTACATCTAATTTTAACAAGTACTTGGGAGCCCGATCTATTCATAGTAGAGTTTCTTCCTCTACTTATAAGCTTGTTCTAGACCTTATTTCAGGATGATTAGATGGATGGAAATCTACGTATCTGTCTTTTGCAGGTAATGTTACCATGGCTCAATTATTACTGGCTACTACCCCATACTATTTTATGAAATCGTCTGTCCTTCCTAAAAGTGTTTATGATGAGATTGAGCAAAAAATTAGATAGTTCATTTAGGGAAGTCGCCATGGAAAGCCTACCCTTAGTTTGGTTAATTAAAAGACTATCACTAGAACTAAAGTCGATAGGGGCCTTAGTATTTGTAGGATGCAAGAAATGAACTTGGCGTTCATGTTCAAGTTAGGATGGTGGTTGATTTAAGAGAAAGATAGTCTATGGGCTTGGGTTCTTAGCAGCAAGTATTGCAAAGGTGATTTACTTTTGATTTGATTTAGCACCATCATGGGGCCTCTTGTACTTGGTTGGGAATTTCCAAAGCTTCTGACACTATGAGAAAGGGTGTAAGTAGTAAAGTCACATCAAAGAGGTCTACTAATTTTTAGGTTGATCAATGGCTTCTGGACCAGCCTCTACTCTCCAGCACTCAAAGTTTTGTTAGTTTAGAGCATATTTCCTTGAAGGTTAAGGATTGTTAGGTGAGTGAGATCGGCTGGAATTGGACTAAGTTACATGGTTTACTTACACTTTACATTGAACATAAGCTTTCTGCTTTTATTTTGTGTGAGAATTAATCATGTGATAATGGGTTTTACTGGCATCTTACTCTAAATGGGCATTTCTCAATGAAGATGACTTATAAAGCTCAAATTTTGGTATACAATTATGATACGAGTGCTATCAGGAAGAAGATTTGGAGTTTAGATATTCCCTAAAAGTGTTGTTATTTGCTTTGGTAGGCAAGGCATAGTCAAATTATATGCATCAAGGGCACAAAAGGGGCCTCACCTTTGATAGCTATTATAAGGAGTGTGTGACTACTCCAGAATCTCATGTGTTGAGGGACTATCCTAATGCTGCTTCTGTTTGGAGGCATCTTTTACAGAGCTCTGAGGTTGCTGCATAGAGTTCCCTTTCTTTACAAGATTGGATTTTACATAATTTATCTTTGAATTTTAAGTGCGATGGAACATGGATTGGGATAATATATGGTATAACCTTGTGGTGGGTATGGCTTTGGAGGAATGATTGGGTTTTTAATGATAATAAGTATTATGTGGATTTTAAAACTCACTGGCTTAAGTCTTAATCTCATCAAATGAAGGTGGCTTTTATGATTAAAGCTTACATGTTGGGTGATCCTAATCCGAGGTGTCTTATTCAGATATATTGGATAGCTACGCCTATTGGATAGGTAATGCTCAATATAGATGGTTTTTAAGGCTTGTTTGAATAAAGCGGGTGGTGGTGGTCTCATTAGAGATGATGCTAGTAACTGGCTGAGTCAATTCACCATTAATTTTGAGTGTTGCTATGTTGTACAGGTTAAACTTTAGTTGGTTATCCAAGGTCTTAAGCTTGTGTGGGATATAGGGTTTCGACAGATTATCCCTCATATGGATTCTAGTGTGCTGGTTAGCTGGTTGAATAGCAGACATGGATGTAATAACTCTCAATCCAATTTGACTATTGTTTGTATGGATCTTATTCTTAGTGATATGTACTAGGTCAATCATGTATAACTATGTATTGACTTTATCATTTTATTTAATAAAGAGAAATTTTTCATTATCATTTTATGTTATGATAATTACTTGAATAGTCAATTCTTACTAAGGTCATCAAGTATATGACTTAATAGTAAAACCCCTAAATTAAATATGAGTTTTATTCAAATTATCCCTAGTCATAACAATGTATTATGGCTAGTATGGTATTGATTGATGATTATGTTTTACTAATCATGAATATGAGATATTAAGTTAGTTCATCGATACTTATTTGAGAAATAAAGTGTTGAATTGACCCATCATGAGAATACTATATAGATAATTATCGTAAGTAATTATCATCACATTAATAATGACTTAGTCCTCTAACTTTGAAATCACCATGGATTTCTACATAACTATTTTATATTTTGACACAATCTTACATTATCTTTAATCGGATGATAAAATAGGTTGTTGTTGGGTATAAAATGAGTTATGTGAGAAATGTGACTGATTGAGAAGAAATTTTTCCCTCATTTAATATGAGTAAGATATCTATGGGTTCCTTGATAATATAGACTGAGGAAAATGCATGGCCATGCCAAAGTAAATTGATAAAGAGTTATCATTCTCAGTCTACTTAGAATCAAGAAATTATATGATTGAATTCTATAAGGATGACATAATCTATGCCTTATATTCAATCAAGATATCATATAACAAAGGGACTAGAATATTTATTGTTTATTAGGTTATGTCTGATTATTGATTTCACATGACTTAGGTAGTCATAATGTCTTGTTAGAGGCCACTTAAGACTTGTAGGCCTAAGTAGAGATTTAAGGCCTACTGCTAATGTTATGTGAACCTATAGGGTCACATACTTTGAACAAGCTCAAAACGAATATGGGTTTAATAAGTCCAAATAAGCTTTGTGGAAATAAATAAATAAAATATTTATTTATTTAGGTAAAGGTTATCTTAAATAAATAGAATATTATTTCTGATGTAATTTTGAACAAAATCAAAATAAGAATAAGTAAGAAATTACCAAAAGGTCATTTGGTAAGTGAAACCCTAATTTAAATATCTATAAATATGTTATATTCTTTAAGGTTTTAAACATTCTCATTATTCTACCACTAAATTTGTTTTCTCTCCTTTTAGAAAATAAAAACACGGAGTTCTTTTATTTCTTAATTGTGAGAAATCAAGAGAAGGTGCTAGCACACAAGTATTCATGTTCAAATCAAGGGTTGTTTGTGTAAACACTTGTGGAGGAAAAATTCATTTGGAGATGTCTCAATCTGAACTACCAAATTAAAATTTCGAGGTGGGGTGTCACCGAAGTGAACCTCCTCTCTTCCTTTTAGAAATCTTGCCCCTTCTGTATTTGTGGTAAGAAAACAAAAACCCTAGATTTAATCAATTAATCGAATTACTTGGATTCTGGTTTGGGTTTATGATTAAAATATAATTTTTCTACTGCATATGAAATCACAAAGCCCAACACTTATTAATTGGAATTGGATTATTAAGGTGTAGCATATTCACCGAGAAGGTAACTAGGCTGCTAATATATTGGCCAACCTCTCCTTGGATCATGCTCGAGGTATCTCTGTGATGGATAACTCCCTAGCTATTGTTTCTTCTCTTCTGTTGAATGATAAAGTGGGTACTTGCTAGCCTCGTCAGGTTTGTGACAACAAGGTGTAACCAGTTGTATTTTTTGCCTTGGGGTAGTCCCCTTCCTTTGTTACCTAAAAAAAATTTATATCTAAATAATATATTTTAGGTAATTTATTAAAAAATTTTAACTTAGCATATAATATTTAACATTTTAAATATTAATTAATTGTACGGAATAAAATAAATACACTCATTAATTGAATATTTTTTATAGTTAATTTTCAATACATGTTTAATCATAAAATAAAATTTAAATTTACAAATAAATTTGTATTGTAAAATTTATAGTCATTTTATTTTATATTTGCACATTATAAACTTATTAAAATTTAAATATTAATATAAAACTTAAAAGGGAAATTTATAATATATATATATATATATATATATATATATATATATATATATATATATGTACATATACTAAAAATTAATATAAATCTCCAAATTTTGGTTTTGCTCCGAATCTCCGCTCTAAATTGCTCTAAATTTTTGGAGCAATTCGGAACAAGTTTAAAATTTCAGAGTCGAGTCTAAAAAATTATTTTTTGAATTCCCTGACTTTTGAGTCAAGTCCAAAGAATTTGCATTCTCCAGACTACTCTGACTTGAGCACAACCCTAATTGTTTTCTTCTTTATTCTTTTATTTTCCAATATAGTTTTACATTATGTATTTCATGACACATTTCACTATTATTTACTATCTCAAATTATATCACAACCATAATAGTTAATTGGATGGGCCAATACATACCTAGCCCCTTATAGTTGTTATTAAAAATCTAGTGGCTCTATGTACTTAAGGTTTGACCTTATAAGGTGTCACAATTTGGAATTCATAGATATGAATGGCCTTATAAACTAAGTTGTCGTAAATACCTAGCTACCCCAAAATATTCAATTCTCACAATTTGGACTTCTAAATGAATGCAAAAAGATGCAGGAAGCCCGAAATATGTAAGAAAATCCTAAAGCGAAAGCATAGTAATAGAAAATGAATGCAAAAAAAGAAAAATCAAATCTCCAAACAATGCACATGCCATTTTGTAAGAAGGAGTATCCTCTTCCTTTTCTCTAATGTTTGCATCAACACTTGCATTCACACATTAAAGCATGCAATAATAGATCTTTTCTCATTTTTTTTACAAATTTATCTATGCCATGAGTAGCACTTATTAGAGTTGAGTAAAATGACTCTACTTGTTATAATCTTCTTTAATGTTTGTTTCAAAATTTCCTAAACATAATTAATAGTTTTAAGTCAAGATTTTGGAACTTCAATTAACTTAATACTTGACTACCATTTGAATGGAAGATCTTACAAAAATAAAATTTGCAATGGACAAAGTAAATTATAGATTATCAAGACATCTTTCAAAAAGGCATGAATGTTAAACCATATATACTCCAATGCTAAAAAATGAGTACAGGCATCCAGAAGAGACCCTTTAGCGGTATTTACATTGAGTAATGCGAGAAAGGCGGTGAATTACTAAAAAAGAAAAATATTTTGAATAAATGTAGGAAAAATAAAGAAAAATCAAAACCTTTATGTACTCCAATGCTAAAAAAACTAAGTACAAGTATTGTAAAAGTGACTTTTAGGTGATATCCACACTGATTAATACGAGAAAGATAGGGGATACTAAAGAAGGAAAAATCCTGCTAAAAAAATAATAGTGTTCGACTATCACTCCCCTACCTAAAAGCCTCCTGATAATTAGAATTTTTTATGTTAATATGCATTCTTTATAAATTTTATTTTGCAAAATTTTTAGAAATTCATTTAAAAGGCTTTCTCTCCACTTGGTAACATAAACATTCTTGACCACAAGTTGTATATAATATTTTTGAAATGCTGAAACTTGTATTAAATCAAGATTATCAAAATTAAGATTGTCCAAACTCACTAATGTATGCAACTCTTGACATTGATAAATTGATGGCAAAATTTAAGAATAAGAACATCCAAAATGCATCACATTCATGATGCTTTGAACCTTAAAACTTCATTATTCATTATAATCATAAATCATATTCATAAAAACACAAATCACAAAATTTTGAAATAAACGTCTCTAGGTGAGGTTGCATATCAACCAAACAACATTTCACTTACAAGTCCAAAGAACCAAACCTCACAGGTCTAAACAACTGAACCTCATATGTCTAAATGATCAAACCTCACAAGTCTAAACAACTAAGCCTCACAAGTGAAAACAACCAATTATCATGGGTTTAAATGACTATATCTCGCCCAAGGTCCAAATGATTGCGTGACATTTTATTAAATGTCTAAGCAACTACTTAGTACTTTTAGCTTAGATGTTGCATATTGGCTACATAACATTTTTCCAAATGTCCAAATGACAACTAAAAAACATTTCAATTGAAACATTGCATATGAATTAAACAACATCTTTTGCCTGAGGTCCAAATAACCAAATGACACCTTTTTTTTTGCTAAAACACCATATATTAGCTACACAACACAATATTACTATACTTGACTAATGTATGTGAAGCAGGGGGGCAATTATTGATACTTATTTTAATGGTTCTTCAAAATGGTCCAATAATAAAAGTATTTGCGGACAAGGCAAATAATAACCTTAAAAAAGCTATATGCAGTGTGCTTTTAGAGTTGTAACCTTAAACAACCTTAGAATCGGAATCGAGACTTTAAAATGTTGAATTATGGCTCTAAAGTATTGAATCGAAGCCTCTAAAATCTGGTTTCACTTTTAAGGGCCTGAACTAAACCTGAATGTTCAGTTACCCTTAAAAACCTTGAAAATATCTCTAAACCAAACCCAAAGGACCTAAAAACCCCCCTAAAAAAGTGTAAAAAAACCTAAATGTAATGACTTGATATTTTAAATAATATAAAATTATTTTGGAATATGCATTGTTAATAAAATTTTAAATTTTATTTATATGTTATCATTATTCGTGTATATTATTAATTCATTTTATTCTAAATATTTTATTTACATAAAAATAATTATTTGTGAGTTTTATTATTTAAAGTATTTTAAAATCATTTTCTGTCACGATCCAAAACAGGGGCCATGACCGGCGCTAGGGAACGGGAATTCTTTCGAATCCGGAACCTGTAGCAAGCCTAAAAATAAAATAAACATGCAATAATAGTAGCAATATATAATGCAACGGAAATAAAAATCATAAATATCACAATAACAGTTTCATCAACTGGATTTAAATCAAATCTCATCTCATATATGTAAATCTTTAAATACAAATCCAGTTCTCAAATATAATACAATATCTCACATAAATAAAATACATAAAATCCCACGATTTAATTTACAACTACTACAGTGTCTAGATTATAAAAATAAGACTCAAGTAAATAATTTACATAAAGAAGCCGGGGGCAGAAGAAATCCGGCATATCGACCTGCTACTGAGGTCTGAAGAAGTTGACTCTCCTGAAAAATAGTCAACGGAGGGGAGTCAGACCTCACTGAGTGAATTACTATAATATATATACATACATACTAAATGACAATGCATGCAATCAACAATATATATATATATATATATCTAATATATATACAGGCAAATACACACAGATGCAAGGAAATCATTTTATATATTTTTCATTAAAAATCACAGTTTATGAAGGATCACATAGAACCCTAGAATATCGCAACCTCAGAAATAGTGTTAGACAACACTCTAGCCATACAGGCTCACTTATTCCAAGATATATCCACTTAATCCATTTAGACAGTAGACTAGCCCCGAGACACTAAGTCAACCGAGCTCCAGCAGTCTGACTGCCAGTGTGATTGGCCCCGAGACACTTGGTCAACCGAGCTCCAGCAATCACACCCAAACTATATCTCACATATCAAATAATCATAATCAATCAATATCCGCAAATGGTTAGTAATTTAGCCTAAATACTATAGGCGTACCGGTACGTACTCGGTCCTAGTGCTGCCCACTAGGTAGCACGTTCTATCGATATCCTTCATTAATAAATATAAATCATTCATTCACAAAAATAAATGATGCATGAATTTCAATAAAATAACAATATAAACCATATATATACCGAAAATATACCAAAAGTAAACCAGGTATATTTCGAGTATATATACGTCAAATAAATCCCATCAAATTATAAATTAAGCTAGAAATATATTTAAAAACATTTTAAATATATTTTAGTTACAAAATATGCATATAATTTAATATATACCAAAAATAAACCAAAAATATACTTAAATACAAATCATATTATTTATGCATTTTAATCAAAATAAAACATATATTTCTAAATCATGCATCCTAAAGCATATATATATATAGTATAGTAACTCACCTAGTGTGCTCCACGAGATGGTTCCGACGGGCCTGGTCCACTAGCCCTCGGTCTCGGCGCAACTAAACAAGCAATAAATAATCGACATCAGAATAAACCTAATAGAAATCCTAGAATTTGATCTAGAGTGTTAAATATAGAATTAGAAATTAGGGTTCGATCGGATATCACGTTTTACGAGAATTCTATCGAAAATTTGACAGAACCTCCCCTGTAAAACGGACATCTCTCTACTCAAAAGAGTAGAGCCGACCCTGCAAAGAAACACACTTCGAAAAATAAGCTCAACACAAATCCATAACCCCTCGGTCGGACTCTAGACTACAATCTACCGACCGGGGTCCACAAACACAGAACAATTCTGATAATACCAAAAATACCCTTATAACATAGAAATACATTTTATAAGTAGAAATTACATAATTAACCTTAAAACATTGTAAAAACCGATAAAACTCATTTTATTTGAAAAATCGTGCATTATATATATAATTGAAAATAATTCACGAAAAATAGTTTTAATTAGTTAAAAATACCAAATAATTTGTAGAAATCATTTTTATACCTTAAATAACTATTAAAATCAATTAAATTACATTTTTAGCCAATTTAGGGTAAAATTACCAAAATACCTATATATATATATATACTTAAATTACTTCAAAAATTCACCATAAATTATACAATTATCCAAAAATTAATTTTCTCAACATATTTATCAATAATATTAATAATTAAACTCAATTAACCAATTAATTTCAAATAAAAACACATTTAACCTAATTTTCCCAAAATTCCATAAACTTCAATAATTCAAAATAAATACTTAAAAATTCATAAAAATTCCAAATAAATTCCTATAATTCATTTCAACACCTAATTTAACCATAAAACACAATTTCATAATTTAAATAATTAATTTCCGAAAATTAGAAAATAATATTAAAATATTCAAAAATACCCAAAAATCCAAAAAATCTCCAAAAATTCCACAAAAATTCATACATGTAGATCAAGCTACTAGGATCAACATTTGTGAAGGGATTTTCCATGAATCAATCAATTCGAAGCTCAAAAAAATCAAAAACCCTAATGTGACCGAAATTGAAAATTTGAAACGTAAGCAAATCTAAACCATTTTAGCTCAAAACAAAGCTAGAATCACACTCACCGGAGCTCAAGGAGAAGAAAGAGACCAGCGGTGTCAAAAATGATGGCCGGAGGAGGAAGAAACGGCAAAGGGAAGATTTTCGGCCAAAAAGGGAAAACAGGGGTTGCCGGCGCCGAGGAAGGGAGCTGGGGGCAGCAGAGCAGCTGGCTGAGGAAGGTGGAGCTCCTGGCGGCACATCGACAGTCGAAAATCGGAAGTTGCAGGCGGTGGGGGGATGGGTGGTGGTCGGGCGCACGGGAAGAAGGAAGAAGAAGAAGAAAAAGAAAAAGAAAAAGAAAGAAAAGAAAAAGAAAGAAAAAGAAAAAAGAAAAAAAAAGAAAAAAAGAAAAAGAAAAAAGAAAAAAGAAAAAAATAAAATAATAATAAAATAATAAGAAAATATATTTGAAATAATTAATAATAAATTATTTACGTGAAAATTTTCCCAAAAATGCAAGTCCCGGGAAAATTTTACGTAAAATACTGTAAATAATACACAGTAATTAAAATAGGTTTTAAATACACATCAACTCATGAAAATATCGTAATATATATACAAAAATTATTAACACTGCATATCCCGGTACAGTGTAAAAATATTTAAAAACACGGGATATTACATTTTCATTGCTATTATTATTATTATTATTATTATTATTATTATTATTATTATATTATTACATGCATGTGTTATTATTATTTTTATTACTATTATGCATGTGATAGTATCATTATCATTATTGTTATTATTTTAATGTATTATATTATGTTAGTGTGTTAGTGGGTGATGTGCATGTGTTTATGTTTAGTATTTATATGTATATAGATTTGTTTGTGTGACAAGTGGTTTTTATATATATAATTATATATATATATATATATATATATATATATATTAAATATATTATATATATATATTATATATATATATATATTATATAATAGTCAAAAGCAAATTAAAAAACGTGATCAACTCTATTTCTTCCTTCGCTTTCTTTTCTCTTACTTTTCTTTCCCATTTTCTTCCTTTCTTTGTTTCTTCACACCATAGCCCACTGTGCAACACCACCCCACACCATGTCGGACCATCACTGCACCACGAGTGACCACCACCACCTCCAGGCCGTCGTCCGCCACCATCAGAAGTCACCAGAGTTGCTAGAAAATGGGACGAGATCGAGACAAGCATCCTTGGACACTGGTGAGCTTTCCGACCATAAGAGCTTGTGTTCCTGGACTCTTTGGAACCCTTGAGCATCAATGAGTCTAGTTCCAAGCTATGATTGAGCTTAAATTCTGTCATTTTTAAGTTATGTCCAATTTTTAGTTTGTGTTTTTAGGCTTTCGAATTGTTATTTAATTTTTGCATTGTGATCCATGAATTTTTGCTTTAAGATTGTTGTTGTATATAGCTTAACCTTCTCAAAAATATTTTTTGTATATTTTTTTGAATTAATTTGTTAATGGGTATTTTTGAATAATTTAATATTAAAATTGAATTTTTTGATGATTATGTTAATTAATTATTTTAGATGAAATTTTGAATTAGTTAGTCTTATTAATTTAAGTTAATAATTTTAGAATTTATAAAATAATTTTTAGTGATTTTATATAATTTTTGGGGAATATTTTTAATATTATGAGAATTTTGGATATATAGGTTAATTGTGTGTTTTTATTGAAATTATAGTTAAATAATAGGTTTCAAATGATTTTAGAATTTTATAGGGTATTAAAATAATTTTTATAATTAATTACTATTTTAACTAATTATGCTAATTTTTGAAAATTATATTCAAATAATATATTATTTACTATTTGGTGATTAAATTGATTTTTACCTACTTTTATTATATAATTAAGCTATTTGAGTAATTAAAAGTGAATTTTACCATTCTATGTGGAATTATTGAAAAAATTAATTTTTATTAATATTATATTATTATTTGAGATTTTTATTTAATTATTGGGAAAATAATGATATTTAGTGTTTTGATGTTTAAATAAATTATATTGTGGCATTTTAATTATTTATGGATTTTTTAGTATTTTAATATATTTTTATTTAGTATTTATTTTTATCGTGTATTGTGAACCTCGGTTGGAAATTTTGTAGTTTGGGATCCAAACCCAGGTAGTGAGCTTTTATTATTTTGAAGTGGTTTTTCCTTGTAGGGTCGACTCTACTATCAGTAGAGAGATGTCCGTTTTACAGAGGAGGTTTTGTTGAATTTTTAATAAAATTCTCGTAAAATGTGATGTCGGGTCGATCCTGGAATTTATGTGTTTGTCTGAGTTTTGAAATCTTAGATTGAGTCTTCTTTAGAATTTTTAGAAGTATTAGTTAGGATTTATTAAGATTTTATTATGATTTATTTTTCTAGCTGCGCCGAGACCAAGGCCTATCGGACTAGGCCAGTCAAGTTAGTCATGAGGAGTGCAAACTTCTAAGTTATTATTTTATATATACATTGCATGTAGATGCATGATTATGGGTTTTTATGTTTTAAATATGAGCTTAGACATGACTTATTTTATTAAATGAATAAGTATATTTTTGGTATACTTTAGGTATATTTTTGGTATATGTGACATTTTACTTAGTTTGTTTTTTACTATATAATTACATATATATCTTAGCATGTTTTAGTATATATATTCAGTATATTTGTCATATATTCAGCATAAGCATTTAGTATATTTTTTGTATATTTAAGATATATGTTATACTATAACGTGGTATATCATTTTTAAAAGAATGCCACTTGTATTTTAATTATGCATTTTATATTTCATAAATATAAGATGGATTTGAAGGATAGAGTAGAACGTGCTACCTAGCGGGTTACGCTAGGACTATTGCGCAACAATACGGTAGAATTGTGGTGTAAATTGATAATTATTTATGGAGATTACTGGTTATTGGAAAAGGATGACTGTGGATCCTCGGTTAACCTAGTGTACTCGGGGCCAGTCATGCCTGTAGTGAGCTATGAATCCTCAGTTGACTTAGTGTACTTAGGGCCAGTCTACTACTTTGAGTTGGACAAATGAATATTTGGAGTTTTGATTAAGCATGTTGGCTGTTGATATTTTTATTGAGGTTGCGAATATATTAGGGTTCTATTTGATCTTTCACCCTAAATAAAGGTTTTCAGCATTTATATATATATAAAAGTGGATTTTAGCATTGTGTAAAATGCCTGTATATATTTATATATATATACTGATGCTTGATTGCATATTACATTAGGAGGTGCGTATATATATATTGTAATAATTCACTCAATGAGGTTTGACCCTCTCTCAACTATTTTTTTCAGGAGAGTTGTCTTCGTTAGACCGTACTAGTAGTGCTTTTGTCACAACCCAAATCAAGGGCCATTACCCGGCGCTAGGGAACGGGAATTCTTTCGAATCCGGAACTCGTAGCAAGCCTTAAAATAAAATCAAAACATGCAATAATAATAACATAAATAAAATATTTTTACAGCGGAAATAAATCTCAAAAATAAAATCAAATAATAATCCGCTAATAGATTTAAATAAACAAACTCATCTCCTATATAAATAATCTTCTAATACAATTCTCAGTTTAAATCTTTAAAATACATATTTCATACAAATATAATATACTAAATGTAATATTCCCGTGTTTTTAAATATTTTTACACTGTACCGGGATATACAGTGTTAATAATTTTGTTGTATATATTACGATATTTCATGAGTTGATATGTATTTAAAACCTATTTTAATTATTGTGCATTGTTTACAGTGCTTTACATAAATTTCTCCGGGACTTGCATTTTTGGGGGAAATTTTCACGTAAACAATTTATTATTAATTATGTTAAATATATTTCGGATTTTCATGAACTCATATGTATTTTTAAAATACTAAATAAATCCTATGTATGTAATTATTTATTTAATTAGGGTTTAATATATTACCCTAATATTTTATTATTATTTGTTTATTAAATTAATATAATAATGTGTAGTGTGCAATTTTTCCACATATTTTATTTATACACTATATTATAATATATACATAATATTTTATTATTTCTTTTTCCTTTTTCTTTTTTTCTTTTTCTTTTTCTTTTTCTTTTCTTTTCCTTTCTTTTTCTTTTTCTTCTCTTCTTCTTCTTCTTCTTCCCGCGTGATCCCTTCCCCTCACCGCTGCAACTCCGATCCCTGGCCGTCGGTGTGCCATCAGCAGCTCCACCTTCCCCAGCCAGCCACTCCACCGCCCCCAGCCTCCTTCCCCGGTGCCAGTAAGCCTCTTTTCTTCCATTTCCGGCGAAAGCTCCATTTCTTCACGCCTCGCGATTTTCGGCCACCATTTTTGACACCACCAATCTCTTTCTTCTCCTTGAGCTCCGGTGAGTGTGATTGTAGCTTTGGTTTGAGCTTAAATGGTCTTGATTTGCTTAGGTTTCAAATTTTTGATTTCGGCCATATTAGGGTTTTCAATTTTTTTGAGCTTTTAATTGATTGATTCATAAAAACTCCCTTCACAAGTGTTGATCCTAGTAGCTTAATATACATGTTTGAATTTTTGTGGAATTTTTGGAGATTATTTTAATTTTTGGGTATTTTTGAATATTTTAATATTATTTTCTAATTTTCGGAATTAATTATTTAAATTATGAAATTGTGTTTTATGGTTAAATTAGGTGTTTAAATGAATTATAGGAATTTATTTGGAATTTTTATGAATTTCTAAGTATTTATTTTGAATTATTTGAGTTTATGTAATTTTGGGAAAATTAGGTTAATGTGTTTTTATTTGAAATTAATTGGTAAATTGAGTTTAATTATTGATATTATTGATAAATAGTTGAGAAAATTAATTTTGGATAATTATACTATTTTTGGTGAATTTTTGAATGAATTTAGTATATTTATATATGTAGGGGTATTTTGGTAATTTTACACAAAATTGGCTAAAATGTAATTTAATAGGTTTTAATAGTTATTAAGGTATAAAAATGATTTCTACAAATTATTTAGTATTTTTAACTAATTAAAACTATTTTCGTGAATTATTTTCAATTATATATATAATATATGGTTTTTCTAATAAAATGAGTTTTTACCCGGTTTTTATAGTGTTTTAAGGTTAATTATGTATTTCTACCTGTAAAATGATTTCTATGTTATAAGGGTATTATTGGTATTTCTAAAATTATTCTGTGTTTGTGGACCCCCGGTTGGTAGACTGTAGTTTGGAGTCCGACCGAGGGGTTGTGGATTTGTTTTGAGCTTGTTTTTCGAAGTGTGTTTCTTTGCAGGGTCGACTCTACTCTTTGAGTAGAGAGATGTCCATTTTACAGGGGAGGTTCTGTCGAATTTTTGATAGAATTCTCATAAAACGTGATGTCCGGTCGAACCCTAATCTCAATTCTGTGTTTAACATTCTAGATCGAATTCTAGGATTTTCTATGTAGGCTTAGTCTAATGTCGGTTATTTATTATTTTCTTAGTTGCGCCGAGACCGAGGGCTAGTGGACCAGACCCGTCGGATCCATCTCGTGGAGCGCACTATTTGTGAGTTACTATTTTATATATATGTGTTTTAGGATGCAAGATTTAGAAATACATGTTTCATGTTGACTAAATATGCATAAATAACGTGATTTGTATTTAATTATATTTTTGGTATATATTAAATTATATGCATGTTTTATGAATAAATTATATTTAAAATGTTTTTAAATATATTTCGAGCTTATTTATGATTTAATTGGATTTATTTGACGTATATATACTCAAAATATACTTGGTTTACTTTTGGTATATTTCAGTATATATATGGTTTATATTGTTATTTTATTTAATTTCATGCATCATTTATGTGAATGAATGTTTTATATTTATTAATGAAGGATATCAATAGAACGTGCTACTTAGTGGGCAGCACTAGGGACCGAGTACGTACCGGTACGCCTATAGCATTTAGGCTATATTACTAACCATTTGTGGATATTGATTGGATATGATTATTTGAGTGTGAGATGTGATTTGGGTGTGATTGCTGGAGCTCGGTTGACCAAGTGTCTCGGGGCCAATCACACTGGCAGTCAGACTACTGGAGCTCGGTTGACTTATGTCTCGGTGTCACGACCCAAACTAGGAGTCATGACCGGCGCTAGGGAACGGGAATTCTTTCGAATCCGGAACCCGTAGCAAGCCTTAGAAAATAAAAAATCAATTACATATTATATAAAAGTACGACCAAATTAAAGGTTTTTCTCGAATCAATATATAAAATAAATACGCCAAATCCTTTTTATAAATGAATACATAATCGTACAATGTTCAAATACAAATTCTCAGAGTATTTAATATCCAAACAAAATAATACACTTCCAATATAATGACACTACTACTGCAGTTTCTAGAATACAATTCAAAGTTCAGAATACGCATTTGCATAAAATAGCCGGGACTGAAGAACACCGGCGAGGAACTCTACAACTAAGGTCTGACGATATGGAATCTCTTGAAAAAAAATAATTGAGGGGGGGTCAGACCTCACTGAGTGAATTATTATACTATATATACATGCAAACTAAACCATAACAATCGAGCATTCTGATATATATATGTATATACACACATTTTCACACGAATGCCAAACTTTGCTTTTATAAATATACTAAATGTAGAAAACATTTGTTTAATTCATGAAGGATCCATAGAACCCTAAATAATAATAACCTCAAACAATCCCATCATCACTCTAGCCATATAGGCTCACTTGATTCCAATATAACACTTATTCCAATTTGGACAGTAGACCGGGCCCCGAGACACTAAGTCGACCGAGCTCCAGCAGTCTGGCTATCAGTGTGATTGGCACACTTGGTCAACCGAGCCTCCAACAATCACACTATCCACACCTCATATCTCAATCAACCCAATAGATCATCCAATTCACTTATGGACAGTAGACTGGCCCCCGAGACACTAAGTCAATCGAGCTCCAGCAGTCTGACTGTCAATGTGATTGGCCCCGAGACATTTAGTCACCGAGCTCCAGCAATCACACTATCTAACATACCATTAATCTTAGTCAAATCAATTAAATCAATTATAATCACCCAATTTTAACTCTCACTCAATCCTTATCTATCGTACCGGTACGTACACGGTCCTAGTGCTGCCCACTAGGAAGCACGTTCTATTGATATCCTTCACGTAGAATAAATCATTCATTCGAAAAATAATTAATGTAGAACAATATTCATAATAGTAAAACCAACCATATATATATATACCAAAAATATATGTCAAATTAAAATATGAAATAAACTAAAGATAAATCATTAATATAGTTAAAAACAATTTAAATGAGTAACAATAATATAACATGCATTATCTTAAAAATATACTTAAATATGCAAAAGATATACCCTAAGTACTCAAATCATTTAATAAACCATTTATGTATAAATATTCATTTAAATACGTGTTTGTGTTTAACATATATTCACAAATATACTAAAAATAAACCTAATTATCTAGCATGGCATATATCAAAAATAAACCCTAAATATGACCACTAATGTGTTAGGTTTAATTTAATAATAAAACATTTATTTATTCGGAAATAAAAAAAATATACCAAAAATAAACTTAAAAATAATTTAAGTGTAGGTTTATAATTTAATATGCAATTATTTAAGAATAAACCTAAAATCTACTAAAACTATACCTAAGGTATACTAATCATTTAATAAAATAATTATGTCTAAGTGTACATTTTAAAACATGTGTATAATTACTCAAATGTATTAAACCTAAACCTATTGTTAATGTGCATATATCAAACTAACATGCATAATTATTTAATATGCATATATATAAAAATGTAACCCTAGATATACCAAAAATATTATAATTTAAATCATTTTTTAAAACATACAATGAAAATGAAAAATTCTAAATAATGCACCCTTTATGCAGTGCAATATATATACAGTATAATAACTCACATGTTAGCACTCCACGAGACAAACTCGGCGGGCCCTGATCCGTTAGGCCTCGGTCTCAGCGCAGCTAGACAAACAAATGACAACATGAAATCAGAATAAATTTAACAAAAATTCTAAAGACTCGATCTAGAATTTTAGACACAGCTTTAGAATAGAAATTTGACCGTACATCACGTTTTACGAGAATTCTACCGAAAATCCGGCAGAACCTCCCTTGTAAAACGAACATCTCTCTACTCAAAGAGTAGAGCCGGTCCTGCAAAGAATACACTTCGGAATAAATACAGGATTACAATCAAAATCCCTCGGTCGGACTCCAAACTATAATTCACCGACCGAGGTTTACAATTCACAGAATATTTATAATATACCGAAAATGCCCTTATATAATAAAAATACATTTTATAAATCCAAATTACATAATTAACCCTAAAACTACTAAAAATCAATAAAAACCCATTTATTTAGAAAAATAGTATATTATATATAATTTGAAAATAATTTACGAAAAATAGTTTTAATTAGTTAAAAATACTAAAAATTTACAGAAATCATTTTTATATCCTAAATAACTATTAAAACCAATTTAATTACATTTTTAACCAATTTAGTGTAAAATTACCAAAATACCCCTATATATATATATATTCACTATAATGTTCAAAAATTCACCAAAAATTAATATAATTACTCAAAAATTAATTTCTCAACATATAATTCAATAATATCAATAAATATACTCAATTTAACCAATTTATTTCAATTAAAAACATAATTAATCCTATTTTTCAAAATTACCTAAACTTAATAAATTCCAAATAAATACATAAAAATTCAAAAAAATTACAAATAAATTTCTATAATTCATTTCAACTCCTATAATCACCATAAAACACACAATTTCATAATTTAATTAATTAATTTTCGAAAATTAGAAAATAATAATAAAATAATAAAAAATTCACAAAATTAAAATAAATTCCAAAAATTCTAAAAAAATTACAGCATGTAGATTAAGCTTCCAGGAACAAATTTTGTGAAGGAAGTTTTCATGAATCAATCAAATTGAAGCTAAAAAAAATTCAAAACCCAAAATGGCTGATTTGAAGAAATTGAAACCTAAGCAATTCTAGACCAAATCAAGTGAAAGAAAGCTTGAAATAACACTCACCAGAGCTCACGGAGAAGATAGAGTCCGACGGCATCAAATTTGGTGGCCGGAAAGTGCTTGGTCGGAGTTAAGTTGATTTTTGGCTCTTTGAAGAAAATCCGGCCAAAACTCACCGGAAAAGAGTATTTTAGGTGGTGGAAATGGTTGGAGGTGGAAGAGGAAGGCTGAGAGGTATAGTAACAGGAAGAAAACCAGCTTGAAAGTGGCTGGAAATGGTGGAAAACGTTTGGGAGGAAGAAGATAAAGGAGGGGCAAAACTGTAAATAAATGGAAGTTTTGGTTTTTTTGATAAAAAAATTATGTATATATGTATATATATATATTTACACTATATATTATAATAATATAAAATTTCACACATATTAAATATACACCACACACATATTTTAATATGTTTAATAATTTATAAACTTAAAATTAATTAATACAAAAATTAAATAATAAAATTAAGGAAATTAATTAAGCTCTAATTAATTTAAATAAATACACATATATACATTTTATTTTAGCACTTTAAAATTATATATGAGTTCATGCAAATTCATAAAATTAGTCAAAATAAATAGTATTAATTTATTTACGTGTCAATTTCTCCGAAAATATAATTTCCGGAAAAATTTTACGTAAAGTACTTAAAATAATATAAAATAATTAAAATTAGCTTTAAACAAACAACAAACTCATAAAATATCATATATATATATACAAAAATTATTAACACTGCATATCCCGATGCAGTATAAAATATTTAAAAATTCGGGATATTACAGTCTTCCCCCCCTTACAAGAATTCGTCCCCGAATTCCAAAAAGAAAAATTACAAGATCAAGAAAGAAAGAGATACGGGTAAGAAGCTCGTATCTCAACTTCAGTCTTTTACGTAAGCTCTTTCACTTTGTTGCCACGTCACGGAACCTTGATCGTCTGAATCTAATTCGAACATAACTATCGAGCTTGGTAATTTACAATCTCAACTGATTCCTTCTCAAACTTCAGGTCTTCATTTAGTTCTATATTGTTCAACGCGTCTCATCATACCACTTTTCGGAGACATCTCAGAATTACAGTCTTTGATCTGAAACTCCATATCTCTGCATCTAGGATCCATATCGCTCTTCTGATCACCAGCAACTTCTTCGCTGTATTATGAACCATCTCATATCTACTTAAGACTTCTTTCCATAAAAGCTTCAGGTGGTGCCATTCCAATACTGCTATGGTAGCTGTTATTATAAGCGAATTCTATAAGTAGCATATAACCAACCCAGCTACCTTCTAGATCCAAAACACACATCTTCAATATACTGTTTAGTGTCTGGATCGTCCTCTCAGACTGTCATCTGTCTGAGGATGAAAAGCAGTATTAAAATCCAATCAGGTGTCTATTACTCTCCATAATCTCTGCCAAAATTGAAAGGTAAACACTATACCTTTACCCTATACAATGGACACAGGTAGTCCATGCAGGCACACAATATGCTTCATATGCAGCTTAGCCCACTTAGCTACTGAATAAGTGGCTTCCACTGGCCAAAAATTAGCTGACTTGGTCAATTTGTCTACATCATTCCAACGGAATCATATTCACCACCTTTGAACGAGGTAACCAACCACAAAAATTATCACAATTCTCTCTTATTTCCACCCAAATTCAAAAGAGATCAAAACTTCCCAGAAGACTTCTGATATTCAGCTTTCACCAACTGGCAATTTTAACACTTAGAAATACAATCAGTCACATCCTTCTATAATCCAACCCACTAGTACTGATCCTGAATACTGTGATAATTCTTGGTAACCATTTGGATGTACACTGCAAGTTCTTCCACAGCTTATATAGAATCCCTTCTCATATTACAACATCACCCTGTATCATTACTTGGGCATCTCCTATTAGCAGATCATTCTGTGGTGATATGCCATGATGACATGCTATGATGAATGTCATGATGAGATGATATAATGAAATGTTATGATGAAATGCTAGAATGAAATGTCGTGATGAAATGCTGTAATGAGATGCTATGATGATATGATGAAATGCTGTAATGATATCAGGTCTTATCCTCTAAAGTTCACGTAACCCTCAGATCAATCAGTCTTCTTCAGTACTTAGAAGCTGTTCTAACAAACATCTGTTCACACAATCTTCCTATTCTTCTGAGTTATAAGGGTCATAGGAGCTGTAATTCTAGAGAATTCTATTCAGATTTCCTATGATACCCAATTAAACCCAGAAAATTACAAATCTCAATGGATTCAGTCAGTCTGGGCCACTCAGATGTTATATTGATCTTTTGTGGATCAACTCGAATTCTATCCTTAAACGCCACAATTCTAAGAAAAATAACACTCTCCACCCAATGATCACACTTCTTGAATTCAACATAAAGCTGACATTCTCTTAGTGTCTGTAGTATAGTCCTCAAGTGATATGTGCCATTTCATTCACTTCGAATACATTAGTATATCATTAATGAAGACTACTATAAACTGATCCACAACTAATGATAACCCGACTTCAAATTAATTTTTGAAAAGAACTGTGCACTCTTTTTAGCTGATCAGACAGGTCATCTATCCTCAAAAGAGGATACTTGTCCTTCACTATTACCCTGTTCATCTCTCTACAGTCAATGCATAGTTTTAAGGTACCATCCTTCTTCCTTACAACAGGACTAGTGCACCCCGAAGAGAAACATAAGGTCTGACAAAACCTTAGTCATACAGCTCTCGTAATTGCTCCTACAGCTCTGCAAAAGTCATTTTGTAGGGCTACGTTGAAATAGGAGTTATATCAGGAACCACATCGATACAGAATTCAATCTCTGTAAAGTGGTAACCTGGTAACTCACAGGCAATTAAAACATCTGGGAGAGACAACTTCTCCACTGAAGTTATACTCACTAGAGCCAGATATTCTTGACAACCCTTTCACATCTCATCAAGATTAATTACACCCCAAAGACTGAATTCATAATAACTCTCTGAGTCTTAATTCTCGATTTAGATGCCAATATATTACGCTAATCCTGTAACATATAATTCCACCAGTCTCCTCTTATACTGTATTACGTCTTCAGCATGACGTATCAGATTAAAGAGTTTACAGGTAATCTTCTCAACTGATTGTTATTCCCTTACTCTATGCAATAGCTGATACAGGTAATTATCCTTCTTTAAAGGTGGATGGAAGTATCTTAGAAATCCCCCTTTAACTTAAATTATGTGTTGCAGTCAGAACTAACAGCTTGCCATAAGGAATACAAGAGTGCTTCGTCTCCATTAGACATTTTCCAATTCCCCCGTCAAAGCATATTTAAACAACTGTCAAACTTGATTAAATGCTATCAAGCTTTTATTAATCTCGACTATCCTGGCCACAATTGTTGCACGTTCAAGTCCAAAAGGAATGCTTGTACTACTTACAATGACTACCTTAACCCTTGAGTTATAGTTGCCTCTAACCTACCCCTATACTAGATAGGTGTAGTAGTGCTGGAACTATAACCACAACTTGAACTTGAAAAGACTGATTATCAATATTGTCTCTGGAGAAGAAACAATTCACATTCACTACGCTGAAAAGATATAGAAATCAACAGAATTCAGAATATAGCATATACGCAGAATTGACATGTCTCAAGTTCTCGGTTGAAAAAGAAATTACATCTGCTGAACGATCGAAGGTATCAGCACCGCATCTTGCAAAACTCTTGTTGCAGAAGCAACATCATTGCAATGCTAAGCCACTAGCTCCTCATTCAGTTATTCCCATTGTCAACAGTGATCATCAGGCCTTCTAAATCCATCTCTACCCCTACGCCTAACAGGATGCATAGGGGGTAGAACCTCGTGCTCAGAAGATCAACTATCATCGATCTCATCGATCGATGGAGCGATTCACGCTCAAGGCAATCAACAAGGAGCAAAAATAAACAAATAGTTCAAATAATCACAAACATCAACAGACACCCTAACGGTTACGCAGAATTCCTAATGCAAGGAAGACTTTTCAAAGACATGACCGAACCTAATTCACTGCAGTAGTTTAACAGAAAACACAACTTCGAAAACTAGGGCCACAACTCAAACAACTAAGCCCTGACACAGAAACCAGGCTCTGATACCAACTTTGTCATGACCCAAACTAGGAGTCATGACCGGCGCTAGGGAACGGGAATTCTTTCGAATCCGGAACCCGTAGCAAGCCTTAGAAAATAAAATCATATAATAATTATATAAAAGTACGACCAAATTAAAGTTTTTCTGAATCAATATATAAAATAAATACGCCAAATCCTTTTATAAAAGAATACATAATCGTACAATGTTCAAATACAAATTCTCAGAGTATTTAATATCCAAACAAAATAATACACTTCCAATATAATGACACTACTACTGCAGTTTCTAGAATACAATTCAAAGTTCAGAATACACATTTGCATAAAATAGCCGGGACTGAAGAACACCGGTGAGGAACTCTACAACTAAGGTCTGACGATATGGAATCTCCTGAAAAAAAATAATTGAGGGGGGTCAGACCTCACTGAGTGAATTATTATACTATATATACATGCAAACTAAACCATAACAATCGAGCATTCTTATATATATATGTATATACACACATTTCACACGAATGCCAAACTTTGCTTTTATAAATATACTAAATGTAGAAAACATTTGTTTTAATTCATGAAGGATCCATAGAAGCCTAAATAATAACAACCTCAAACAATCCCATCATCACTCTAGCCATATAGGCTCACTTGATTCCAAATAGAACACTTATTCCAATTTGGACAGCAGACCGGCCCCGAGACACTAAGTCGACCGAGCTCCAGCAGTCTGGCTATCAGTGTGATTGGCCCCGAGACACTTGGTCAACCGAGCTCCATCAATCACACTATCCACACCTCACATCTCAATCAACCCAATAGATCATCCAATTCACTTATGGACAGTAGACTGGCCCCGAGACACTAAGTCAACCGAGCTCCAGCAGTCTGACTGTCAGTGTGATTGGCCCCGAGACATTTAGTCAACCGAGCTCCAGCAATCACACTATCTAACATACCATTAATCTTAGTCAAATCAATTAAATCAATTATAATCACCCAATTTTAACTCTCACTCAATCCTTATCTATCGTACCGGTACGTACACGATCCTAGTGCTGCCCACTAGGAAGCACGTTATATTGATATCCTTCACGTAGAATAAATCATTCATTCGAAAAATAATTAATGTAGAACAATATTCATAATAGTAAAACCAACCATATATATATATACCAAAAATATATGTCAAATAAAATATGAAATAAACTAAAGATAAATCATTAATATAGTTAAAAACAATTTAAATGAGTAACAATAATATAACATGCATTATCTTAAAAATATACTTAAATATGCAAAAGATATACCCTAAGTACTCAAATCATTTAATAAACCATTTATGTATAAATATTCATTTAAATACGTGTTTGTGTTTAACATATATTCACAAATATACTAAAAATAAACCTAATTATCTAGCATGCATATATCAAAAATAAACCCTAAATATACCACTAATGTGTTAGGTTTAATTTAATAATAAAACATTTATTTATTTGGAAATAAAAAAAATATACCAAAAATAAACTTAAAAATAATTTAAGTGTAGGTTTATAATTTAATATGCAATTATTTAAGAATAAACCTAAAATCTACTAAAACTATACCTAAGGTATACTAATCATTTAATAAAATAATTATGTCTAAGTGTACATTTTAAAACATGTGTATATTACTCAAATGTATTAAACCTAAACCTAATTGTTTAATGTGCATATATCAAACTAACATGCATAATTATTTAATATGCATATATATAAAAATGTAACCCTAGATATACCAAAAATATTATAATTTAAATCATTTTTTAAAACATACAATGAAAATGAAAAATTCTAAATAATGCACCCTATATGCAGTGCATATATATACAGTATAATAACTCACATGTTAGCACTCCACGAGACAAACTCGGCGGGCCTGATCCGTTAGGCCTCGGTCTCAGCGCAGCTAAACAAACAAATGACAACATGAAATTAGAATAAATTTAACAAAAATTCTAAAGACTCGATCTAGAATTTTAGACACAGCTTTAGAATAGGAATTTGACCGTACATCACGTTTTACGAGAATTCTACCGAAAATCCGGCAAAACCTCCCTTGTAAAACGAACATCTCTCTACTCAAAGAGTAGAGCCGGTCCTGCAAAGAAATACACTTCGGAATAAATACAGGATTACAATCAAAATCCCTCGGTCGGACTCCAAACTATAATTCACCGACCGAGGTTCACAATTCACAGAATATTTATAAAATACCGAAAATGCCCTTATATAAGAAAAATACATTTTATAAATCCAAATTACATAATTAACCCTAAAACATACTAAAAATCAATAAAAACCCATTTATTTAGAAAAATAGTATATTATATATAATTTGAAAATAATTTACGAAAAATAGTTTTAATTAGTTAAAAATACTAAAAATTTACAGAAATCATTTTTATATCCTAAATAACTATTAAAACCAATTTAATTACATTTTTAACCAATTTAGTGTAAAATTACCAAAATACCCCTATATATATATATTCACTATAAATGTTCAAAAATTCACCAAAAATTATATAATTACTCAAAAATTAATTTCTCAACATATAATTCAATAATATCAATAAATATACTCAATTTACCAATTTATTTCAATTAAACACATAATTAATCCTATTTTTCAAAATTACCTAAACTTAATAAATTCCAAATAAATACATAAAAATTCAAAAAAATTACAAATAAATTTCTATAATTCATTTCAACTCCTATAATCACCATAAAACACAATTTCATAATTTAATTAATTAATTTTCGAAAATTAGAAAATAATAATAAAATAATAAAAAATTCACAAAAATTAAAATAAATTCCAAAAATTCTAAAAAAATTACAGCATGTAGATTAAGCTTCCAGGAACAAATTTTGTGAAGGAAGTTTTCATGAATCAATCAAATTGAAGCTAAAAAAAATTCAAAACCCAAAATGGCTGATTTGAAGAAATTGAAACCTAAGCAATTCTAGACCAAATCAAGTGAAAGAAAGCTTGAAATAACACTCACCAGAGCTCAAGGAGAAGATAGAGTCCGACGGCATCAAATTTGGTGGCCGGAAAGTGCTTGGTCGGAGTTAAGTTGATTTTTGGCTCTTTGAAGAAAATCCGGCCAAAACTCACCGGAAAAGAGTATTTTAGGTGGTGGAAATGGTTGGAGGTGGAAGAGGAAGGCTGAGAGGTATAGTAACAGGAAGAAAACCAGCTTGAAAGTGGCTGGAAATGGTGGAAAACGTTTTGGGAGGAAGAAGATGAAGGAGGGGCAAAACTGTAAATAAATGGAAGTTTTGGTTTTTTTGATAAAAAAATTATGTATATATGTATATATATATATTTACACTATATATTATAATAATATAAAATTTCACACATATTAAATATACACCACACACATATTTTAATATGTTTAATAATTTATAAACTTAAAATTAATTAATACAAAAATTAAATAATAAAATTAAGGAAATTAATTAAGCTCTAATTAATTTAAATAAATACACATATATACATTTTATTTTAGCACTTTAAAATTATATATGAGTTCATGCAAATTCATAAAATTAGTCAAAATAAATAGTATTAATTTATTTACGTGTCAATTTCTCCGAAAATATAATTTCCGGAAAAATTTTACGTAAAGTACTTAAAATAATATAAAATAATTAAAATTAGCTTTAAACAAACAACAAACTCATAAAATATCATAAATATATATACAAAAATTATTAACACTGCATATCCCGATGCAGTATAAAAATATTTAAAAATTCGGGATATTACACTCGGGGCCAGTCTACTGTCTAAATGGATTAAGTGGACATATTTGGATTAAGTGAGCCTGTATGGCTAGAGTGTTGTCTAACACTATTTGAGGTTTCGATATCATAGGGTTCTATTTGATCCTTCATAAACTGTGATTTTCAATAAAAATATATATAAAATGATTTTACAGCATCTGTGTGTATTTGTTTGTATATATACATATTAGATATATACTGTTGATTATATGCATTATCATTTAGTGTGCATGTATATATATTATAGTAATTCACTCAGTGAGGTCTGACTACCCTCCGTTGATAATTTTTTAGGAGAGTCAACATCTTCAGACCTCAGTAGCAGGCCTGTACGTCGGATTTCTTTCGCCCCGGCTTCTTTGTGTAAACTACTTACTTGAGTCTTATTTTTATAATCTAGACACTGCAGTAGTTGTAAATTAATTTGTGGGATTTTATGTATTTTATTTATGTGAGATATTGTATTATGTGAACTGGATTTGTATTAAAAGATATATATATATATATATATATATATATATGAGATGAGTATTTGACTTAAATCCAGTTGGTGAAAATACTATTATGATATTTATGATTTTCATTTCCGTTGCATTTAATATTGTTATTATTATTATTGCATGTTTTATTTTATTTTTTAGGCTTGCTACGGGTTCCGGATTCGAAAGAATTCCCGTTCCCTAGCGTCGGTCATGGCCCCTATTTTGGGTCGTGACAATAAATCTCACAACCAACTATAACTACTGCAGTGTCTAGATTATTAAATAATATCAAGTCAACAGTTTATATAGTAAAGCCGGGGTGGAAGAAATCCGGCGTAAGGGTCTGAAGACGATGACTCTCCTGAGAAATAGTCAACGGAGGGGAGTCAGACCTCACTGAGTGAATTGTTATAATATATATACATGCATAGCTAAATGACAATGCACACAATCAATAGTATATATAATAAATATCTATACAGGAAAAATCACATAAATACAGCAAAATCATTTTATATATTTACTGAAAATATCATCAGTATATGAAGGATCAAATAGAACCCTAGAAAATTGCAACCTCAAATAGTGTTAAACAACACTCTAGCCATACAGGCTCACTTATTCCAAATAAATTCACTTGTTCCATTTGGACAGTAGACTGGCCCCGAGACACTTGGTTAACCAAGCTCCAGCAGTCTGACTATCAGTGTGATTGGCCCCAAGACCCCTGGTCAACCGAGCTTCATCAATCACACTCTCAAAAGGCTTCTGATGTTCATCTTTCACTTGCTGACACGTCAAGCACTTAGCAACATAATCAGCGACATCCTTCTTCAGTCCGTCCCACCAGTATAAATCTTTGCTACTGTGGTACATCTTAGTGACACCCGAATGTACGCTATAGGCTGTAGAATGTGCTTCCTCTAGGATCTCTTCTCTCAAATTATCCACATCAGGAACACACAATTTACCACTGATCCACAACACACTATCATCATCAAGTGTGAAATCAGTGAACTTCCCTACATGGACATTCTCTGCAAGCTCTTCTAGAATATGATCTCGGCTTTGAGCTACCTTAATCCTATCTCTCAGTACAGATTGCACCTTTAACTGAGCTAGCAGTCCACCTGACCTACTAATCTTCATCATTAGACCTTAATCCACTAACAGATGTAACTCCTGGATCAATGGTCTCCTCTCCACACTAATATGAGCAAGACTGCCTGAGGACTTCTTACTCAAGGCATCTGCTACCACATTAGCCTTGCCCGAATGATATAAAATCTCACAGTTATAATCCTTTAACAGTTCCAACCATCTCTTTTGCCTCAGATTCAGATCTCTCTGCTGGAAAATGTACTTAAGGCTCTTGTTATCAGTAAAAATCTCACAAGTCACCCTGTACAGATAGTGTCTCCAGACCTTGAGATCAAAGATCATGGCAGCCATCTCAAGGTCATGTGTAGGATAGTTCTGCTCATGCTTCTTCAACTACCTCAAACCATAGGCTATCACCCTACCATTCTGCATCAACACACAACCAAGGCCAACTTTAAAGGCATCATAATAAACTGTGAACTTGTCCACACCATTTGGCAAAGCTAACAATGGAGTTGTGGTCAACTTCTCCTTCAACAACTGAAAACTATTCTCACAAGCTTCAATCCACTTAAATCTTACATTCTTCTGAGTCAAGTGAGTTATAGGAGCTGCAATTCTAGAAAAATCCTGCACAAACCTCCTATAATACCCTACTAAACCTAGAAAACTCTGAATCTTTATAACAGAAGTCAATCTAGGCCACTCAAACACTGCCTTAATCTTCTGTAGATCAACCTGGATACCTTCTTTAGACACCACGTGTCCAAGAAAAGAAATATTCTCCATCCAGAAATCACACTTTGAGAATTTAGCATAAAGTTAATGTTCTCTCAATGTCTGTAGTACAGTCCTCAAGTGATATACATGCTCCTCCATACTCCTCGAATATGCCAGTATATCATTGATAAAGACTACCACAAATTGATCCACAAACGGTCTAAATACCTTGTTCATAAGGTCCATAAAAGCTGTTAGTGCGTTAGTCAAGCCAAAAGACATCACTAGAAACTCATAATGGCCATATTGAGTGCGGAATGCCATTTTAGGAACATCGGCTTCACTGATCCATAGCTGATGATAACCCGACCTCATATCGATCTTAGAAAAGAACTGTGCACCCTGTAGCTGATCAAACAAGTCATCTATCCTCGAGAGAGGATACTTGTTCTTCACTGTCACCTTGTTCAGCTCTATATAGTTAATGCATAGTCTTAGAGTACCATCCTTCTTCTTTACAAACAGGACTGGTGCACCCCAAGGAGAAACACTGGATCTGATGAAACCCTTATCCAACAACTCTTGCAATTGCTCCTTCAACTCTTTCAACTTTGTAGGAGCCATTCTGTAGGGTGGCATAGATATAGGAGTAGTACTTGGAACCACATCTATAGAGAACTCAATCTTTCTATGAGGTGGTAAACCTGGCAACTCCTTAGGAAAAACATCAAGAAACTCACAGGAAATAGGAACATCTGTGAGTGACAACTTCTCCACTGAAGTATCCCTAACCAATGCCAAATATCCCTGACAACCTTTCCTCAGTAACTTCCTAGCCGTAATAGCAGAAATGAGATTATGAGGTGTTGAACTCCTATCACCCATAAACTTAAATTCTTCTTCACCAAGAATTCTAAAAATCACCTCTTTACTCTGACAATCCACCATGACATAGTGTTGAGATAACCAATCCATACCCAGAATAACATCAAACTCCATCACATCCAATAGAATCAAATCAGCATATAATTCTCTATCTCCCATGAGAACTGGACAACCAGAAAGAACAATATCGGTGTCCAAAGAATCACTTAGAGGAGTGGCAACAAACAAAGGAAAAGCCATCCTTGAAGCTTGCCAACAAGACTTGGAAGCAAAAATAAGAGAAACAAACGAATGCATGGCACCTGGATCAAACAAAACCCATGCATCCAGGTAACAGACAGAAACAATACCTGCCACGATTGCATTAGATGCCTGAGCATCCTGCTAAGTGAGATGAAAGAATTTGGCCTATCCTCGACCTCCCTGTTGGCTGGTAGAAGCCTGGCCAACACCTCTGGCACCTCTACCACAACCCTGCTGGGGAACAAGCTAAGTAGAACTCTGATGTTAGGCTGAAGGCAACTGAAAAGGAACGGATGCAGAACTAGCAATCAACTGCTAGGGAAATCATGGAACCTGCGGCTGCTGATACCCAAAATAAGGACATGATCTGGCATAATGTCCTGTCTGCCCGCATCTGAAGCATGTCAGCAGTGTCATGTAATATAGTCCTTGATGGACTCTACTGCAAGTCTGGTAAACACTGGCAACTGATCCGAAACTACATGTACTACTGCTGCTCGAAGCACCTGACCCAAGTCTGAATGGTTTACCCTGACCTCCACGGCCATGTCTACTGCTGCGATGTATCCATTGTTGTCTCTGACTCTACTGAGCTGGACCTCTTTGCTAACTACTCGAACCAATCTGGAAACTCAAATACGGAGTAGTTTGAAATCCACTCGACTGAACACCCAGCTGGTAATAATCAGGCATAGCTCCCTGCCTAACTAGCCTTAGCTCAATCTCCTTGGCCAACTCAATAACCGACTCTAGAGTAAGGCCCGCTGTAGGCATACTAGCAAATGCAGAACCTAATCCAGTGATGTATGTAGTGACTATAAAGTACTGGTCCCTCATCAAATCCTCTGCATATCTGTCGAGCCAGAGGAACTCTCAGGTGTACTCCGTAACAGATCTGTCATTGCAAGAAATACTGGTCAATTGGAGATGATAACTCATGCGAAGCGACTCTGGGCAGAATCTCCTTATGAATTGCTCTCTGAACTGAGCCCAGGTCATCGTCATCATGTAAGGCTGGATCATTTATATAAACTAGTCCAGGGTTGGTCCCTCAACAGAAAGTTCAATGATCATGATCCACTAGTACTCGGTGTGAGCAGTCCGAGTCTTAGTCTCGATCGCATGCAGAAATCCAATGGATCAGACATCCCATCAAAAGCAATCTTGCCAACTTTGGCATAGAATAGAGCTACCTCAGGGTCAGACATACCCTGTTGATAGGCAGGCTAAACTACTGGAGGTATAGGAACATCCTCGTACTCAGGCTCTACAGGCTCCTCATCCTGTATCTCTCTCTGTCTATGGTGACCTGCCGCTCCTCGAGGTCTACTCTACCATGACCTCTGCATTTAACTAGCGACTCAGGAGGTAAAACCTCATCCTGAAAGGACTCATCATCCTCAACCTCAACGATCGGTGGAGCGACACACGCTCGCCTCTTCATTATGAAAAGACAAACAAAAGGGTTCAGACAAAACAGATGACAGAGGAATAACGCAAAAAACTAAAGCAAGGAATACTCATCAAGAGATCCTCAAACCTAATTCACTGCAATAGTTTCAAAAGAAAACATAACACTGAGAACTATGGCCATAACTCACACAACTAAGGCCCTGACACAGAACTCTGCTCTGATACTAACTTTGTCACGACCCAAAATAGGGGCCATGACTGGTGCTAGGGAATGGGAATTCTTTTGAATCCGGAACCCGTAGCAAGCCTTAAAATAAAATAAAAACATGCAATAATAATAACATAAATAAAATATTTTTGCAACGAAAATAAATCTCATAAATAAAATCAAATAATAATCCACCAATAGATTTAAATAAACAAACTCATCTCATATATAAATAATCTTCTAATACAATTCTCAGTTCAATTCTTTAAAATACATATTTCATACAAATATAATACTGTCACGACCCAAAACAGGGGCCATGACCGGCGCTAGGGAATGGGAATTCTTTCGAATCCGGAACTCGTAGCAAGCCTAAAATAAAATAAACATGCAATAATAATAACAACAACTCTTAATGCAGTGGAAATAAAATCTTAAGTATCAAAGTAATATTCCACCATGGGATTTAAATCAAATCCATATCTCATATATATAAATAAATAAATCCGTTAATACAAGTTTCAGTTTAAATATTTAAAGTACATATCTCATGACTTTATACAACTACTGCAGTGTCTAGATTATAAAAATAAAACTCAAGACTCAGATAAGCAATTTACATAAAAAAGTCGAGGCAGAAGAAATCTGGCGTACAGGCCTGCAACTGAGGTCTGAAGATGATGACTCTCCTGAAAAATGGTCAACATAGGGGAGTCAGACCTCACTGAGTGAATTACTATAATATATATACATGCATACTAAATGTCGATGCACACAATCAATAGTATATATAATAAATATATATACAAGCAAATACACACAGATGCAATAAAAATCATTTTTATATATTTTATTTGAAAACCACTGATAATGAAGGATCAAATAGAACCCTAGAACATCGTAACCTCAAACAGTGTTAGACAATACTCTAGCCATACAGGCTCACTTATTCCAATATATTCACTTGTTCCATTTAGACAGTAGACTGGCCCCGAGACACTAAGTCAACTGAGCTCTAGCAGTCTGACTGTCGGTGTGATTAGCCCCGAGACACTTGGTCAACCGAGCTCCAGCAATCACACCCCCAAACCATATCTCACACATCAGATAATCATATCCAATCAATATCCACAAATGGTTAGTAATATAGCCTAAATGCTATAAGCGTACCGGTACATACTCGGTCCTAGTGCTGCCCACTAGGTAGCACATTCTATTGACATCCTTCATTAAAATATAAAGCATACATTCATAAAAGTAAATGATGCATGAATTTAAATGTAATAGAAACAATAACCATATATATACTAGAAATATACCAAAAGTAAACCAGGTATATTTCGAGTATATATATACGCTAAAGAAATCCAGATAGATTACGAAATAAACTAGAAATATTCAAAAATAATTTTAAACCTAATTTATTAGCAAAACATGCATATAATTTTAAAAATACCGAAAATATACTAAAGATAAACCAAAATAAACTAAAAATAAACTTAAGTACTAATTGAATTATTTATGCATAATTAATCAAAATAAAACATATATTTCTAAATCATGCACCCTAAAGCATATATATATAAAATAGTAACTCACACTTAGTGCGCTCCTCGAGATAGGTCCGATGGCCCTGGTCCACTAGGCCTCGATCTCGGTGCAACTAAACATACAAAAATAACAGACATCAGAATAAACCTAACATAAAATCCTAGAAACTCAATCTAGAATGTTGGACACAGAATCAGAATTAGGGTTTGACTGGACATCACATTTTATGAGAATTCTATCAAAAAGCCTACAGAACCTCCCCTGTAAAATGGACATCTCTCTACTCAAAGAGTAGAGCCGGCCCTGCAAAGAAATACACTTCAAAAATAAACACAAAACACAACCAAAATGCCTCGGTCGGACTCCAAACTACAATTCACCGATCGAGGTCCACAACCACAGAATATTACAGAAATACCAAAAATACCCTTATATCATAGAAATATATTTTATAAGTATAAATTACGTAATTAACCCTAAAACACATTAAAAACCAATAAAAACTCATTTTATTAGAAAAATCGTATATTATATATATAATTGAAAATAATTTACGAAAAATAGTTGTAATTAGTTAAAAATACTAAATAATTTGTAGAAATCATTTTTATACCTTAAATAACTATTAAAACCAATTTAATTACATTTTTAGCCAATTAAGGGTAAAATTACCAAAATACCCCTATATATATAAATATACTAAAATTACTCCAAAAATTCACCAAAAATAGTATAATTATCCAAAATTAATTTTCTCAACATATTTATCAATAATATCAATAATTAAACTCAATTACCTAATTAATTTCAATTAAAAACACAATTAACCTAATTTTCCAAAATTACATAAACCTAAACAAATTCAAAATAATTCCCAAAAATTCTACAAAAATTCACACATGTAGATTAAGCTACTAGGATCAACATTTGTTAAGGGAATTTTCATGAATCAATCAATTCTAAGTTCAAAAAATCAAGAAGCTAAAATGGCCGAATTGAAGATTTAGCTCAAACCTCAACAAACACTTGTTTTTCGGCCAAAAGGAGCTTAGAATAGGGACCACCGGAGCTCAAGGAGTCGATGAAGACCGGTTGTGCACGAAATGGTGGTCGGAATCGTGGTCAACGGCGAAGAGCTTCTCTTGCTACCATCGTAAATTTCGGGCGTTCCAGCGGGCTTCCAGCGGCCTGGTCATGTCGAAGAGGAAGAGGAAGGGGGAGGAGGTTGGCGGCAGCTGATGGCGGTGAAGGGTGGTCTGGCGTGCTAGAACGGGAGGCACAGTGAGGGTAGGGCGTCGGGAGAGAAGAAGAAGGAGGGAGGGGCAGATTGGTAATTTGCCAAATCTTGATTTTTGATAAATATTATATATGTATAGGTATGTATATATATATACTTTATATTATTTTAATATATATTATGATATAGATAATAAATATTCACCACACACACATAATTTAATATTTTAATAATTTATACACTAAAAACAATTAATTAACTAATATTAAAACTAATAATAAATAATAAAAATATTAGGGTAATTAATTAAACCCTAGTTTAATTTAAATAAATACACACATATATACACTTTATTTAGTACTTTAAAAATATATATGAGCTCATTCAAATGCGTAAATCTACTTAAAATAATTAATAGTAAATTATTTATGTGAAAATTTCCCCGACAATAGAATTCTCGGAAAAATTTTACGTAAAGCACTTAAAATAATATACAATAATTAAAATAAGTTTTAAATACATAACAACTCATAAAAATATCATAATTATATACAAAATTATTAACACTGCATATCCCGATGCAGTATTAAAATATTTAAAAACTCGGGATATTACAGTCTTCCCCCCTTATAAGAATTCGTCCCTAAATTCCAGAAAGAAAATGATCACAAGATCAAGAAGGGAAGAGATACGGGTAAGAAGCTCGCATCTCAGTTTCAGTCTCCCACGTATGCTCCTCAACTTTGTTGCTACACCATAGAGCCTTGACCATTGGAATTTGTTTCGATCACAACTGTTGAACTTGAAAATCAACGATCGCCACAGGTTCTTCCACAAATGATAGATCTTCGTTCACTTCCACACTGTCAGGCTGCACCACGTGTGAAGGGTCTGAGACATACTTCCTTAGCATCGAGATATGAAATACCAGATGCACTTGAGACATACTCGGAGGCAAAGCCAACCGATATGCAACAGTGCCAATTCTCTCCAGAATCTGGAACGGTCTGATATATCTCGGTGCTAACTTACCCTTCCTGCCAAATCTCAGAACACCCTTCATCAGGGACACCTTCATAAAAACAAAGTCTTCAGTCTAAAATTCCACATCTCTGCGATTAGGATCCGTATAGCTCTTCTGCTTGCTAACTGTGGTTTCTAATCTGTGCTTAATCACGGTGACTTTCTCTACAGCATCCTAAACCATCTCAGGTCCAGTCAAAGCTCTTTCACCAATCTCGTCCTAACTCAGAGGGGATCTACACTTCCTTCCATACAACGCCTCGTATGGTGCCATGCCAATACTGCTATGGTAGTTGTTATTATATGCAAACTCTACGAGTGGCAAATGATCATCCCAGTTACCTCCCAAATCCAGGACACACATCCTCAACATATCTTCCAATGTCTGGATCGTCCTCTCAAACTGACCATCTGTCTGAGGATGAAAAGCAATACTGAAATCCAACCTAGTTCCTATCGCTTCCTATAACTTCTGCCAAAAATGAGAGGTAAACACTGAACCTCTATCTGATACAATAGACACAGGTACTCCATGAAGGCACACGATATGTTTCACATATAGCTTCGCCAATCTAGCTACAGAATAAATGGCTTTCACAGGTAAGAAATGTGTAGACTTGGTTAACCTATCTATAATCACCCAGTTGGAATCGTATCCATCCTTAGAACGAGGTAAACCTACCATAAAATCCATAGCTATCCTTTCCCACTTCCACTCGGGAATAAGAAGAGGCTGAAGCTTTCCAGAAGGCTTCTGATGCTCAGCTTTCACTTGCTGACACGTCAGGCACTTAGCAACATAATCAGTGACATCCTTCTTCAATCCATCCCACTAGTACAAATCTCTGATACTGTGGTACATCTTAGTAACACTTGGATGTACGCTATAGGCTGTAGAATGTGCTTCCTCTAGGATCTCTTCTCTCAAATCATCCATATCAGGAACACATAATCTACCATTGATCCACAACACACCGTCATCATCTAGTGTGAAATCAGTGAACTTCCCTGCTCTGACATTCTCCATAAGCTCTTCTAGAGTAGGATCTCGGCTCTGAGCTGCTTTAATCCTATCCTTTAGTACAAATTGCACCTTAAATTGAGCTAGCAATCCACCTGACCTGCTGATCTTCATCATCAGACCTTGATCCACCAACAGATGCAACTCCTGGATCAACGGTCTCCTCTCAATATTGATGTGAGCAAGACTGCCTGAGGACTTTCTACTCAAGGCATCTGCTACCACATTAGCCTTGTCTGGATGATATAAAATCTCACAGTCATAATCCTTCAACAGTTCTAACCATCTCCTCTACCTCAGATTCAGATCTCTCTGCTGGAAAATGTACTTAAGGCTCTTGTGATCAGTAAATATCTCACAAGTCACCCCGTACAAATAATGTCTCTAAATCTTCAGAGCAAAGATCACTGCAACCATCTCAAGGTCATGTGTAGGATAGTTTTATTCATGCTTCTTCAATTGTCTTGAAGCATAGGCTATCACCCTACCATTCTGCATTAATACACAACCAAGGCCAACTTTAGAGGCATCACAATAAACTGTGAACTTATCCACACTATTAGGCAAAGCTAACACTGGTGCTGTGGTCAATTTCTCCTTCAATAATTGAAAATTATTCTCATAAGCTTTTGACCACTTGAATCTAACATTCTTCTAAGTCAAGCGAGTCATAGGGGCTGCAATTCTAGAAAAATCCTGCACAAACCGCCTATAATACCTAGCTAAACCTAGAAAACTTTGAATCTCAGTAACAGAAGTCGGTCTAGGCCATTCAGACACTGCTTCAATCTTCTATGGATCAACTTGGATACCTTCTTTAGATACCATGTGTCCAAGGAAAGAAACACTCTCCATCCAGAAATCACACTTCGAGAATTTAGCATAAAGCTGATGATCTCTCAGTGTCTGTAGTACAATCCTCAAGTGATATACATGCTCCTCTATACTCCTCGAATAAACCAGTATATCATCAATGAAGACTACCTCAAACTGATCCACATATGGTCTGAATACCCTGTTCATCAGGTCCATAAAAGCTGCTGGTGCATCAGTCAAACCAAAAGACATCATCAGAAACTCATAATGGCCATATCGAGTGCGGAATTCCGTTTTAGGAACATCGACTTCACTAATCCACAGCTGATGATAACCCGACCTCAAGTCAATCTTGGAAAAGAACTGTGCACCCTGTAGCTGATCAAATAAGTCATCTATCCTCGGGAGAGGATACTTATTCTTCACTGTCACCTTATTCAGCTCTCTGTAGTCAATGTACAGTCTCAGGGTACCATCCTTCTTCTTCACAAATAGGACTGGTGTAACCCAAGGAGAAACACTAGGTCTGATAAAACCCTTATCCAACAATTCTTGCAACTGCTCCTTCAACTCTTTCAACTCTGTAGGAGCCATTCTGTAGGGTGGCATAGATAGAGGAGTAGTACCTGGAACCACATCTATACAGAATTCAATCTGCCTGTGAGGTGGTAAACTTGGCAACTCCTCGAGAAAAATATCAGGAAACTCACAAGCAACAGGAACATCTGTGAGTGACAACTTCTCCACTGAAGTATCCCTGACCAATGCCAAATATCCCTGATAACCTTTCCTCAACAACTTCCTAGCTGTAATAGCAGAAATAAGATTCTAAGGTGCTGAACTCCTATCACCCACAAACTTAAAGTCTTCTTCATTAGGAATTCTGAACGTCACCTCTTTATTCCTACAATCTACCATGGCATAATGCTGAGATAACCAGTCCATTCCCAAAATAACATCAAACTCCATCACATCCAATAGAATCAAATCAGCGGGTAATTCTCTACCTTCCACGAGAACTGGACAACCAGAAAGAACAATATCGGTGTCCAAGGAATCACTCAGAGGAGTGGCAACAAACAAAGGAAAAGCCATCCTCGAAGCTTGCCAACAAGACTTGGAAGCAAAAATGGGAGAAACAAACGAATGCGTGGCACCCGGATCAAACAAAACCTATGCATCCAGGTAACAGACAGAAACAATACCTGCCATGACTACATTGGATGCCTGAGCATCCTGCTGAGTAAGGTGGAAGACTCTTGCCTGTCCTCGACCTCCCTGTTGACTGGTAGAAGCTTGGCCAACACCTCTGGCACCTCCTTTAGTACCTCTACCACGACCCTGCTGTGGAACAAGCTGAGTAGAACTCTAATGCTGGGCTGGAGGCAACTGAAATGGCATGGGTGTAACACTAGCAATCGACTGCTGTGGAAATCATGGAATCTACGGCTGCTGATACCCGGAGTAAGGACACGATCTGGAAAAATATCTTGTCTGCCCGCATCTGAAGCATGTCAGTGGTGTCAGATAACACGGTCCCTGATGGACTCTACCATAAGTCTGTCAAACACTGGTAGCTAATCCAGAACTACGACCATTGCTGCTGCTCGAAGCACCTGACCCAAATCTGAATGGTCTACGCTGACCTCCACGGCCATGTCTGCTGCTCCGATGCACTCGCTGTTGTTGCCTCTGACTCTGCTGAGTCGGGCCGCGCTGCTGACTACTCGAACCAACATGAAAACTCGAGTACGGAGTAGCCTACAATCCACTTTACTGAACTCCCAGCTAGTAATAATCAGGCATCGCTCCCTGCCTAACTAGCCTCAGCTCAATCTCCTTGGCCAACTCAATCACAGACTCTAGAGTAAGGCCTGCTGTAGGCATACTAGCAAATGCTGAACCCAATCTGGTGACATAGGTAGTGACAGCGAAGTACTAGTCTCACATCATATCCTCTGCATATCTACTCAACCGAAGAAACTCTCGGGTGTACTCCTCTACTGATCGATCACCACGAGAAATGCTAGTCAATCAGAGACGATAGCTCATACGGAGAGGCTCTGGACAAAATCTCCTCATAAACCGCTCTCGAAACTGAGCCCAGGTCATCGTCATCATATAAGGCTGGATCATCTGAATAAACCAGTCTAGGGTTGGTCCCTCGACAGACAAATCGATGATCATAATCCGCTAATACTCAGTGTGAGCAGTCCGAGTCTGAGTCTCGATCGTATACAGAAAGTCTAGCGGGTCAGAAGTCCCATCGAACGCAATCTTGCCAACTCTGGCATAGAACAAAGCTGCCTCAGGGTCAGACATATCCTGCTGATAGGTAGGCTGAATAGGAGGAACAACTGGAGGTACAGGAACATCAAATTCAAGCTCTACAGGCTCCTCGTCCTGTAACTCTCTCTGCCTACGGCGACCTGCCGCTCCTTGAGGTCTACCTCTGCCATGACCTTTACGTCTAACTGGCTGCTCAGGAGGTAAAACCTTGTCCTGAAAAGACTCATCATCATCGGCCTCAATGACCGGTGGAGCGACACGCGCTCGCCTCCTCATTCTGAAAAGACAACAGAATGATTCAAAAAAAATAGACAATGGAGGAATAACGCAGAAAGCTAAAGCAAGGAATACTTATCAAGACATACTCGAACCTAATTCACTGCAGTAGTTACCAAAAGAAAACACAACTCTGAAAACTAGGGCCATGACTCACACAACTAAGCCCTGGCACAGAAATCTACTCTGATACCAACTTTGTCATGACCCAAAATAGGGGCCATGACCGGTGCTAGGGAATGGGAATTCCTTTAAATCCGAAACCCGTAGCAAGCCTAATATAAAATAAACATGCAATAATTATCATGACCCAAAACAGGGGCCATGACCGGAGCTAGGGAACGGGAATTCTTTCGAATCCGGAACCCGTAGCAAGTCTAAAAATAAAATAAACATGCAATAGTAATAACAATATATAATGCAGCGGAAATAAAAGTCATAAATATAATAATAACATATGCACCAACTGGATTTAAATTAAATACTCATCTCATATATATATAAACTTTTTTAATACAAATCCAATTCAAATATAATACAACATCTCTTTAAATATTTAATGACTACTGCAGTGTCTAGATAAAATAAAACTCAAGACTTAGAGAAGCAGTTTACACAAAGAAGCCGGGGCGGAAGAAATCCGGCGTACAGGCCTACTACTGAGGTCTGAAGATGATGACTCTCCTGAAAAATTAGTCAACGGAGGGGAGTCAGACCTCACTGAGTGAATTACTATAATATATATACATGCACACTAAATGATAATGCATACAATCAATAGTATATATCTAATATGTATATATACAGACAAATACACATAGATGCTGTAAAATCATTTAATATATATTTTACTGAAAATCATCGTTATGAAGGATCAAATAGAACCCTAGAATATCGCAACCTCAAAAACAGTGTTAGACAACACTCTAGCCATACAGGCTCACTTATTCCAAATATATTCACTTATTACATTTGGACAGTAGATTGGCCCTGAGACACTAAGTCAACCGAGCTCCAGCAGTCTGACTGCCAGTGTGATTGGCCCCGAGACACTTGGTCAACCGAGCTCCAGCAATCACACCTCCAAACCATATCTCACTCATCAAATAATCATACCCAATCAATATCCACAAATAGTTAGTAATATAGCCTAATGCTATAAGCGCACCGATACGTACTTGTTCCTAGTGCTGCCCACTAGGTAGCACGTTCTATTGATATCCTTCATTAATAAATATAAAACATTCATTCACAAATAAATGATGCATGAATTTAAATAAAATAACAATATAAACCATATATGTCACGACCCAAAACAGGGGCCATGACCGACGCTAGGGAACGGGAGTTCTTTCGAATCCGGAACCCGTAGCAAGCCTAAAAATAAAATAAAACATGCAACAATAATAATAACAATATCAAATGTAGCGGAAATAAAAATCATAATATCATAATATTATTTTTCATCAACTGGATTTAAATCAAATCTCATCTCATATACATAGATCTTTTAATACAAATCCAGTTTCAAATATAATACAATATCTCACATAAATAAAATACATAAAATCCCATGATTTAATTTACAACTACTGCAGTGTCTAGATTATATAAATAAGACTCAAGTAATCAATTTACACAAAGAAGTCGGGGCGAAAGAAATCCGGCATATCGGCCTGCTACTGAGGTCTGAAGATGTTGACTCTCCTGAAAAATTGTCAACGGAGGGGAGTCAGACCTCACTGAGTGAATTACTATAATATATATACATACACACTAAATGACAATGCATACAATCAACAGTATATATATATCTAATATATATATACAGGCAAATACACACAGATGCAATAAAATCATTTTATATATATATTTCATTGAAAATCATCTTTTATGAAGGATCACATAGAACCCTAGAATATCGCAACCTCAAAAATAGTGTTAGACAACACTCTACCCACACAGGCTCACTTAATCCAAAGATATCCACTTAATCCATTTAGACAGTAGACTGGCCCCGAGACACTAAGTCAATCGAGCTCCAGCAGTCTGACTGCCAATGTGATTGGCCCCGAGACACTTGGTCAACCGAGCTCCAACAATCACACCTCCAAACCATATCTCACACATATCAATAATCACATTCAATCAATATCCACAAGTAATATAGCCTAAATACTATAGGCGTACCGGTACGTACTCGGTCCTAGTGCTGCCCACTAGGTAGCACGTTCTATTGATATCCTTCATCATTAATAATATAAAACATTCATTCACAAAAATAAATGATGCATGAAGTTCAATAAAATATCAACATAAACCATATATATACTAGAAATATACCAAAAGTAAACCAAGTATATTTTGAGTATATATATGTCAAATGAATTCAATCAATTTACAAATTAAGCTAGAAATATATTTAAAATATTTTAAATATGATTTATTAATAAAACATGTATACAATTTATTATATACCAAAAATAAATCAAAAATAAACTAAATATAAACTTAAGAAATAATCAAATTATTTATGCATATTTAATCCAAATAAAACATGCATTTCTAAATTATGCATCCTAAGCATATATATATAAAATAGCAACTCACCCTAGTGCGCTCCACGAGATGGGTCCGACGGGCCTGGTCCACTAGCCCTCGGTCTTGGCGCAACTAAACAAGCAATAATGACAGACATTAGAATAAACCTAATAGAAAATCCTAGAATTTGATCTAGAGTATTAAACATAGAATCGATATCAAGGTTCGACCGGATATCACGTTTTACGAGAATTCTATCAAAAATTCAGTAGAACCTCCCCTATAAAATGGACATCTCTCTACTCAAAAGAGTAGAGCCGACCCTGCAAGGAAATACACTTCGAAAAACTACACAGAGCACAATCAAAATCCCACGGTCGGACTCCAAACTACAATCCACCGATCGGGGTCCACAAACACAAAATAATTCTGAAAATACCAAAAATACCCTTATAACATAGAAATTCATTTTATAAGTAGAAATTACATAATTAACCTTTAAACATAGTAAAAACCGATAAAAACTCATTTTATTAGAAAAATCGTATATTATATATATAATTGAAAATAATTCACGAAAAATAGTTTTAATTAGTTAAAAATAGCAAATAATTTGTAGAAATCATTTTTATACCTTAAATAATTATTAAAACCAATAAAATTACATTTTTAGCCAATTTAGGGTAAAATTACCAAAATACCCCTTTATATATAAATATACTAAAATTACTTCAAAAATTCACCAAAAATAGTATAATTATCCAAAATTAATTTTATCAACATATTTTTCAATAATATTAATAATTAAACTCAATTAACCAATTAAATTCAATTAAAAACATAATTAACCCTAATTTCCCAAATTTACATAAACTCAAATAATTCAAAATAAATACTTAGAAATTCATAAAAATTCTAAATAAATTCCTATAATTCATTTCAATACCTAATTTAACCATAAAACACAATTTCATAATTTAAATAATTAATTTCCGAAAATTAGAAAATAATATTAAAATATTCAAAAATACCCAAAAATCCAAAAAATCTCCAAAAATTCCAAAAAAATTCATACATGTATATTAAGCTACTAGGAACAACATTTGTGAAGGTAGTTTTCATGAATCAATCAATTCAAAGCTCAAAAAAATCAAAAACCCTAATATGGCCGAATTAGAAAATTCGAAACCTAAGCAAATCTAGACCATTTAAGCTCAAACCAAAGCTAGAATCACACTCACCGGAGCTTAAGGAGAAGAAAGAGACCAGCGGTGTCGAAAACGATGGCCGGAATCGCAAGGTGTGAAGAAATTGGAACTTTCGGCCAAAAATGGTTCCCTTGGCTTCGCCAGTGCCGGAGAAGGAGATTGGGGGCGGCGGAGTGGCTAGAAGTGGAGGGTGGAGCTGCTAGTGGCACACCGATGATAGGTGGTCGGGATTTGCAGCGATGAGGGGAAGGGTGGTCGCGCGGGAGGAAGAAGAAGAAGAAGAAGAAGAAGAAAAAGAAAAGAAAAGAAAAGAAAAAGAAAAAGAGAAGGAAAAAAATAAAAAAAAAGAAAAAATAAAATAATATGTATATATTAAAATATAGTGTATAAATAAAATATGTGGGAAAAATACACACCACATATTATTATATTAATTTAAATAAACAATTAATAATAAAATGATAAAATATTAGGGTAATATATTAAACCCTAATTAAATAAATATCGCACACATACACGGTGTTTAGTAATTTAAAAATATGTATGAGTTCATGTAAGTCCGAAAATGTATTTAAAATAATTAATAATAAATTATTTACGTGAGAATTTCCCCGAAAATGCAAGTTCTGGGAAAATTTTATGTAAAACATTGTAAATAATACACAATAATTAAAATAGGTTTTAAATTCATATCAACTCGTAAAAATATCATATAATATACATATGGAAATTATTAACACTGCATATCCCGATACAGTATAAAAATATTTAAAAACATGGGATATTACAATATATATACTGGAAATATACCAAAAATAAATCAGGTATATTTCGAGTATATATACGTCAAATAAATCCAATTAAATTACAAATTAAGCTAGAAATATATTTAAAAACATTTTAAACATAATTTATTTATAAAACATGCATATAATTTAATATATATACCAAAAATAAACCAAAAGTAAACTAAAAATAAACTTAGGTACTAACCAAATTATTTATGCATATTTAATCAAAATGAAACATATATTTCTAAAATCATGCATCCTAAAGCACATATATATAAAATAGTAACTCACACGTAGTGCGCTCCACGAGATGGATCCGACGGGCCTGGTCCACTAGGCCTCGGTCTCGGCGTAACTAAACAAACAATAACGACAAAAATCAGAATAAACCTAACAGAAAATCCTAGAGCTCGATCTAGAATATTAAACACAGAATCGAAATTAGGGTTCGACTGGACATCACGTTTTATGAGAATTCTACCAAAAATTCGGTAAAACCTCCCCTGTAAAATGGACATCTCTCTACTCAAAGAGTAGAGCCGACCCTGCAAAGAAACACACTTCAAAAAATAGGTTCAACTACTCATCCATAACCCCTCAGTCAGACTCCAAACTATAGTCACAGAACAATTTTAAAATTACCAAAAATACCCTTATAACATAGAAATACATTTTATAAATAGAAATTACATAATTAACCTTTAAACACAGTAAAAACCGATAAAAACTCATTTTATTAGTAAAACCGTATATTATATATATAATTGAAAATAATTCACGAAAAATAGTTTTAATTAGTTAAAAATACTAAATAATTTGTGGAAATCATTTTTATACCTTAAATAACTATTAAAACCAATTAAATTACATTTTTAGCCAATTTTGTGTAAAATTACCAAAATACCCCTATATATATAAATATACTAAAATTACTTCAAAAATTCACCAAAAATAGTATAATTATCCAAAATTAATTTTCTCAACATATTTATAAATAATATCAATAATTAAACTCAATTAACGAATTAAATTCAATTAAAAACATAATTAACCTAATTTTCCCAAAATTACATAAACTCAAATAATTCAAAATAAATACTTAGAAATTCATAAAAATTCCAATTAAATTTCTATAATTCATTTCAACACCTATAATTATCATAAAACATAATTTCATAATTTATTTAATTAATTTCCGAAAATTAGAAAATAATATTAAAATATTCAAAAATACCCAAAAATCAAAATAATTCCCAAAAATTCCAAAAAAATTCAAAAATGTAGATTAAGCTAAGGGGAACAAAATTTGTGAAGGAATTTTTCATGAATAAATCAAATTGAAGTTCAAAAAATTCAAGAACCCTAATATGGCTGAAATCGAAAATTCGAAACCTAAGCAAATCAAGACCATTTAAAGCTCAAACCAAAGCTAGAATCACACTCACTGGAGCTCAAGGAGAAGAAATAGATTGGCGGTGTCAAAAATGGTGGTCGAAAACGTCGTGATCGACAGTGAAGAGGAATTCAGCTTCTCCGACCAAAACTGACCTCCAGACGCTGGAAATGACTACTACAGGCAGCGAGGAAGGCTGGGGAAGGTGGTGGAACGTTGGACGGCACACTAACGGCAAGAAATCAGGACGGCAGCGACCAGACGGCGATGGGGAATGGAATCGGGGAAGAAGGAAGAAATAGGGGGCAATTTTGTAATTTTCCAAAAGTTTGATTTTTAACTTATAATATGTATATATATATATATCCTTTATACTATATAATAAAATAATATTAAATTACACACATTAAATATACACCACACACTTAATATTTAATATTTTAAAATTTAATAATAAATAAAAATAATTAAATAACAATAAAATTAATAAACAAATAATAAAATATTAGGGTAATATATTAAACCCTAATTAAATAAATATATACACACATATGCTTTATTTAGTAATTTAAAAATACGTATGAGTTCATGCAAGTCCGTAAATCTATTTAAAATAATTAATATTAAAATATTTATGTGAAAATTTCCCCGAAAATGTAAGTCCCAGAAAAATTTTACGTAAAGGACTTTAAATAATACACAATAATTAAAATAGGTTTTAAATACACATCAACTCGTAAAAATATCATAATATATATACAAAAATTATTAACACTGCATATCCTGATGCAGTATTAAAATATTTAACAACACGGGATATTACAATAATAATAACAACTCTTAATGCAGTGGAAATAAAATCATAAGTATCAAAGTAATATTCCACCATGGGATTTAAATCAAATTCATATCTCATATATAAAAATAAATTCGTTAATACAAGTTTCAGTTCAAATATTTAAAGTACATATCTAACGACTTTATACAACTACTGCAGTGTCTAGATTATAAAAATAAAACTCAAGACTCAGATAAGCAGTTTACATAAAGAAGCCGGGGTAGAAGAAATCCGACGTATAGGCCTGCAACTGAGGTCTGAAGACGATGACTCTCCTGAAAAATGGTCAACATAGGGGAGTTAAACCTCACTGAGTGAATTACTATAATATATATACATGCATACTAAATGTCGATGCACACAGTCAATAGTATATATAATAAATATATATACAAGCAAATACACACAGATGCAATAAAAATCATTTTTATATATTTTGTTTGAAAACCACTGGTAATGAAGGATCAAATAGAATCCTAGAAAATCGTAACCTCAAACAGTGTTAGACAACACTCTAGCCATACAGGCTCACTTATTCCAATATATTCACTTGTTCCATTTGGACAGTAGTGTAATATCTCGTGTTTTTAAATATTTTTATACTGCATTGGGATATGCAGTGTTAATAATTCTTATATATAATAATGATATTTCGTGAGTTGTTATTTAATAAAAAATTGATTTTTAATTATCTTATATTATTTTAAGTACTTTACGTAAAATTTTCCCGGGACTTGCATTCTTAGGAAAATTGACACGTAAATTATTTATTATTAATTATTTTAAACAATTTTACGGATTTGCATGAACTCATATATATTTTTAAAGTATTAAATAACGTATATATGTGTAATTATTTATTTAATTAGGGTTTAATTAATTATCCTAATATTTTATTATTTATTAATTAGTTTTAATTTTTTTAATTATTTTTATGTGTATTAAAATTTTAAAATATTAAATTATATGTGTGTGGTGTATTTTAATATATTTATATATATAGGGGTATTTTGGTAATTTTACTCTAAATTGACTAAAAATGTAATTAAATTGGTTTTAATAGTTATGTAGGGTATAAAAATGATTTCTACAAATTATTTAGTATTTTTGACTAATTAAAACTATTTTTCGTAAATTATTTTCAATTATATATATAATATACGATTTTTCTAAATAAATGAGTTTTTATCGGTTTTTACTGTGTTTTAGGGTTAATTATGTAATTTCTACTTATTAAATGTATTTCTGTGATACAAGGGCATTTTTGGTATTTCTATAATTATTCTGTGATTGTGGACCCCGGTCGGTAGACTGTAGTTTGGAGTCCGACTGAGGGGTTGTGGATGTGTTTCTGTGTTTGTTTTTCGAAGTGTGTTTCTTTGCAGGGCCGCTCTACTCTTTGAGTAGAGAGATGTCCATTTTACAGGGGAGGTTCTGCCGAATTTTTGATAGAATTCTCATAAAACGTGATGTCCGGTCGAACCTAATTCTGATTCTATGTCCAATATTCTAGATCGAGTTTCTAGGATTTTCTGTTAGGTTTATTTTGATGTCTGTTATTTATTATTTGTTTAGTTGCGCTGAGACCGAGGCCTAGTGGACCAGGCTCGTTGGACCTATCTCGAGGAGCGCACTAAGTGTGAGTTACTATTCTATATATATATATGCTTTAAGGTGTATGATTTAGAAATGTATGTGTTATTTTGATTAAATATGCATAAATAATTCAATTGGTATTTAAGTTTATTTTTAGTTTATTTTTGGTTTATCTTTGGTTTATTTTGGTATATCTTAAACTATATGCATGCTTTATTAAACATTTATATTTAAAATGTTTTAAATATATATTTAGTTTATTTTACGATTATATTGGATTTATTTGACGTATATATATACTCAAAATATACCTGGTTTACTTTTGGTATATTTCTAGTATATATATGGTTATTGTTGCTATTATATTTAAATTCATGCATCATTTACTTTTATGAATGTATGCTTTATATTTCAATGAAGGATATCAATAGAACGTACTACCTAGTGGGCAGCACTAGGACCGAGTACGTACCGATGCGCTTATAGAATTTAGGCTATATTACTAGCCTTGTGTGGATGGTGATTGGATTTGATTATTTGATGTGTGAGATATGATTTGGGAGTGTGATTGCTGGAGCTCGGTTGACCAAGTGTCTTGGGGCCAATCACACCGACAGTCAGACTGCTGGAGCTCGGTTGACTTAGTGTCTCGGGGCCAATCTATTGTCTAAATGGATCAAGTGATTATATTTGGAATAAGTGAGCCTATATGGCTAGAGTGTTGTCTAACACTGTTTTGAGGTTGCGATATTCTAGGGTTCTATTTGATCCTTCATAAACTGTGATTTTCAATAAAAATATATAAAATGATTTTATTGCATCTGTGTGTAATTGCATGTATATATACATATTATATATATACTTTTGATTGTTTGCATTGGCATTTAGTATGCATGTATATATATTATAGTAATTCACTCAGTGAGGTCTGACTCCCCTCTGTTGACCATTTTTCAGGAGAGTCTTCTTCCTCAGACCTCAGTAGCAAGCCCGTACGCCGGATATCTTTCGCTCCGGCTTCTTTATATAAACTACTCACCTGAGTTTTATTCTATAATCTAGACACTGCAGTAGTTGTAAATAAATTATGGTTTTATGTATTATATTTGTGTGAGTTATGTATTTTTAGAATTTGAACTGAAACTTGTATTAACGGATCTATTTATATATATGAGATATGGATTTGATTTGAAATCCCATGGTGGATTATTATTTTGATATTTATGATTTTATTTCTACTGCATTAAGTGTGATTATTATTATTACTGTATATTTTATTTTATTTTTTTAGGCTTGCTACGGGTTCCGGATTCAAAAGAATTCCCATTTCCTAGCACCGGTCATGGCCCCTGTTTTGGGTCATGACAAGTAGACTGGCCCCGAGACACTAAGTCAACCGAGCACTAGCAGTCTGACTGTCGGAGTGATTGGCCCTGAGACACTTGGTCAACCGAGCTCCAGCAATCACACCTCCAAACCATATCTCACACATCAGATAATCATATCCAATCAATATCCATAAATGGTTAGTAATATAGCCTAAATGCTATAAGTGTACCGGTATGTACTCGGTCCTAGTGCTGCCCACTAGGTAGCACGTTCTATTGATATCCTTCATTAAAATATAAAGCATACATTCATAAAAGTAAATGATGCATGAATTTAAATGTAATAGCAACAATAACCATATATATACTAGAAATATACTAAAAGTAAACCAGGTATATTTCAAGTATATATATACGCCAAAGAAATCCAGATAGATTACGAAATAAACTAGAAATATATTCAAAAACAATTTTAAACCTAATTTATTAGCAAAACATGCATATAATTTAAAATATACCGAAAATATACTAAAGATAAACCAAAATAAACTAAAAATAAACTTAAGTACTAATTGAATTATTTATGCATAATTAATTAAAATAAAACATATATTTCTAAATCATGCACCCTAAAGCATATATATATAAAATAGTAACTCACACTTAGTGTGCTCCTCGAGATAGGTCCGATGGGCCTGGTCCACTAGGCCTCGGTCTCGGTGCAACTAAACATACAAAAATAACAGACATCAGAATAAACCTAATAGAAAATCCTAGAAACTCAATCTAGAATGTTGGACACAGAATCAAAATTAGGGTTTGACCAGACATCACGTTTTATGAGAATTCTATCAAAAATCTGACAGAACCTCCCCTGTAAAACAGACATCTCTCTACTCAAAGAGTAGAGCTAGCCCTGCAAAGAAATACACTTTGAAAATAAACACAAAACACAACCAAAATCCCTCGGTCGGACTCCAAACTACAGTTCACCGACCGAGGTCCACAACCACAGAATATTATAGAAATATCGAAAATACCCTTATATCATAGAAATACATTTTATAAGTAGAAATTACGTAATTAACCCTAAAACACATTAAAAACCAATAAAAACTCATTTTATTAGAAAAATCGTATATTATATATATAATATAAAATAATTTACGAAAAATAGTTTTAATTAGTTAAAAATACTAAATAATTTTCAGAAATCATTTTTATACCTTAAATAACTATTAAAACCAATTTAATTATATTTTTAGCCAATTAAGGGTAAAATTACCAAAATACCCCTATATATAAAAATATACTAAAATTACTCCAAAAATTCACCAAAAATAGTATAATTATCCAAAATTAATTTTCTCAACATATTTATCAATAATATCAATAATTAAACTCAATTAGCTAATTAATTTCAATTAAAAACACAATTAACCTAATTTTCCAAAATTAAATAAACCTAAACAAATTCAAAATAATTCCCAAAAATTCTACAAAAATTCACACATGTAGATTAAGCTACTAGGATCAACATTTGTTAAGGGAATTTTCATGAATCAATCAATTCTAAGTTCAAAAAATCAAGAAGCTAAAATGGCCGAATTGAAAATTTAGCTCAAACCTCAACAACCACTTGTTTTCCGGCCAAAAGGAGCTTAGAACAGGGACCACCGGAGCTCAAGGAGTCGATGAAGATTGGCTGTGCACGAAATGGTGGTCGGAATCGTGGTCGACGACGAAGAGCTTCTTTTGCTGCCACCGCAAATTTCAGGCGTTCCAGTGGCCTGGTCACGTCGAAGAGGAAGAGGAAGGAAGGAGGAGGAGGTTGGCGGTAGCTGTCACGACCCAAAACAGGGGCCATGACCGGCGCTAGGGAACGGGAATTCTTTCGAATCCGGAACCCGTAGCAAGCCTAAAAATAAAATAAAGCATGCCAGAATAACAATAAAAATATAATATGCAGCGGAAATAAAAATCATAATATCATAATATCATCCATATCAACTGGATTAAATTCAAAACTCATCTCGTACATAAAATCTTTTTAATACAATCCAGTTTCAACATAATATATCTCCTTTAAAATAAAGTACATGAAATCCAATACTTTAATTTACAACTACTGTAGTGTCTAGATAAAATAAATAAGACTCAAGTAGACAATTTACATAAAGAAGCCGGGGCGGAAGAAATCCGGCGTATCGACCTGCTACTGAGGTCTGAGGAAGTTGACTCTCCTGAAAAATAGTCAACGGAGGGGAGTCAGACCTCACTGAGTGAATTACTATAATATATATACATACACTCTAAATGACTATGCATACAGTCAATAATACATGTCTAATATGTATATATACAGGCAATTCATACAGATGCAGAAAAATCGTTTTTATATATTTTATCTGAAAAATTCCAGTTTATGAAGGATCACATAGAACCCTAGAATATCGCAACCTCAGAAAATAGTGTTAAACAACACTCTGGCCATACAGGCTCACTTATCCAAATATATCCACTTAATCCATTTGGACAGTAGACTGGCCCCGAGACACTAAGTCAATCGAGCTCCAGCAGTCTGACTGCCAGTGTGATTGGCCCCAAGACACTTGGTCAACCGAGCTCCAGCAATCACACCCACAAACCACATCTCACACATATCAATAATCATATCAAATCAATATCCACAAATAAGTTAGTATTATAGCCTAAATACTATAGGCGTACCGGTACGTACTCGGTCCTAGTGCTGCCCACTAGGTAGCACGTTCTATTGATATCCTTCATTCTTAAATATAAAACATTCATTCACAAAAATAAATGATGCATGAATATAAATGAAATAACAATATAAACCATATATATACCGAAAATATACCAAACATAAACCAGGTATATTTTGAGTATATATATGTCAAATGAATTCAATCAAATCATGAATTAAACTAAAAATATGTTTAAAAACATTTTAAATATATTTTATTAACAAAACATGTATATAATTTATTATATACCAAAAATATACTTGAATATAAATTACATTATTTATGTATATTTAGTCAAAATAAAACATGCATTTTCTAAATCATGCATCCTAAGCATATATATATATAATATAGTAACTCACCTAATGCGCTCCACGAGACAGGTCCGACGGGCCTGGTCCACTAGCCCTCGGTCTCAGCGCAACTAAACAAGCAATAAATAACCGACATTAGAATAAACCTAACATAAATCCTAGAATTCAATCTAGAGTATTAAAATACGGAAACAGAATTAGGGTTCGACTGGACATCACGTTTTACGAGAATTCTACCGAAAATTCGGCAGAACCTCCCCTGTAAAACGGACATCTCTCTACTCAAAAGAGTAGAGCCGACCCTGCAAAGAAACACACTTCGAAAAATGAGCTCAACACAATCAAAATCCCACGGTCGGACTCCAAACTACAGTCCACCGACCGGGGTCCACAAACACAGAATGATTCCAGATATACCAAAAATATCCTTAAATCACAGAAATACATTTCATACGTAGAAATTACATAATTAACCTTGAAACACTATAAAAACCGATTAAAACTCATTTTATTAGAAAAACCGTATATTATATATATAATTGAAAATAATTCACGAAAAATAGTTTCAATTAGTTAAAAATACCAAATATTTTGTAGAAATCATTTTTATACCTTAAATAAATATTAAAACCAATTAAATTACATTTTTAGACAATTTAGGGTAAAATTACCAAAATACCCCTATATATATAAATATACTTAAATTACTTCAAAAATTCACCAAAAATCATACAATTACCCAAAATTAATTTTCTCAACATATTTATCAATAATATCAATATTTAAACTCAATTAACCAATTAAATTCAAATAAAAACACAATTAACCTAATTTTCCAAAATCACCTAAACTTCAATAATTAAAAATAAATACTTAGAAATTCATAAAAATTCCAAATAAATTCCTATAATTCATTTCAACACCCAATTTAACCATAAACTCCAATTTCATAATTTAAATAATTAATTTCCGAAAATTAGAAAATAATATTAAAATATTCAAAAATACCCAAAAATCCAAACAATCTCCAAAAATTCTACAAAAATTCATACATGTAGATAAAGCTACTAGGAACAACATTTGTGAAGGAAGTTTCCATGAATCATCCAATTCAAAGCTCAAAAAAAAATCAAAAACCCTAATAGGCCGAAATTGACAAATCGAAAACTAAGCAATTCTAGACCATTTTAGCTCAAACCAAAGCTAGAATCACACTCACCGGAGCTCAAGGAGAAGAAAGAGACTGGCGGTGTCGAAAACGGTGGCCGGAGGAGGGAGAAACGGCGGTAGCTCGACTTTCGGCCTCCTAAGCTAATTCCGACCAAACTCGTCGGGAAAGGGGGCTGCTGGCGGCGGAAAATGGCTGGAGGCGACGGTGGCTCACCGAGAGGCACACCGACGGTGAAGGAACGGCAGTTGCAGACGGTGGAGGTGGGTGGTGGTCGTCGGGCGCGGGAAGGAGAAGAAGAAGAAGAAGAAAAAAGCTCGGGGGCAGTTTGGTAATTTTGCAAACTTTTTGATTTTTGATGTATATATGTATATATATATACTTTATACTATATATTAAAATAATATTAAATTACACACATCAAATATACACCACACACATAAAATATTAATATTTTAATAATTTTTACCAAATAAAATTAATTAAATAACAATTAAAACAATTAAATACTTAATAAAATATTAGGGAATAATAAACCCTAATTAAATAAATATACACACACAGGCTTTATTTAATAATTTAAAAATATGTATGAGTTCATGCAAGTCCGTAAATACATCTAAAATAATTAATAATAAATCGTTTACGTGAAAATTTCCCCGAAAATGCAAGTCCCGGGAAAATTTTACGTAAAACACTGTAAATAATATACCGTAATTAAAATAGGTCTAAAATACATATTAACTCATAAAAATATCGTATAAAATACAGAAATTATTAACTCTGCATATCCCGGTACTGTGTAAAAATATTTTAAAAACACGGGATATTACAGTAGCTGATGGCGGCGAAGGGCGGTCCGGCGTGCTAGAACAGGAGGCGCAGTGAGGGTAGGGCGTCGGGAGAGAAGAAGAAGGAAGGAGGGGCATATTGGTAATTTGCCAAATCTTGATTTTTGATAAATATTATATATGTATAGGTATGTATATATATATACTTTATATTATTTTAATATATAATATGATATAGACAATAAATATTCACCACACACAGATAATTTAATATTTTAATAATTTATACACTAAAAATAATTAATTAACTAATATTAAAACTAATAATAAATAATAAAAATATTAGGGTAATTAATTAAACCCTAGTTTAATTTAAATAAATACACACATATATACACTTTATTTAGTACTTTAAAAATATATATGAGCTCATGCAAATGCGTAAATCTACTTAAAATAATTCATAGTAAATTATTTACGTGAAAATTTCCCCGAAAATAGAATTCTCGGGAAAATTTTACGTAAAGCACTTAAAATAATATACAATAATTAAAATAAGTATTAAATACATAACAACTCGTAAAAATATCATAATTATATACAAAATTATTAACACTGCATATCCTGATGCAGTATTAAAATATTTAAAAACTCAGGATATTACAAATACATAAATCTCACAACTGACTATAACTAATGTAGTGTCTAAATTATAAAATATCATCAAGTGAGCAGTTTATATAGTAAATTCAGGGCGGAAGAAATCTGGCGTAAGGATCTGCTACTGAGGTCTGAAGACAATGACTCTCCTGAAAAATAGTCAACGAAGGGGAGTCAGACCTCACTGAGTGAATTGTTATACTATATATACATGCATAGCTAAATGACAATGCACACAATTAATAGTATCTATAATAAATATCTATATAGGCAAAATCACAAAGATGCAGCAAAATCATTTTATATATTTATTGAAAATATCATATGTGTATGAAGGATCAAATAGAACCCTAAAAAATTGCAACCTCAAATAGTGTTAGACATCACTCTAGCCATATAGACTCACTTATTCCAAATAAATTCACTTGTTCCATTTGGACAGTAGGCTGGCCCCGACACACTTGGTCAACCGAGCTCCAGTAGTCTGACTGTCAGTGTGATTGGCCCCGAGACACTTGGTCAACCGAGCTCCAGTAGTCTGACTGTTAGTGTGATTGGCCTCGAGACCCCTGGTCAACCGAGCTTCAACAATCACTCTCAAATCACATCACACATCAAATAAATCAATCCGATCAATATCCACAAATAGGTTAATAATATAGCCTAAATGCTATCTTCGTACCGGTACGTACTCGGTCCTAGTGCTGCTCACTAGGTAGCACGTTCTATTGATATCCTTCATTTAATATAAAACATGCATACATAAAACAAAATGATGCATGATATTAAATAAAATAGCAATATAAACCATATATATACTAGAAATATACCAAAAATAAACAAAGTATATTTCGAGTATATATACGTCAAATAAGTTCAATAGAATTACAAAATAAACTGGAAATAAACTATAAATATACTTAAAAACATTTTAAGAATAATTCATTAATAAAACATGCATATAGTTTAAAATATACCAATAATATTGTAATATCCCGTGTTTTTAAATATTTTAATACTGTACCGAGATATACAGTGTTAATAATTTTTGTATATATATTACAATATTTTTACAAGGTTGATATGTATTTAAAATCTATTTTAATTATTGTGTCTTATTTACAGTGGTTTACGTAAAATTTTCCCGAGATTTTTATTTTTGGAGAAATTTTCACGTAAATAATTTATTATTAATTATATTAAATATATTTTTGGACTTGCATGAACTCATACGTATTTTTAAAATACTAAATAAAGCCTATGCGTGTAAATATTTATTTAATTAGGGTTTAATATATTACCCTAATATTTTACTAATTAATTAATTATTTTATTATTATTTTATTATTTTTAATTAATATTAAATTTTAAAATATTAAATATTAAGTGTGTGGATGTGATTTTTTTCAAATATTTTATTAAAATTATTTTTTTATTATTTTATTTTTTCTTTTTCTTTTTCTTTTTCTTTTTCTTTTCTTTTTCTTTTCTTTTCATTTCTTCTTCCCTTCTCTTCTTCCGTCCCGAGCCCGATCACCCACCACCGCTGCAACTATCGTTCCCCTACCGTCGGTGTGCCGCCAGCAGCTCCGCCGCCCCAAGCTCCTTCCCCGGCGCCGGTTAACCCCATTCTCCCTATTTTGGCCGAAACTTCCTCTCCTCGCCGTCGACCATGATTTCAGCCACCGTTTTTGACATCGCCAGTCTCTTTCTTCTCCTTGAGCTCCGGTGAGTGTGATTCTAGCTTTGGTTTGAGCTTAAATGGTCTTGATTTGCTTAGGTTTTGAATTTTCAATTTCGGCCATATTAGGGTTTTTGATTTTTTTGAGCTTTGAATTGATTGATTCATGAAAACTCCCTTCACAAATGTTGATCCTAGTAGCTTAATCTACATTTTTAAATTTTTTTGGAATTTTTAGGAATTATTTTGATTTTTGGGTATTCTTGAATATTTTAATATTATTTTCTAATTTTCTGAAATTAATTAAATAAATTATGAAATTTTATTTTATGGTAATTATAGGTGTTTAAATGAATTTTATGAATTTATTTGGAATTTTTATGAATTTCTATGTATTTATTTTGAATTATTGAAGTTTATGTAATTTTGGGAAATTAGGGTTAATTATGTTTTTAATTGAAATTTATTGGTTAATTGAGTTTAATTATTGATATTATTGATAAATATGTTGAGAAAATTAATTTTGGATAATTGTATAATTTTTGGTGAATTTTTGAAGTAATTTTAGTATATTTATATATATAAGGGCATTTTGGTAATTTTACCCTAAATTGGCTAAAAATGTAATTTAATTGGTTTTAATAGTTATTTAAGGTATAAAAATGATTTCTATAAATTATTTGGTATTTTTAACTAATTAAAACTATTTTTTGTGAATTATTTTCAATTATATATATAATATACGATTTTTCAAATAAAATGAGTTTTTATCGGTTTTTACAGTGTTTTAAGGTTAATTATGTAATTTCTATTTATAAAATGAATTTCTAGGTTATAAGGGTATTTTTGGTATTTCTGAAATTATTCTGTGTTTGTGGACCCCGGTCGGTAGATTGTAGTTTGGAGTCCGACCGAGGGGTTGTGGTTGAGTGTTGAGCTTGTTTTTCAAAGTGTGTTTCTTTGCAGGGTCGGCTCTACTCTTTGAGTAGAGAGATGTCCGTTTTACAGGGGATGTTCTGTCGAATTTTTGGTAGAATTCTCGTAAAACGTGATGTCCGGTTGAACCCTAATCTCAATTCTGTGTTTAATACTCTAGATTGAATTCTAGGATTTTCTGTTAGGTTTATTCTAATGTCGGTTATTTATTGTTTGTTTAGTTGCGCCGAGACCGAGGGCTAGTGGACCAGGCCCATCGGACCCATCTCGTGGAGCGCACTAGTGTGAGTTACTATTTTATGTATATATGCTTAGGATGCATGATTTAGAAATATACGTTTTATTTTGATTAAATTGCATAAATAATGTGAGTTGTATTTAAGTATCTTTTGGTTTATTTTTAGTTTATTTTTGATATATATTAAATTATATACATGTTTTGTTAATAAATTATATTTAAAATATTTTTAAATATATTTCTAGCTTAATTTATAATTTGATTGGATTCATTTGACGTATATATGCTCGAAATATACCTAGTTTACTTTTGGTATATTGTCAGTATATATATGGTTTATGTTGTTGTTTTATTTAAATTCATGCATCATTTATTTGTGAATGAATGTTTTATATTCATTAATGAAGGATATCGATAGAACGTGCTACCTAGTGGGCAGCACTAGGACCGAGTACGTACTGGTATGCCTATAGTATTTAGGCTATATTACTAACCTATTTATGGATATTGATTGATTATGATTATTTGATGTGTGAGATATGGTTTGGAGGTGTGATTGCTGGAGCTCGGTTAACCAAGTGTAATATCCCGTGTTTTTAAAATATTTTTACACTGTACCGAGATATGCAATGTTAATAATTTCTGTATATTATATGATATTTTTATGAGTTGTTATGTATTTAAAACCTATTTTAATTATTGTGTATTATTTACAGTACTTTACGTAAAATTTTCCTGGGACTTGCATTTTTGGGGAAATTTTCACGTAAATATTTTATTATTAATTATTTTAAATATATTTTCGGACTTGCATGAACTCATACGTATTTTTAAATTACTAAACACCATGTATGTGTGCGATATTTATTTAATTAGGGTTTAGTATTACCCTAATATTTTATTATTTGTTTATTAATTTATTTTTATTTAATTATTTTATTTATTATTAAATTATTAAAATATTAAATTATATGTGTGGATGTAAATTTTTCTAAATATTTTATTAAAATTATTTATTTTTTTATTTTTTTATTTATTCTTTTTTTTTCTCTCTTTTTCTTTTTCTTTTTCTTTTTCTTCTTCTTCCTTCCCCTCCCGAGCGCCTGACCACCCCTCACCACCGTCTGTCACGCCGATCACCTACCATCGGTGTGCCTCCCGGCTTGCCACCGTTGTTCCCAGTCGTCTCCCGCCGCCAGCAGCTTCCTTCCCCGGCGCCGGCGAGCTATTTTTCCCTTTTGGCCAAAACTTCTTCCCTTTGCCGTCGACGATGATTTCGGCCACCATTTTCCACACCGCCAGTCTCTTTATTCTCCTTGAGCTTCGGTGAGTGTGATTCTAGCTTTGGTTTGAGCTTAAATGGTCTAGAATTGCTTAGGTTTCGAATTTTCAATTTCGGTCACATTAGGGTTTTCGATTTTTTTCAGCTTCTAATTGATTGATTCATGAAAAATCCCTTCACAAATGTTGTTCCTAGTAGCTCAATATACATGTATGAATTTTTTTGGAATTTTTGGAGATTTTTTGGATTTTTGGGTATTTTTGAATATTTTAATATTATTTTCTAATTTTCGGAAATTAATTATTTAAATTATGAAATTGGGGTTTATGGTTAAATTAGGTGTTTAAATGAATTATAGGAATTTATTTGGAATTTTTATGAATTTCTAAGTATTTATTTTGAATTATTGAAGTTTATGGAATTTTGGGAAAATTAGGTTAATTATGTTTTTAATTGAATTTAATTGGTTAATTGAGTTTAATTATTAATATTATTGATATATATGTTGAGAAAATTAATTTTGGATAATTGTATAATTTTTGGTGAATTTTTGAAGTAATTTAAGAATATTTATATATATAGGGGTATTTTGGTAATTTTACCCTAAATTGGCTAAAAACATAATTTAATTGGTTTTAATAGTTATTTAAGGTATAAAAATGATTTCTACAAATTATTTAGTATTTTAACTAATTAAAACCATTTTTCGTGAATTATTTTCAATTATATATATAATATACGGTTTTTCTAATAAAATGAGTTTTTATCGATTTTTACTGTGTTTAAAAGTTAATTATGTAATTTCTACTTATAAAATGTATTTCTATGATATAAGGATATTTTTGGTATTTCTGGAATTATTCTGTGATTGTGGACCCCGATCGGTGGATTGTAGTTTGGAGTCCGATCATGGGATTTTGATTGTACTCTGTGTAGTTTTTCGAAGTATATTTCCTTACAGGGTCGGCTCTACTCTTTTGAGTAGAGAGATGTCCGTTTTATAGGGGAGGTTCTGTCGGATTTTCGATAGAATTCTCGTAAAACGTGATATCCAATCGAACCCTAATTTCTGATTCTGTGTTAAATACTCTAGATCGAATTCTAGGATTTCTATTAGGCTTATTCTAATGTCGATTATTTATTGCTTGTTTAGTTGCGCCGAGACCGAGGGCTAGTGGACTAGGCCCGTCGGACCCGTCTCGTGGAGCGCATTAGGTGAGTTACTATACTATATATATATGCCTTAGGATGCATGATTTTAGAAATATACGTTTTATTTTGATTAAATTTCATAAATAACATGATTTGTATTTAAGTATATTTTTGGTATATATTAAATTATATACATGTTTTGTTAATAAATTATATTTAAAATGTTTTCAAATATATTTCTAGCTTAAATTATAATTGATGGGATTTATTTGACGTATATATACTCGAAATATACCTGGTTTACTTTTGGTATATTTCTAGTATATATATGGTTTATGTTGATATTTTATTGAACTTCATGCATCATTTATTTTTGTTAATGAATGTTTTATATTATTAATGATGAAGGATATCTATAGAACGTGCTACCTAGTGGGCAGCACTAGGACTGAGTACATACCGATACGCCTATAGTATTGTCACGACCCAAAACAGGGGCCATGACCGGCGCTAGGGAATGGGAATTCTTTCGAATCCGGAACCCGTAGCAAGCCTAAAAATAAAATAAATATGCAATAATAACAATAAAAATATAATATGCAGCGGAAAATAAAATCATAAATATTACAATATCATCCATATCAACTGGATATAATTCAAAACTCATCACATCACATATATAATCTCATAAATGTATAATCTTTATACAAATCCAGTTTTACTATAATACATCTCTTTAAAACAAATAGTACATAAAATCCAATACTTTATTTCACAACTACTGCAGTGTCTAGATAAAATAAATAAGACTCAAGTAGACAATTTACATAAAGAAGCCGGGGCGGAAGAAATCCGGCGTATCGACCTGCTACTGAGGTCTGAGGAAGTTGACTCTCCTGAAAAATAGTCAACGGAGGGGAGTCAGACCTCACTGAGTGAATTACTATAGTATATATACATACACTCTAAGTGATAATGCATACAGTCAACAGTATATAAGTAATATGTATATATACAGGCAAGTTCATACAGATGCAGAAAAATCATTTTATATATTTTGTCTGAAAATCAACTTTTATGAAGGATCACATAGAACTCTAGCATATCGCAACCTCAGAAAAATAGTGTTAAACAACACTCTAGCCACACAGGCTCACTGATTCCAAATATATCCACTTAATCCATATGGACAGTAGACTGGCCCCGAGACACTAAGTCAACCGAGCTCCAGCAGTCTAACTGCCAGTGTGATTGGCCCCGAGACACTTGGTCAACCGAGCTCCAGCAATCACACCCAAACCACATCTCACATATATCAATAATCATAATCAAATCGATATCCACAAATAGTCAGTAATAAAGCCTAAATACTATAGGCGTACCGGTACGTACTCGGTCCTAGTGCTGCCCACTAGGTAGCACGTTCTATTGATATCCTTCATTAATAAATAATAAAACATTCATTCACAATAAATAAATGATGCATGGATATAAATGAAATAGCAATATAAACCATATATATACCGAAAATATACCAAACATAAACCAGGTATATTTTGAGTATATATATGTCAAATAAATTCAATCAAATCATGAATTAAACTAAAAATATATTTAAAAACATTTTAAATATATTTTATTAACAAAACATGTATATAATTTATTATATACCAAAAATATACTTGAATATAAATCATGTTATTTATGCATATTCAGTCAAAATAAAACATGCATTTTCTAAATCATGCGTCCTAAGCATATATATATAATATAGTAACTCACCTAATGCGCTCCACGAGACGGGTCCGATGGGCCTGGTCCACTAACCCTCGGTCTCGGCGCAACTAAACAAGAAATAATTAATCGACATCAGAATAACCCTAACAGAAATCCTAGAATTAAATCTAGAGTATTCAACACAGAATCGGAAATTAGGGTTCGACTGGATATCACGTTTTACGAGAATTCTATCGGAAATCCGGCAGAACCTCCCCTGTAAAACGGACATCTCTCTACTCAAAAGAGTAGAGCTGACCCTACAAAGAAAATACACTTCAAAAATAAACACCACAATCAATCACAACCCCTCGGTCGGACTCCAGACTACAATCTGTCGACCGGGGTCCACAAACACAGAATATATTCCAGATATACCGAAAATATCCTTAAATCATAAAAATACATTTCATACGTAGAAATTACATAATAAATCTTGAAACACTGTAAAAATCGATTAAAACTCATTTTATTAGAAAAACCGTATATTATATATATAATTGAAAATAATTCCCGGAAAATAGTTTTAATTAGTTAAAAATACTAAATGTTTTGTAGAAATCATTTTTATACCTTAAATAAATATTAAAACCAATTAAATTACATTTTTAGACAATTTAGGGTAAAATTACCAAAATACCCCTATATATATATATATACCTAAATTAATTCAAAAATTCACCAAAAATCATACAATTATCCAAAATTAATTTTCTCAACATATTTATCAATAATATCAATAATTAAACTCAATTAACCAATTAAATTCAATTTAAAACACAATTAACTTAATTTTACAAAATCACATAAACTTCAATAATTAAAAATAAATACTTGGAAATTCATAAAAATTCCAAATAAATTCCTATAATTCATTTCAACACCTAATTCAACCATAAACTCCAATTTCATAATTTAAATAATTAATTTCCGAAAATTAGAAAATAATATTAAAATATTCAAAAATACCCAAAAATCCAAACAACCTCCAAAAATTCTGTAAAAATTCATACATGAAGATTAAGCTACCAGGAACAACATTTGTGAAGGAAGTTTCCATGAATCATCCAAATTGAAGCTCAAAAAAATCGAAAACCAAAAGTGGCCGAAAACTTCAAATCAAAACCTAAGCAATTCTAGACCATTTTAGCTCAAACCAAAGCTAGAATAACACTCACCGGAGCTCAAGGAGAAGATAGAGACCGGCGGTGTCGAAAACGGTGGCCGGAGGAGGGAGAAACGACGGTGAGAAGAATGTGGTGGTCGGCGCGCGGGAAGAAGAAGAAGAAGAAGAAGAAAAAGAAAAGAAAGAAAAAGGAAAGAGAAAGAAAAAGAAAAAGAAAGAAAAAAGAAAAGAAAGAAAGAAAAAAAAAAGAAGAAAAAAAATAAAATAATTAAAATAATTAAATATTAATAAATAAATAATAATAAAATAATAAATTTTAATAATTTAATAATAAATAAAATAATCAAATAATAATAAATAAATAATAAAATATTAGGGTAATAATAAACCCTAATTAAATAAATATGCACACACCGACTTTATTTAATAATTTAAAAATATGTATGAGTTCATGCAAACCCGTAAATACATTTAAAATAATTAATAATACATTGTTTACGTGGAAATTTCCCCGAAAATGAAAGTCCCGGGAAAATTTTACGTAAAATACTGAAAATAATAGACAGTAATTAAAATAGGTTTTAAATACATATTAACTCGTAAAAAATATCACATATATATTCAAAATTATTGACACTGCATATCCCGGTACAGTGTAAAAATATTTAAAAAAACACGGGATATTACAATATTCCCCCCTTACAAGAATTCGTCCCCGAATTCTAAAAACAAGATTACAGAATCAGGAAGGAAAGAGATACGGGTAAGAAGCTCGCATCTCAGCTTCAGTCTCCCACGTATGCTCTTCAACTCTGTCGCTACGCCACAGAACCTTGACCATCGGAATCTGCTTCGATCGCAACTGTCGAACTTGAAAATCTACGATCGCCACAGGTTCTTCCACAAACGTCAAATCTTCACTCACTTCCACACTGTCGGGTTGCAACACGTGTGAAGGATCTGAGATATACTTCCTCAACATCGAGATATGAAATACTGGATGCACCTGTGACATACTCGGAGGCAAATCCAACCGATATGCAACAGTGCCAACTCTCTCCAGAATCTCAAACGGTCCAATATATCTCGGTGCTAATTTACCCTTCTGCCAAATCTCATCACACCCTTCATCGGAGATACTTTCAGAAAAACAAAATCTCGAACCTGAAACTCCACATCTCTGCGCCTAGGATCCGCATAACTCTTCTGTCTGCTTACTGCGGTCTCTAACCTGCTCTTGATCACGGCGACTTTCTCTGCAGCATCCTGAACCATCTCTGGTCCAGTCAAAACTCTCTCACCATCTCATCCCAACTCAACGGGGATCTACACTTCCTTCCATACAACGCCTCATATGGTGCCATACCAATACTGCTATGGTAGCTGTTATTATATGCAAACTCAACAAGTGCCAAATGATCATCCCAGCTACCTCTCAAATCCAAGACACACATCCTCAACATATCTTCCAGTGTCTGGATCGTCCTCTCAGACTGACCATCTGTCTGAGGATGAAAAGCAGTACTGAAATCCAACCTAGTGCCCATCGCTTCTTGCAACTTCTGCCAAAAACGAGAAGTGAACACTGAACCTCTATCTGACACAATGGACACAGGTACTCGATGAAGGCACACAATATGCTTCACGTACAACTTCGCCAATCTAGCAACTGAATATGTGGCTTTCACAGGCAAAAATGTGCAGACTTCGTCAATCTGTCTACAATCACCCAGATGGAATCGTATCCATCCTTCGAACGAGGTAAACCGACCACAAAATCCATAGCTATCCTTTCCCACTTCCACTCGGGAATAGGAAGAGGCTGAAGCTTCCTAGAAGGCTTCTGATGTTCGGCTTTCACTTGCTGACACGTCAAGCACTTAGCAACGTAATCGGCAACATCCTTCTTCAATCCATCCCACCAGTATAGATCTCTGATACTGTGGTACATCTTAGTAACACCAGGATGAACGTTGTAGGCTGTAGAATGTGCTTCCTCTAAGATCTCTTCTCTCATATCATCCACATCAGGAACACACAATCTACCATTGATCCACAACACACCATCATCATCGAGTGTGAAATCAGTGAACTTCCCTGCTCTGACATTCTCTGCAAGCTCTTCCAGAATAGGATCTCGGCTCTGAGCTGCTTTAATCCTATCCCTTAGCACAGATCGCACTTTAAACTGAGCTAACAGTCCACCTGATCTACTGATCTTCATCATCAGACCTTGATCCACCATCAGATGCAATTCCTGGATCAATGGTCTCCTCTCAATACCAATATGAGCAAGACTACCTGAGGACTTCCTACTCAAGGCATCTGCTACCACATTAGCTTTACCCGGATGGTAAAGAATCTCGCAATCATAATCCTTCAACAATTCCAACCATCTTCTCTGCCTCAGATTCAAATCTCGCTGCTGGAAAATGTACTTAAGGCTCTTGTGATCAGTAAATATTTCACAAGTCACCCCGTACAGATAATGTCTCCAAATCTTCAAAGCAAAGATCACTGCAGCCATCTCAAGATCATGTGTAGGATAGTTCTGCTCATGCTTCTTCAACTGCCTCGAAGCATAGGCTATCACTCTTCCATTCTGCATCAACACACAACCAAGACCAATTCTAGAGGCATCACAGTAAACTGTGAACTTATCCACACTATTAGGCAAAGCTAATACTGGCGCTGTGGTCAACTTCTCCTTCAACAACTGAAAACTATTCTCACAAGCTTCTGACCACTCAAATCTAACATTCTTCTGAGTCAAGCGAGTCATAGGGGCTGCTATCCTGGAAAAATCCTGCACAAACCGCCTATAATACCCGGCTAAACCCAGAAAACTTCGAATCTCCGTAACCGAAGTAGGTCTAGGCCACTCAGATACTGCCTCAACCTTCTGTGGATCAACCTGAATACCTTCTTTAGACACTACGTGTCCAAGAAAAGAAACACTCTCCATCCAGAAATCACACTTCGAGAATTTAGCATAAAGCTGATGATCTCTCAGTGTCTGTAGTACAATCCTCAAGTGATATACGTGCTCTTCCATACTCCTCGAATATACTAGTATATCATCAATGAAGACTACCACAAACTGATCCACATACGGTCGGAATACTCTGTTCATCAGGTCCATAAAAGCTGCTGGTGCATTAGTCAAACCAAAAGACATCACCAGAAACTCATAATGACCATATCGAGTGCGGAATGCTGTCTTAGGAATATCAGCTTCACTAATCCGCAGCTGATGATAACCCGACCTCAAGTCAACCTTAGAAAAGAATTGTGCACCCTGGAGCTGATCAAACAAATCATCAATCCTCGGGAGAGGATACTTGTTCTTCACTGTCACCTTATTCAACTCTCTATAGTCAATGCACAGTCTCAGGGTACCATCCTTCTTCTTCACAAACAGGACTGGTGCACCCCAAGGGGAAACACTAGGTCTGATAAAACCTTATCCAACAACTCTTGTAACTGCTCCTTCAACTCTTTCAACTCTGCAGGAGCCATACGATAGGGTGGCATAGATATAGGAGTAATACCTGGAACCACATCTATACAGAACTCAATCTCTCTATGAGGTGGTAAACCTGGCAACTCCTCGGGAAAAACATCAGGAAACTCACAAGCAACAGGAACATCTGTGAGTGACAACTTCTCCACTGACGTATCCCTGACCAATGCCAAAAACCCCTGACAACCTTTCCTCAACAACTTCCTAGCTGAAATAACAGAAATAAGATTCTGAGGTGCTGAACTCCTGTCACCAACAAACTTAAATTCTACTTCACCAGGAATTCTGAAAATCACCTCCTTATTCCTGCAATCAACCACGGCAAAGTGCTGAGACAACCAATCCATTCCCAAAATAACATCAAACTCCATCACATCCAACAAAATCAAATCAGCGGGTAATTCTCTATCTCCCACGAGAACTGGACAACCAGAAAGAACAATATCGGTGTCCAAGGAATCACTCAGAGGAGTGGCAACAGACAAAGGAAAAGCCATCCTCGAAGCTTGCCAATAAGATTTAGAAGCAAAAACAGGAGAAACAAACGAATGCGTGGCACCCGGATCAAACAAAACCAAAGCATCCAGGTAACAAACAGAAAGAATACTTGCCACGACTGCATTAGATGCCTGAGCATCCTGCTGAGTCAGATGAAAAACTCTGGCCTGGCCTCGACCTCCCTGCTGACTGGTAGAAACCTGGCCAACGCCTCGGGTACCTCCTCTAGTACCTCTACCACGACTCTGCTGTGGAACAAACTGAGTAGAACTCTGATGCTGAGCTGGTGGTAACTGAAATGGCACGGGTGCTGCACTAGCAATCTACTGCTGTGGGAATCGCGGAATCTGCTGCTGCTGATACCCAGAATAAGGACACGATCTGGTAAAATGTCCTGTCTGCCCGCATCTGAAACATGTCAACGGTGTCAGATAACACGGTCCCTGATGGACTCTACCACAAGTCTGACAAACACTGGCCGCTGATCCAGAACTACGACCACTGCTGCTGCTCGAAGCACCTGACCCAAATCTAAACGACCTACGCTGACCTCCACGACCATGTCTACTGCTCCGATGCACTCGCTGCTGCTGTCTCTGACTCTGCTGAGTCGAACCTCGCTGCTGACTACTCGAACCAACATGAAAACTCGAATATGGAGTAGCCTGCGATCCACTCGACTGAACTCCTAACTGGTAATAATCAGGCATCGCTCCCTGCCTAACTAATCTCAACTCGATCTCCTTAGCTAGCTCAATCACAGACTCCAGAGTAAGACCTGCTGTGGGCATACCAGCAAAAGCTGAACCCAAACCAGTATCATAGGTAGTAACAGCGAAATACTGATCTCGCATCAGATCCTCAGCATATCTACCCAGACGAAGAAACTCTCGGGTATACTCCTCTACTGATCGATCTCCACGAGAAATACTAGTCAAACGAAGACGATAGCTCAAACGAAGAGGCTCTGGACAAAATCTCCTCATGAATCGCTCTCGAAACTGAGCCCAGGTCATCGTCATCATATAAGGCTGGATCATCTGAATGAACCAATCCAAGGCTGGTCCCTCAACAGACAACTCAACGATCATGATCCTCTGGTACTCGGTATGGGCAGTCCGAGTCCTAGTCTCAATCGCATGCAGAAAATCTAAAGGATCAGAAGTACCATCAAAAGCAATCCTGCCAACTCTGGCATAGAACAAAGCTGCCTCAGGGTCAGACATACCCTGCTGATAGGCAGGCTGAACAGGCTGAACTGGAGGAACAGGAACATCAAACTCAGGCTCAACAGGCTCCTCGTCCTGTAACTCTCTCTGCCTACGGCGACCTGCCGCTCCTCGAGGTCTACCCCTGCCACGACCTCTACGTCTAACTGGCTGCTCAGGAGGTAAAACCTCATCCTGAAAAGACTTATCATCCTCAGCCTCAACGACCGGTGGAGCGACACGCACTCGCCTCCTCATTCTGAAAAGACAAACGGAAAGATTCAGACAAAACAGACAACGGAGGAATAACGCTAAAAACTACAGCAAGGAATACTCATCAAGACATACTCGAACCTAATACACTGCAGTAGTCCAACAGAAAACACAACTTTAAAACTAGGGCCACAACTCACAAAACTAAGCCCTGACACAGAACTCCACTCTGATACGAACTTCGCTCTGATACCAACTTTGTCACGACCCAAAACAGGGGCCATGATCGGCGCTAGGGAACGGGAATTCTTTCGAATCCGGAACCCGTAGCAAGCCTAAAAATAAAATAAATATGCAATAATAACAATAAAAATATAATATGCAGCGGAAAATAAAATCATAAATATTACAATATCATCCATATCAACTGGATATAATTCAAAACTCATCACATCACATATATAATCTCATAAATGTATAATCTTTATACAAATCCAGTTTTACTATAATACATCTCTTTAAAATAAATAGTACATAAAATCCAATACTTTATTTCACAACTACTGCAGTGTCTAGATAAAATAAATAAGACTCAAGTAGACAATTTACATAAAGAAGCCGGGGCGGAAGAAATCCGGCGTATCGACCTGCTACTGAGGTCTGAGGAAGTTGACTCTCCTGAAAAATAGTCAACGGAGGGGAGTCAGACCTCACTGAGTGAATTACTATAGTATATATACATACACTCTAAGTGATAATGCATACAGTCAACAGTATATAAGTAATATGTATATATACAGGCAAGTTCATACAGATGCAGAAAAATCATTTTATATATTTTGTCTGAAAATCAACTTTTATGAAGGATCACATAGAACTCTAGCATATCGCAACCTCAGAAAAATAGTGTTAAACAACACTCTAGCCACACAGGCTCACTGATTCCAAATATATCCACTTAATCCATATGGACAGTAGACTGGCCCCGAGACACTAAGTCAACCGAGCTCCAGCAGTCTAACTGCCAGTGTGATTGGCCCCGAGACACTTGGTCAACCGAGCTCCAGCAATCACACCCAAACCACATATATCAATAATCATAATCAAATCGATATCCACAAATAGTCAGTAATAAAGCCTAAATACTATAGGCGTACCGGTACGTACTCGGTCCTAGTGCTGCCCACTAGGTAGCACGTTCTATTGATATCCCTTCATTAATAAATAATAAAACATTCATTCACAATAAATAAATGATGCATGGATATAAATGAAATAGCAATATAAACCATATATATACCGAAAATATACCAAACATAAACCAGGTATATTTTGAGTATATATATGTCAAATAAATTCAATCAAATCATGAATTAAACTAAAAATATATTTAAAAACATTTTAAATATATTTTATTAACAAAACATGTATATAATTTATTATATACCAAAAATATACCAAAAATATACTTGAATATAAATCATGTTATTTATGCATATTCAGTCAAAATAAAACATGCATTTTCTAAATCATGCGTCCTAAGCATATATATATAAAATATAGTAACTCACCTAATGCGCTCCACGAGACGGGGTCCGACGGGCCTGGTCCACTAACCCTCGGTCTCGGCGCAACTAAATAAGAAATAATTAATCGACATCAGAATAACCCTAACAGAAATCCTAGAATTAAATCTAGAGTATTCAACACAGAATCGGAAATTAGGGTTCGACTGGATATCACGTTTTACGAGAATTCTACCGGAAATCCGGCAGAACCTCCCCTGTAAAACGGACATCTCTCTACTCAAAAGAGTAGAGCCGACCCTGCAAAGAAAATACACTTCAAAAATAACACCACAATCAATCACAACCCCTCGGTCGGACTCCAAACTACAATCTGTCGACCGGGGTCCACAAACACAGAATATATTCCAGATATACCGAAAATATCCTTAAATCATAAAAATACATTTCATACGTAGAAATTACATAATAAATCTTGAAACACTGTAAAAATCGATTTAAAACTCATTTTATTAGAAAAACCGTATATTATATATATAATTGAAAATAATTCCCGAAAAAATAGTTTTAATTAGTTAAAAATACTAAATGTTTTGTAGAAATCATTTTTATACCTTAAATAAATATTAAAACCAATTAAATTACATTTTTAGACAATTTAGGGTAAAATTACCAAAATACCCCTATATATATATATACCTAAATTACTTCAAAAATTCACCAAAAATCATACAATTATCCAAAATTAATTTTCTCAACATATTTATCAATAATATCAATAATTAAACTCAATTAACCAATTAAATTCAATTTAAAACACAATTAACTTAATTTTACAAAATCACATAAACTTCAATAATTAAAAATAAATACTTGGAAATTCATAAAAATTCCAAATAAATTCCTATAATTCATTTCAACACCTAATTCAACCATAAACTCCAATTTCATAATTTAAATAATTAATTTCCGAAATTAGAAAATAATATTAAAATATTCAAAAATACCCAAAAATCCAAACAACCTCCAAAAATTCTGTAAAAATTCATACATGAAGATTAAGCTACCAGGAACAACATTTGTGAAGGAAGTTTCCATGAATCATCCAAATTGAAGCTCAAAAAAATCGAAAACCAAAAGTGGCCGAAAACTTCAAATCAAAACCTAAGCAATTCTAGACCATTTTAGCTCAAACCAAAGCTAGAATAACACTCACCGGAGCTCAAGGAGAAGATAGAGACCGGGCGGTGTCGAAAACGGTGGCCGGAGGAGGGGAAGAAACGACGGTGAGAAGAATGTGGTGGTCGGCGCGCGGGAAGAAGAAGAAGAAGAAGAAGAAAAAGAAAAGAAAGAAAAAGGAAAGAGAAAGAAAAAGAAAAAGAAAGAAAAAAGAAAAGAAAGAAAGAAAAAAAAAAGAAGAAAAAAAATAAAATAATTAAAATAAATTAAATATTAATAAATAAATAATAATAAAATAATAAATTTTAATAATTTAATAATAAATAAAATAATCAAATAATAATAAATAAATAATAAAATATTAGGGTAAATAATAAACCCTAATTAAATAAATATGCACACACCGACTTTATTTAATAATTTAAAAATATGTATGAGTTCATGCAAACCCGTAAATACATTTAAAATAATTAATAATACATTGTTTACGTGGAAATTTCCCCGAAAATGAAAGTCCCGGGAAAATTTTACGTAAAATACTGAAAATAATAGACAGTAATTAAAATAGGTTTTAAATACATATTAACTCGTAAAAAATATCACATATATATTCAAAATTATTGACACTGCATATCCCGGTACAGTGTAAAAATATTTTAAAAAAACACGGGATATTACAAGTATTTAGGCTATATTACTAACCATTTGTGGATATTGATTGAATGTGATTATTGATGTGTGAGATATGGATTGGAGGTGTGATTGCTGGAGCTCGGTTGACCAAGTGTCTCGGGGCCAATCACACTGGCAGTCAGACTGCTGGAGCTCGGTTGACTTAGTGTCTCGGGGCCAGTCTACTGTCTAAATGGATTAAGTGGATATATTTGGAATAAGTGAGCCTGTATGGCTAGAGTGTTGTTTAACACTATTTCTGAGGTTGCGATATTCTAGGGTTCTATATGATCCTTCATAAAAGATGATTTTTAATAAAAACCTATAAAATGAATTTTCCTGCATCTGTGTGAATTTGCATGTATATATTTACATATTATATATATACTGTTGATTGCATGCATTGTCATTTAGTGTGTGTATATATATTATAGTAATTCACTCAGTGAGGTCTGACTCCCCTCCGTTGACTATTTTTCAGGAGAGTCAACTTCTTCAGACCTTAGTAGCAGGTCGATACGCCGGATTTCTTCCGCCCCGGCTTCTTTATGTAAATTATTTACTTGAGTCTTATTTTTATAATCTAGACACTGCAGTAGTTGTGAATTAAAGTGTGGGATTTCATGTATTTTATTTAAAGAGATGTATTATATTGAAATTGGAATTGTACTAAAAGATTTTATATATATGTGATGAGATGAGATTTGATTTAAATCCAGTGATGAGAATGTTATTATTATATTTACGATTTTTATTTCCGCTGTAAGTTTGATATTGTTACTATTACTATTGCATATTTTATTTTATTTTTAGGCTTGCTACGGGTTCCGGATTCAAAAGAATTCCCATTCCCTAGCGCCGGTCATGGCCCCTGTTTTGGGTCGTGACACCCAAGTGTCTCGGGGCCAATCACACTAGCAGTCAGACTGCTGGAGCTCGGTTGACTTAGTGTCTCGGGGCCAGTCTACTGTCTAAATGGATTAAGTGGATATATTTGTAATAAGTGAGCCTGTATGGCTAGAGTGTTGTCTAACACTGTTTGAGGTTTTGCTATCATAGGGTTCTATTTGATCCTTCATAAAAGATGATTTTCAATAAAATATATATATAAAATGAATTTATTGCATCTATGTGTATTTGCCTGTATATATACATATTATATATACTGTTGACTGTATGCATTGTCATTTAGTATGCATGTATATATATTATAGTAATTCACTCAGTGAGGTCTGACTCCCCTCCGTTGACAATTTTTTCAAGAGAGTCAACATCTTCAGACCTCAGTAGTAGGCCTATATGCCGGATTTCTTCCGCCCTGGCTTCTTTGTGTAAACTGCTTACTTGAGTCTTATTTTTATAATCTAGACACTACAGTAGTTGTAAATTAATTTGTGGGATTTTATGTATTTTATTTATGTGAGATATTGTTTTATGTGAACTGGATTTGTATTAAAAGATTTATATATATGAGATGAGATTTAACTTAAATCCAGTTGGTGAAAATTATATTGTGATATTTATGATTTTCATTTATGCTGCATTTGATTTTGTTATTATTATTATTGCATGTTTTATTTTATTTTTAGGCTTGCTACGGGTTCCGGATTCGAAAGAATTCTCGTTCCCTAGCGCCGGTCATGGCCCCTGTTTTAGGTCGTGACAAAGTTGGGTATCAGAGCAGAGTTCTGTGTCAGGGCTTAGTTGTGTGAGTTGTGCGCCCTAGTTTTCAGAGTTGTGTTTTCTGTTGAACTACTGCAGTGAATTAGGTTCGAGTATGTCTTGATAAGTATTCCTTGCTTAGTTTTCAGCGTTATTCCTCCATTGTCTGTTTTGCCTGAATCATTCTGTTGTCTTTTCAGAATGAGGAGGCGAGTGTGTGTCGCTCCATCGGTCGTTGAGGCCGAGGATGATGAGTCTTTTCAGGATGAGGTTTTACCTCCTGAGCAGCCAGTTAGACATAGAGGTCGTGGCAGAGGTAGATCTCGAGGAGCGGCAGGTCGCCGTAGGCAAAGAGAGTTACAGGACGAGGAGCCTGTTGAGCCTGAGTTTGATGTTCCTCGTTCCTCCAGTTGTTCAACCTGTTCAGCCTGCCTATCAGCAGGGTATGTCTGACCCTGAGGCAGCTTTGTTCTATGCCCGAGTTGGCAGGATTGCTTTCGATGGTACTTCTGATCCGTTAGATTTTCTGCACGCAATTGAGACAAGGACTCGGACTGCTCATACCGAGTACCAGCGGATCATGATTGTCGAGTTGTCTATCGAGGGACCAGCCTTAGATTGGTTCATTCAGATGATCCAGCCCTATATGATGACGATGACCTGGGCTCAGTTCCGAGAGCGATTTATGAGGAGATTTTGTCCAGAGCCTCTTCGTATGAGCTATCATCTCTGACTGACCAATATTTCTCATGGAGATCGATCTGTAGAGGAGTACACCCGAGAGTTTCTTCGTCTGGGTAGATATGCAGAGGACCTGATGCGAGATCAATATTTTGTAGTCACTACATACGTTACTGGTTTGGGTTCAGCTTTTGCTGGTTATGCCTACAGCAGGCCTTACTCTTGAGTCTGTGATTAAGTTAGCCAAGGAGATTGAACTGAGGCTAGTTAGGTAGGGAGCGATGCCTGATTACTACCAGCTGGGAGTTCAGTCAAGTGGATTGCAGGCTACTCCGTATTCGAGTTTTCATGTTGGTTCGAGTAGTCAGCAACGAGGTCTGACTCAACAGAGTCAGAGACAACAGCGAGTGCATCGGAGTAGTAGACATGGCCGTGGAGGTCAGCGTAGATCATTCAGATTTGGATCAGGTGCTGTCGAGCAGCAGCAGTGGTCGTAGTTCTGGATCAGTCGCCAGTGTTTTGTCAGACTTGTGGTAGACTCCATCAGGGACCGTGTTATCTGACACCACTGACATGCTTCAGATGCGGGCAGACAGGACATTTTGCTAGATCGTGTCCTTACTCCGGATATCAGCAGCCGCAGATTCTGCGATTCCCACAGTAGTCGTGTAATATCCCGTGTTTTTAAATATTTTTACACTGTATCGGGATATGCAGTGTTAATAATTTCCATATGTATATTATATGATATTTTTACGAGTTGGTATGTATTTAAAATCTATTTTAATTATTTTATCTTATTTACAGTGCTTTACGTAAAATTTTCCCGGGACTTGCATTTTCGGGGAAATTTTCACGTAAATAATTTATTATTAATTATTTTAAATATATTTTCGGACTTGCATGAACTCATACATTTTTTAAATTACTAAATAGAGCCTACGTGTGTATATATTATTTAATTAGGGTTTAATATATTACCCTAATATTTTATTATTATTTATTTATTAAATTAATATAATAATGTGTGGTGTGCAATTTTTCCACATATTTTATTTATACACTATATTATAATATATACATAATATTTATTATTTCTTTTTCCTTTTTCTTTTTTCTTTTTCTTTTCTTTTTCTTTTTCTTTTTCTTTTTCTTTTCTTTTCTTTTCTTCTTCTTCTTCTTCTTGCGCGACCCCTTCCCCTCACCGCTGCAACTCCTGATCCCCCGACCGTTGGTGTGCCACCAGCAGCTCCACCTTCCCCAGCCAGCCACTCCGCCGCCCCCAGCCTCCTTCCCTGGCGCCGGCAAGCTTCTTTTCTCCATGTCTGGCCGAAAACTCCATTTCTTCTCACCTCGCTATTCCGGCCACCATTTTTTGACACCGTCGGTCTCTTTCTTCTCCTTGAGCTCCGGTGAGTGTGATTCTAGCTTTGGTTTGAGCTTAAATGGTCTTGATTTGCTTAGGTTTCGAATTTTCCATTTTGGCTATATTAGGGTTTTTGATTTTTTTGAGCTTTTTAATTGATTGATTCATGAAAAATCCCTTCACAAATGTTGATCCTAGTAGATTAATCTACATGTATGAATTTTTTTTGGAATTTTTGCAGATTATTTTGATTTTTGGGTATTTTTGAATATTTTAATATTATTTTCTAATTTTCGGAAATTAATTAATTAAATTATGAAATTGTGTTTTATGGTTAAATTAGGTGTTAAAATGAATTATAGGAATTTATTTGGAATTTTTATGAAATTCTATGTATTTATTTTGAATTATCGAAGTTTATGTAAGTTTGGGAAATTAGGGTTAATTATGTTTTTAATTGAAATTAATTGATTAATTGAGTTTAATTATTGATATTATTGATAAATATGTAGATAAAATTAATTTTGGATAATTTTATAATTTTTGGTGAATTTCTGAAGTAATTTTAGTATATTTACATATATAAGGGCATTTTGGTAATTTTACACAAAATTGGCTAAAAATGTAATTTAATTGGTTTTAATAGTTATTTAAGGTATAAAAATGACTTCTACAAATTATTTAGTATTTTTAACTAATTAAAACTATTTTTCGTATTTTCAATTATATATATAATATACGATTTTTCTAATAAAATGAGTTTTTATCGGTTTTTACAGTGTTTTAAGGTTAATTATGTAATTTATATTTATAAAATGAATTTCTAGGTTATAAGGGTATTTTTGGTATTTCTGGAATTATTCTGTGTTTATGGATCCCGGTCGGTAGATTGTAGTTTGGAGTCCGACCGAGGGGTTGTGGTTGAGTGTTGAGTTTGTTTTTCGAAGTGTGTTTCTTTGCAGGGTCGGCTCTACTCTTTGAGTAGAGAGATGTCCCATTTTACAGGGGAGGTTCTGCTGAATTTTTGATAGAATTCTCGTAAAACGTGATATCCGGTCGAACCCTAATCTCAATTCTGTGTTTAATACTGTAGATCGAATTCTAGGATTTTCTATTAGGTTTATTCTAATGTCGATTATTTATTATTTGCTTAGTTGCGTCGAGACCGAGGGTTAGTGGACTAGGCCTGTCGGACCCATCTCGTGGAGTGCACTAGGGTGAGTTACTATACTTATATATATGCTTTAGGATGCATGCTTTAGAAATATATGTTTTATTTTGATTAAAATGCATAAATAATGTGATTTGTATTTAAGTATATTTTTGGTATATATTAAATTATATGCATGTTTTATTAATGAACTGTGTTTAAAATGTTTTCAAATGTATCTTTAGTTATTTTGTAATTTAACTGGATTTATTTGACGTATATGTACTCGAAATATACCTGGTTTACTTTTGGTATATTTCCAGTATATATATGGATTATGTTGTTATTTTATTTAAATTTATGCATCATTTATTTGTGAATGAATGTTTTATATTTATTAATGAAGGATATCAATAGAACGTGCTACCTAGTGGGCAGCACTATGATCGAGTACGTACCGGTATGCCTATAGCATTTAGGCTATATTACTAACCTATTTATGGATATTGATTGATTATGATTATTTGATGTGTGAGATGTGATTTGGGTATGATTGTTGGAGCTCGGTTGACCAAGTGTCTCGGGGCAATCACACTGGCAGTCAGACTGCTGGAGCTCAGTTGACTTAGTGTCTCGGGGCCAGTCTACTGTCTAAATGGATTAAGTGGATATATTTGGATTAAGTGAGCTTGTATGGCTAGAGTGTTGTCTAACACTGTTTTCGAGGTTGCGATATCATAGGGGTTCTATTTAATCCTTCATAAACGATGATTTTCAATGAAATATATATAAAATGATTTTATTGCATCTATGTGTATTTGCCTGTATATATACATATTAGATATATACTATTGATTGTATGCATTGTCATTAGTATGCATGTATATATATTATAGTAATTCACTCAGTGAGGGTCTGACTCCCCTCTGTTGACTATTTTTCAGGAGAGTCAACATCTTCAGACCTCAGTAGCAGGCCTGTACGTCGAATTTCTTCCGCCCCAGCTTCTTTATGTAAACTGCTTACTTGAGTCTTATTTTTATAATCTAGACACTGCAGTAGTGGTAAATTAAATTATGGGATTTTATGTATTTTATTTATGTGAGATATTGTATTATGTGAACTGGATTTGTATTAAGAGATTTATATATATGAGATGAGATTTGATTTAAATCCAGTTGGTGAAAATACTATTGTGATATTTATGATTTTCATTTCTACTGCATTTGATATTGTTATTATTATTATTGCATGTTTTATTTTATTTTTAGGCTTGCTATGGGTTCCGGATTCGAAAGAATTCCCGTTCCCTAGCGCCGGTCATGGCCCCTGTTTTAGGTCGTGACAAGTCGATTGCTAGTGCTGCACCCGTACCATTTCAGTTACCTTTAGCCTAGCATTAGAGTTCCACTCAGCTTATTCCACAGTAGAGTTGTGGTAGAGGTACTAGAGGAGGTGCTAGAGGTGTTGGCCAGGCTTCTACCAGTCAGCAGGGAGGTCGAGGTTAGGCCAGAGTTTTCCATCTCACTCAGCAGGATGCTCAGGCATCTAATGCAGTCGTGGCAGATATTGTTTCTATTTGTTACCTGGATGCATGGGTTTTGTTTGATCCGGGGTGCCACGCATTCGTTTGTTTCTCCTGTTTTTGCTTCTAAATCTTATTGGCAAGCTTCGAGGATGGCTTTTCCTTTGTCTGTTGCCACTCCTCTGAGCGATTTCTTGGATGCCAATATTGCTCTTTCTGGTTGTCCAGTTCTCGTGGGAGGTAGAGAATTACCTGTTGATTTGATATTGTTGGATGTGATGGAGTTTGATGTTATTCTGGGAATGGATTGGTTATCTCAGCACTATGCTGTGGTAGATTGCAGGAATAAGGAGGTGACTTTTTAGAATTCCTAGTGAAGGAGATTTTAAGTTTGTTGGTGATAGGAGTTTAGCACCTCAGAATCTTATTTCTGCTATTACGGCTAGGAAGTTATTGAGGAAAGGTTGTCAGGGATATTTGGCATTAGTCAGGGATGCTTCAGTGGAGAAGTTATCACTTACAGATGTTCCTGTTGCTTGTGAAGCATATTGTGTGCCTTCATGGAGTACCTATGTCCATTTTATCAGATAGAGGTTCGGTGTTTACTTCTCGTTTTTGGTAGAAGTTGCAAGAAGCGATGGGCACTAGGTTGGATTTCAGTACTGCTTTTCATCCTCAGACAGATGGTCAGTCTGAGAGGACGATCCAAACACTGGAAGATATGTTGAGGATGTGTGTCTTGGATTTGGGAGGTAGCTGGGATGATTATTTGTCACTCGTTGAGTTTGCATATAATAACAGCTACCATAGCAGTATTAGATCCCCGTTGAGTTGGGATGAAATTGGTGAGAGAGCTTTGACTGGACCTGAGATGGTTCAGGATGCTGCAGAGAAAGTCGCTATGATTAAGCAAAGATTAGAGACTGCAGTTAGTAGACAGAAGAGTTATGCGGATCCTAGGCGCAGAGATGTGGAGTTTCAGGTTGGAGATTTCATTTTTCTGAAGGTATCTCCGATGAAGGGTGTGATGAGATTTGGCAGGAAGGGTAAGTTAGCACCGAGGTATATTGGACCGTTTGAGATTCTGGAGAGAGTTGGCACTGTTGCATATCGGTTGGATTTGCCTCCGAGTATGTCACAAGTGCATCCAGTATTTCATATCTCGATGTTGAGGAAGTACATCTCAGACCCTTCACACGTGTTGCAGCCTGACAGTGTAGAAGTGAGTGAAGATTTGACGTTTGTGGAAGAACCTGTGGCGATCATTGATTATTAAGTTCAACAGTTGCGTTCGAAGCAGATTCTGATGGTCAAGGTTCTGTGGCATAGCGATAGAGTTGAGGAGCATACGTGGGAGACTGAAGCTGAGATGCGAGCTTCTTACCCGTATCTCTTTCCTTCCTGATCCTGTAATCTTTTCTTTCTGGAATTCGGGGACGAATTCTTGTAAGGGGGGAAGACTGTAATATCCCGTGTTTTTAAATATTTTAATATTGTACCGGGATATACAGTGTTAATAATTTTTGTATATATATTACGATATTTTTACGAGGTTGATATGTATTTAAAATCTGTTTTAATTATTGTGTCTTATTTATAGTGCTTTACGTAAAATTTTCCCGAGACTTTTATTTTCGGGAAAATTTTCACGTAAATAATTTATTATTAATTATATTAAATATATTTTTGGACTTGTATGAACTTATACGTATTTTTAAAATACTAAATAAAGCCTATGCGTGTAAATATTTATTTAATTAGGGTTTAATATATTACCCTAATATTTTACTAATTAATTAATTATTTTATTGTTATTTAATTATTTTTAATTAATATTAAATTTTAAAATATTAAATATTAAGTGTGTGGATGTGATTTTTTTCAAATATTTTATTAAAATTATTTTTTTATTATTTTATTTTTTCTTTTTCTTTTCTTTTCTTCTTCCTTTCTCTTCTTCCTTCCCGTGCCCGATCACCCACCATCGGTGTAACCATCGTTCCCCTACTATCAGTGTGCCGCTAGCAGCTCCGCCTTCCCCAACCAGCTGCTCCGCCGCCCCAAGCTCCTTCCCTGGCGCCGGTTAACCCCATTTTCCCCATTTTAACCGAAACTTCCTCTCCTTGCCGTCGACCATGATTCCGGCCACCATTTTTGACACCGCCAGTCTCTTTCTTCTCCTTGAGCTTCGGTGAGTGTGATTCTAGCTTTGGTTTGAGCTTAAATGGTCTTGATTTGCTTAGGTTTCGAATTTTCAATTTCTGCCATATTAGGGTTTTTGATTTTTTTGAGCTTCGAATTGATTGATTCATGAAAACTCCCTTCACAAATGTTGATCCTAGTAGCTTAATCTACATGTGTGAATTTTTGTGGAATTTTTGGGTATTTTTGAATATTTTAATATTATTTTCTAATTTTCAAAAATTAATTAAATAAATTATGAAATTGTGTTTTATGGTAATTATAGGTGTTGAAATGAATTATAGGAATTTATTTGGAATTTTTATGAATTTCTATGTATTTATTTTGAATTATTGAAGTTTATGTAATTTTGGGAAATTAGGGTTAATTATGTTTTTAATTGAAATTTATTGGTCAATTGAGTTTAATTATTGATAAATATGTTGAGAAAATTAATTTTGGATAATTGTATAATTTTTGGTGAATTTTTGAAGTAATTTTAGTATATTTATATATATAAGGGCATTTTGGTAATTTTATCCTAAATTGGCTAAAAATATAATTTAATTGGTTTTAATAGTTATTTAAGGTATAAAAATGATTTCTACAAATTATTTGGTATTTTTAACTAATTAAAACTATTTTTCGTGAATTATTTTCAATTATATATATAATATACGGTTTTTCAAATAAAATGAGTTTTTATCGATTTTTACAGTGTTTTAAGGTTAATTATGTAATTTCTATTTATAAAATGAATTTCTAGGTTATAAGGGTATTTTTGGTATTTCTGGAATTGTTCTGTGTTTGTGGACTCCGGTCGGTAGATTGTAGTTTGGAGTCCGACCGAGGGGTTGTGGTTGAGTGTTAAGCTTGTTTTTTGAAGTGTGTTTCTTTGCAGGGTCGGCTCTACTCTTTGAGTAGAGAGATGTCCATTTTATAGGGGAGGTTCTGCTGAATTTTCGATAGAATTCTCGTAAAACGTGATATCCGGTCGAACCCTAATCTCAATTCTGTGTTTAATACTCTAGATCGAATTCTAGGATTTTCTATTAGGTTTATTCTAATGTCAGTTATTTATTGTTTGTTTAGTTGCGCCAAGACCGAGGGCTAGTGGACCAGGCCCGTCGGACCCATCTCGTGGAGCGCACTAGTGTGAGTTACTATTTTATGTATATATGCTTAGGATGCATGATTTAGAAATATACGTTTTATTTTGATTAAATTGCATAAATAATGTGAGTTGTATTTAAGTATATTTTGGGTTATTTTTAGTTTATTTTTGATAAATATTAAATTATATACATGTTTTGTTAATAAATTATATTTAAAATATTTTTCAATATATTTCTAGCTTAATTTATAATTTGATTGGATTCATTTGACGTATATATGCTCGAAATATACCTGGTTTACTTTTGGTATATTTCCAGTATATATATGGTTTATGTTGTTGTTTTATTTAAATTCATGCATCATTTATTTGTGAATGAATGTTTTATATTCATTAATGAAGGATATCGATAGAACGTGCTACCTAGTGGGCAGCACTAGGACCGAGTACGTACCAGTACGCCTATAGTGTTTAGGCTATATTACTAACCTATTTATGGATATTGATTGATTATGATTATTTGATGTGTGAGATATGGTTTGGAGGTGTGATTGCTGGAGCTCGATTGACCAAGTGTCTCGGGGCTAATCACATTGGCAGTCAGATTGCTAGAGCTCGGTTGACTTAGTGTCTCGGGGCCAGTCTACTGTCTAAATGGATTAAGTGGATATATTTGTAATAAGTGAGCCTGTATGGTTAGAGTGTTGTCTAACACTGTTTGAGGTTTCGCTATCATAGGGTTCTATTTGATCCTTCATAAAAGATGATTTTCAATAAAATATATATATATAAAATGAATTTATTGCATCTGTGTGTATTTGCCTGTATATATACATATTATATATACTGTTGACTGTATGCATTGTCATTTAGTATGCATGTATATATATTATAGTAATTCACTCAGTGAGGTCTGACTACCCTCCGTTGACAATTTTTTAGGAGAGTCAACATCTTCAGACCTTAGTAGCAAGCCCATATGCCGGATTTCTTCCGCCTCGGCTTCTTTGTGTAAACTGCTTACTTGAGTCTTATTTTTATAATCTAGACACTGCAGTAGTTGTAAATTAATTTATGGGATTTTATGTATTTTATTTATGTGAGATATTGTATTGTGTGAACTGGATTTGTATTAAAAGATTTATATATATGAGATGAGATTTAACTTAAATCCAATTGGTAAAAATAATATTGTGATATTTATGATTTTCATTTTCACTACATTTGATTTTATTATTATTATTATTGCATGTTTTATTTTATTTTTAGGCTTGCTACGGGTTCCGGATTCGAAAGAATTCCCGTTCCCTAGCGCCGGTCATGGCCCTTGTTTTGGGTCGTGACAAATATACCAAAAATAAACTTAAACAATAATTAAACCATTTATGCATAATTTATAAAATAAATCATACATTTCTAAAACATGCATCCTAGAACACGTATATATAAGATAACAACTCATTGTTATTGCACTCCTCAAGACAGGTCTGATGGGCCTGGTCCACTAGGCATCGATCTCGGTGCAACTAAACAAATAAACGACAATACGAAATTAGAATAAATCTATCAAAATTCCTAGAAACTCGATATAAGAATATTAGACACATAATTAAAATAAGCATTCGACCGGACATCATGTTTTACGAGAATTCTATCGAAAATCCGACAGAACCTCCCTTGTAAAACGGACATCTCCCTACTCAAAGAGTAAAGCCGGTCCTGCAAAGAAACACACTTTGAATAAAAACAGGCTCACAATCCCTCGATCGGACTCGCAAACTACAATTTCACCGACCGAGGTTCATAATTCACGGAATAATTACACATCACATTTAAATTTCAGAAAACACCAAAAATACCCTTTAATACTCAAAATACATTTTATAAATCCAAATTACATAATTAACCCTAAAACATATTAAAAATTGATAAAAACTCATTTATTTAGAAAAATAGTATATTATATATAATTTGAAAATAATTTACGAAAAATAGTTTTAATTAGTTAAAAATACTAAATAATTTGTACAAATCATTTTTATACCTCAAATAACTATTAAAACCAATTTAATTATATTTTTAGCCAATTTAGTGTCAAATTACCAAAATACCCCTAGTTATATAAATTCACTATAATTATTCAAAAATTCACCAAAAATAATATAATTACTCAAAAATTAATTTCTCAACATATAATTCAATAATATCAATATATACACTCAATAAACCAATTAATTTCAATAAAACACATAATTAACCTAATTTTTTAAAAATCACATAAACTAAATAAATTCATATTAATTATACAAAAATCATAAAAATTACAAATAAATTTTGAAAATTCATTTTAACACCTATAAACACCATAAAACACAACTTCATAATTTATTTAATTAATTTTCAAAAATTAGAAAATATTAATAAAATAATCAAAAATTCAAAATAATCAAAATAATTCCCGAAAATTCTACAAAAATTCACAGAGCTAGATTAAGCTACTAGGATCAATGTTTATGAAGGAAGTTTGCATGAATCATACAAATCAAAGCTCAAAAAATTCAAGAACCCTAATAGGCCGAAAATGAAAATTCAAAACCTAGGGAAATCTAGACCAAATTAAGTGAAACAAAGCTTGGAAATGGACTCACCGGAGCTCAAGGAAGAGATAGAGACTGGTGGGGCTCGAAACAGTGGTCGAAAAGTGCTTGATCGGCGATAGGAGCAATTCTCGGCCTCTTGAAAAAAATCCGGCCAAACTCATCGGAAATGGGAGCTTGGGGCGTCAGGAATGGTTGGAAGGGAAGGTGGCACGCCGGGAGGTACACCGATGGGAAGAAAATGGAGTTGCAGCGGCCGGAATCGTGAAAGAAATGATCGAGAGGGAGAAGAGGAAGACAATGGCATGCTTGTAATTATTTCAAACTTTATTTTAGATATGTATATATATATCTATCTCTTATATTATTTAATATATAATATAATATACACAATAAATATGCACCACACACATATTTTAATAATATATATACACACATATACATATATACACAATTAATTAATATTAAAACTATATAATTTAATTTAATTTAATTAAAATAAACCCTAATTTTTAATTTAAATGCATGTATACGAATATATTTTATTCGACACTTAAAAATCATGTATGGACTCATGCAATTTCATAAAACCACTTAAAATAATTAATATTTATTTATTTACATTTTAATTTCCTCAAAAATAAACTTCCCGGAAAAATTTTACGTAAAGGACTTAAAATAATTAAAAATAATTAAAATGACTTTGATAAATAACAAACTTATTAAATAATCAAAAATATATATGAAAATTATTAACACTGCATATCCCGATGCAGTTTAAAATTATCTAAAAACTCGAGATATTACAGTCTTCCCCCCTTACAAGAATTCGTCCCCGAATTCCAGGAAAAAAAGAATAAATACAATCAAGAAGGGAAGAGATACGGGCAAGAAGCTCGCATCTCAGCTTCAATCTCCCACGTATGCTCCTCAACTCTGTTGTTGCGCCACAGAGCCTTGACCATCGAAATTTGTTTCTATCACAACTGTCGAACTTGAAAATCAACGATCGCCACAGGTTCTTCCACAAACGATAGAACTTCGTTCACTTCCACACTATCAGGCTGCACCACGTGTGAAGGGTCTGAGACATACTTCCTTAGCATCGAGATATGAAATACCAGATGCACTTGAGACATACTCGGAGGCAAAGCCAATCGATATGCAACAGTGCCAATTCTCTCCAGAATCTGGAACGGTCCGATATATCTCGGTGCTAACTTACCCTTCCTGCCAAATCTCAGAACACCCTTCATCGGGGACACCTTCAGAAAAATAAAGTCTTTAGTCTAAAATTCCACATCTTTGTGCCTAGGATTCGTATAGCTCTTCTGCTTGCTAACTGCGGTCTCTAATCTATGCTTAATCACAGTGACTTTCTCTGTAGCATCCTGAACCATCTCAGGTCCAGTTAAAGCTCTCTCACCAATCTCATCCCAACTTAGAGGGGATCTACACTTCCTTCCATACAACACCTCATATGGTGCCATGCCAATACTGCTATGGTAGCTGTTATTATATGCAAACTTTACGAGTGGAAAATGATCATCCCAGCTACCTCCCAAATCCAAGACACACATCCTCAACATAAAGTTTAAAAATTTACGATTAAAATGAGTACTTTTATAATAAATATGGAATATTGCATCTTCTATGAATTATGCCTTTTTTTATATAAAAAAATGTATTTTTTAATATTTTTTTATAAAAACAATATATTTTGTTGCATTAAAAATATTATCTTTATTTTATTTAATAACAAATATTCGATGTCTTTCCTTATTCTTGCATATACCCTCATTTGGATATTATTCATATTATTATTTTGGTGATGTCAATGACTTTGTGATTAATTGCCATTTGGATAATATTTCTAGAAATCACTCGAGTTATTCACCTTATTAAGTAATTTGAATCATGCATCTTCATCATCGTCATTTTTTCATTTGTTTACTTTGGTGTTTCTTTTCCACTTTAATTGATTTCATTTTATTTTTGCTAATTCCCATATGAATAAATAGTGGTGGAGTTGAATATATATAATTGTTAACTCGTTGCAAATGGATGAAATGCGTGCTTGTGTGCTTATGTGCTGTAACTTTTATTTTGCATGGATTACTGGAATAGGATTAGATTTCTTTTTTAATTTTTCATTTTGATGTATTTACTAAGAGATTCAAAGCATTGTAATACTTAATCCTTTTACCCTATGATGTATTTATTAGAATAGGTTTCAAAAGCATTGCAATCTTTAATCTCTTCTTTTTATTTTTTTTTATTTTTTTTGTTGCTTGATTATTTTGCATACTTTATGTGATATTTGCTTGGTTTGCATACTTACTTTGTTTGATTTACATACTATTTTATGTGCCTTATTTGCTTTATTTTTCGTTACTAGTTTTATTTGCTATATTTCCTACTTTAATTATTGTATTTGCAACATTATTATGTTCCAATTATCCCACATGCCAATTGTCCACAATGGCCATAATTAATAAATTAGTAATGTTGTGCTAGTGACTAACAATTAAATACCAAATGCATCATTAAAATCAAAATTAGAGTGATGAGAGAATCAATTTAGGTCATGTACATTATGAAATAGTTAAGTAGAATTGGCTTCCAAATCCAAAATCTCTGACTAGGAAAATAAGTTTTACTCACTTATGGAGTTTGTTTTCCATTTCCCGACTATGGTTGGGTGGTGATTCTAAATTTACGACGCTCCTCTAAGTTCCCATAGGGTTCTCGCACTCATTTCAAAATTAGACATCCCATCATCTACCTAGTGTGCATTCCCTAAGAAAGAGTGCATATTGTTAAAGGATAGTTAGCTTATGCTTATCTAATTTATTTTGTATGATAGTTGGCTTATCTAGTTGTTTTTGTATAGTTCTATCTTTATCATTATAGATAATGTAATTAGCTTTAGTTGGCTTCCACTAATTGTGTTGTTGTAGTGGCTATTACCAAAAGTCTACATATAGGTGTACCTTTTGAATGATTTATTGCAAGTCATAAAACTATTTCAAATTGGTAGGGTATCAAAGCAAGTACACTAAGCTTTTTGTTTTAGTCATGGTCAAAATAAACAATACAACAACCCTCTCCCTTATTTTATCCACACCTATAAGCTCTTCCATTTCTTCCTCTACAAATCATATTTTTCCATCAAAATAAACCCACACAATTACTTGATGTTATGAAAGCTTGTAATTAAATGGATAACTATTGAATTATGTTGATTCATAATGAATATCAGAAAATAGACATCAAAATTCATTAATTCTCGATAGAATGCCAAAAATTGGGAAGCATAAAAACATTAAAATTTGATGTTTCCATTGATTCACACATGAATACTAGAAAATAACCTTCTATTTCCTGTTAATTCACAATGAATGCTGGAAAATAGGCATCAAAATTCATTGATTCTCAATAGAATACCAAAAATTGAGAAGAATAGAAAATTCAAATTTGAGCCTAAAACTTAGGCAGTTACTACCATACTTGATAATAAAAATAGATTTCTAAATCAACTTCAATTTGACATATTATAGGCCCCATAATTCATCTGGAGCTGAAAGTTAAAGCCTTCTGAAATTGGATTATGCACTCCCCTCCTATCAAATTCATCTAGAAAATTCATGGCCATCTTATTCACATCACTACCTGACATGGAAAACATAATTTCTTCCCTTAGTAAACTGTTATAAACTAACTGGCTTTATTGATGGTACTGTTATAGCTCCACTGAAACATTTTCCTTCTCAAACCAACATAAATCCAAAGTATGAATCATAGTTTCACAAGGATCAAACTTTGTTATTATGGCTATTTTATTCCATTTTAGAGGAAGTATTTCTATATGTCAATAGATTAACTTCTTCTTTTGAAGTTTGGAATGCATTAGCAAATGCATTTGGTTATGTGTTTTAGAATCATCAACTATAGTTGAATATTGAGCTTCAAGAATTGAAGTGTAATGACATAAGTATTTCTCAATACCTTTAAAAGGCTAAGGCACTTGCATATGAGTTAGGAACCATTGATAAATAGCTTTTCTAAATATGAGTTTAACACCATTATTTATAGAAATATTGGCTTAGAATTCCATGCAATTATTACTGCCCTTAATTTACAACTTGAACTTGTCAAGTTCTATGAACTCCTTCGCCAATTATTAGCTTATGAAATTTTGCTTAGAAGTACATAAGAAAAACCTCTGACCAATGTTGCTTATTAATAGGCTCTTCTCCATTGCCACAAAATTCCAAGTCCTTTAATTATAATTCTAGACATCCAAATAATACAAATAAAAAAAATAAAGGTCCATGTCAAATCTATAGTTATCGAAACCACACTGTTGATAGGTGTAAACCTTGTTATCAGCCAAGACAACCTTTAAATGCTCAAGCTAATGTCGCACGGTTTCATGGTAATCATGCTCCAAAATCAAATTCAATAGGGAGTGAGCAGTCTTGTAATATCCCGTGTTTTTAAAATATTTTTACACTGTACCGGGATATGCAGTGTTAATAAATTTTGAATATATATGTGATATTTTTACGAGTTAATATGTATTTAAAACCTATTTTAATTACTGTATATTATTTTCAGTGTTTTACGTAAAATTTTCCCGGGACTTACATTTTCGGGGAAATTTTCACGTAAACAATGTATTATTAATTATTTTAAATGTATTTACGGACTTGCATGAATTCATGCGTATTTTTAAATTATTAAATAAAGCTTGTGTGTGTATAATTATTTAATTAGGGTTTATTATTACCCTAATATTTTATTAAGTATTTATTTGTTTTATTGTTATTTAATTAATTTTATTTAGTATAAATTATTAAAATATTAAAATTTATGTGTGTGGTGTATATTTGATGTGTGTAATTTAATATTATTTTAATATATAGTGTAAAGTATATATATATACATATATACATTAAAATTTTGTCAAAATTACAAAAGTTTGGAAAATTACAAAACTGCCCCTGTGAGCTTCTTCTTCCTCCCGACCGTTTCCTTCACCGTTCGGTCGCAGCTACTGCCATTTCTTCACCATGGGTGTGCCGTCCGGTGTGCCACCACCTTCCTCTAGCCGTTCCGCCGCCTGCAGAGCTCATTTTCGGCGTCGGGGAAGCTTGATTTGGCCGGAAGCCGAGAGTTGCATCTTCTTCTTCCCTCGTCGATTCCGGCCACCGTTTTCGACACCGCTGGTCTTCATCAACTCCTTGAGGTCCGTTGAGTGTGATTCTAGCTTTGGTTTGAGCTAAAATGGTCTAGAATTGCTTAGGTTTCGATTTTGTCAATTTCGGCCTATTAGGGTTTTTGAATTTTTTGAGCTTCGAATTGATTGATTCATGAAAAATTCCTTCACAAATGTTGTTCCTAGTAGCTTAATCTACATTTATGAATTTTTGTAGAATTTTTGGATTTTTGGGTATTTTTGAATATTTTAATATTATTTTCTAATTTTCGGAAATTAATTATTTAAATTATGAAATTGGAGTTTATGGTTGAATTAGGTGTTGAAATGAATTATAGGAATTTATTTGGAATTTTTATGAATTTCTAAGTATTTATTTTGAATTATTGAAGTTTATGTGATTTTGAGAAATTAGGGTTAATTGTGTTTTAAATTGATTTTAATTGGTGAATTGAGTTTAATTATTAATATTATTGATAAATATGTTTAGAAAATTAATTTTGGATAATTGTATGATTTTTGGTGAATTTTTGAAGTAATTTAATTATATTTATATATATAGGGGTATTTTGGTAATTTTACCCTAAATTGTCTAAAAATGTAATTTAATTGGTTTTAATAATTATTTAAGGTATAAAAATGATTTCTACAAAATATTTGGTATTTTTAACTAATTAAAACTATTTTTCGTGAATTATTTTCAATTATATATATAATATACGGTTTTTCTAATAAAATGAGTTTTAATCGGTTTTTATAGTGTTTTAAGGTTAATTATGTAATTTCTACCTATGAGATGTATTACTATATTGTGAGGATATTTTTGGTATACTTGGAATATGTTCTGTGTTTGTGGACCCCGATCGGTGGACTGTAGTTTGGAGTCCGACCGTGGGATTTTGATTGTGTTGAGCTTTTTTTTTCGAAGTGTATTTCTTTGCAGGGTCGGCTCTACTCTTTTGAGTAGAGAGATGTCCGTTTTACGTGGGAGGTTCTGTCAAATTTTTGGTAGAATTCTCGTAAAACGTGATATCCAGTCGAACCCTAATTTTTGATTATGTGTCTAATACTCTAGATTGAATTCTAGGATTTCTGTTAGGTTTATTCTGATGTCGATTATTTATTGCTTGTTTAGTTGCGCCGAGACCGAGGGCTAGTGGACCAGGCCCGTCGGACCTGTCTCGAGGAGCGCATTAGGTGAGTTACTATACTATATATATATATATGCTTAGGATGCATGATTTAGAAATGCATGTTTTATGTTGATTAAATATGCATAATTAATTTGATTATTTCTTAAGTTTATATTAAGTATATTTTCGGTTTATTTTTGGTATACATTAAATTGTATGCATGTTTTGTAAATAAAATATATTTAAAAATGTTTTTAAATATATTTCCAACTTAATTTATAATTTGATTGGATTTATTGACGTATATATACTCGAAATATACCTGATTTACTTTTGGTATATTTCTGGTATATATATGGATTATATTGTTATTTCATTTACATTCATGCATCATTTACTTTTGTGAATGAATGTTTTATATTTAATGATGAAGGATATCGATAGAACGTGCTACCTAGTGGGCAGCACTAGGACCGAGTACGTACCGGTACGCCTATAGTATTTAGGCTATATTACTAACTTATTTGTGGATATTGATTGATTATGATTATTTAATGTGTGAGATGTGGTTTGGGTGTGATTGCTGGAGCTCGGTTGACCAAGTGTCTCGGGGCCAATCACACTGGCAGTTAGACTGCTGGAGCTCGGTTGACTTAGTGTCTCGGGGCCAGTCTACTGTCCAAATGGATTAAGTGGATATATTTGGAATAAGTGAGCCTGTGTGGCTAGAGTGTTGTTTAACACTATTTTCTGAGGTTGTGATATTCTAGGGTTCTATGTGATCCTTCATAAAAGATGATTTTCAGATAAAATAAATAAAATGATTTTATTGCATCTGTGTGTAATTGCCTGTATATATACATATTATATATATACTGTTGACTGTATGCATTATCACTTAGTGTGTATGTATATATATTATAGTAATTCACTCAGTGAGGTCTGACTCCCCTCCGTTGACTATTTTTCAGGAGAGTCAACATCGTCAGACCTCAGTAGCAGGTCGATACGCCGGATTTCTTCCGCCTCGGCTTCTTTATGTAAATTGTCTACTTGAGTCTTATTTATTTTATCTAGACACTGCAGTAGTTATGAATTACAGTGTTGGATTTCACGTATTTTATTTTTTTTAAAGAGATGTATTATATTGAAACTGGATTTGTACTAAAGAGATTATATATATCTATGGGATGAGATTTGATTTAAATCCAGTTGATGTGGATAATATTATGATATTTATGATTTCCATTTCCGCTGCATATAATATTATTATTGTTATTATGGCATGCTTTATTTTATTTTTAGGCTTGCTACGGGTTCCGGATTCGAAAGAATTCCCGTTCCCTAGCACCGGTCATGGCCCCTGTTTTGGGTCGTGACAAAGTTGGTATCAGAGCGGAGTTCTGTGTCAGGGCTTAGTTATGTGAGTTGTGGCCCTAGTTTTAAAGTTGTGTTTTTCTGTTGGACTACTGCAGTGTATTAGGTTTGAGTACGTCTTGATAAGTATTCCTTGCTGTAGTTTTTAGCGTTATTCCTCCGTTGTCTGTTTTATCTGAATCTTTTCGTTTGTCTTTTTAGAATGAGGAGGCGAGCGCGTGTCGCTCCACCGGTCGTTGAGGCCGAGGATGATGAGTCATTTTAGGATGAGGTTTTACCTCCTGAGCAGCCAGTTAGACGTAGAGGTCATGGCAGAGGTAGACCTCGAGGAGCGGCAGGTCACCGTAGGCAGAGAGAGTTACAGGACGAGGAGCCTGTTGAGCCTGAGTTTGATGTGCCTGTTCCTCCAGTTGTTCAGCCTGTTCAGCCTGCCTATCAGCAGGGTATGTCTGACCCTGAGGCAGCTTTATTCTATGCCCGAGTTGGCAGGATTGCTTTGGATGGTACTTCTGATCCATTAGATTTTTTGCATGCGATTGAGACTAGGACTCGGACTGCTCATACCGAGTACCAGCGGATCATGATCATCGAGTTGTCTGTTGAGGGACCAGCCTTAGATTGGTTCATTCAGATGATCCAGCCTTATATGATGACGATGACGTGGGCTCAGTTTCGAGAGCGGTTCATGAGGAGATTTTGTCCAGAGCCTCTTCGTTTGAGCTATCGTCTCCGTTTGACCAGTATTTCTCGTGGAGATCGATCTGTGGAGGAGTATACCCGAGAGTTTCTTCGTTTGGGTAGATATGCTGAGGATCTGATGCGGGATCAGTATTTCGCTGTTACTACCTACGTTACTGGTTTGGGTTCGGCTTTTGCTGGTATGCCTACAGCAGGTCTTACTCTGGAGTCCGTGATTGAGCTAGCTAAGGAGATTGAGCTGAGGTTAGTTAGGTAGGGAGCGATGCCTGATTATTACCAGTTGGGAGTTCAATCGAGTGGATCGCAGGCTACTCCATATTCGAGTTTTCATGTTGGTTCGAGTAGTCAGCAGCGAGGTTCGACTCAGCAGAGTCAGAGACAGCAGCAGCGAGTGCATCGGAGCAGTAGACATGGCCGTGGAGGTTAGCGTAGATCGTTCAGATTTGGGTCAGGTGCTTCGAGCAGTAGTAGTGGTCGTAGTTCTGGATCAGCGACCAGTGTTTGTCAGACTTGTGGTAGAGTCCATCAAGGACCGTGTTATCTAACACCACTGACATGTTTCAGATGTGGGCAGACAGGACATTTTGCCAGATCGTGTCCTTATTCTGGGTATCAACAGCAGCAGATTCCGCGATTCCCACAGCAGTCGATTGGTAGTCCAGCACCCGTGCCATTTTAGTTACCACCAGCCCAACATCAGAGTTCCACTCAGTTCGTTCCACAACAGAGTCATGGTAGAGGTACTAGAGGAGGTGCCAGAGGTGTTGGCCAGGCTTCTACCAGTCAGCAGGGAGGTCGAGGTCAGGCCAGAGTTTTTCATCTGACTCAGCAGGATGCTCAGGCATCTAATGCAGTCGTGGCAGGTATTCTTTCTGTTTGTTACCTGGATGCATGGGTTTTGTTTGATCCGGGTGCCACGCATTCGTTTGTTTCTCCCATTTTTGCTTCTAAATCTTGTTGGCAAGCTTCGAGGATGGCTTTTCCTTTGTCTGTTGCCACTCCTCTGAGCGATTCTTTGGACGTCGATATTGTTCTTTCTGGTTGTCCAGTTCTCGTGGGAGATAGAGAATTACCCGCTGATTTGATTTTGTTGGATGTGATGGAGTTCGATGTTATTCTGGGAATGGATTGGTTATCTCAGCACTTTGCCGTGGTAGATTGCAGGAATAAGGAGGTGACTTTCAGAATTCCTGGTGAAGTAGAATTTAAGTTTGTTGGTGATAGGAGTTCAGCACCTCAGAATCTTATTTCGACTATTACAGCTAGGAAGTTATTGAGGAAAGGTTATCAGGGGTTTTTGGCATTGGTTAGGGATACGTCAGTGGAGAAGTTGTCACTCACAGATGTTCCTGTTGCTTGTGAGTTTCCTAATGTTTTTCCCGAGGAGTTACCAGGTTTACCACCTCATAGAGAGATTGAGTTCTATATAGATGTGGTTCCAGGTACTACTCCTATATCTATGCCACCCTATCGTATGGCTCCTGCAGAGTTGAGAGAGTTGAAGGAGCAGTTGCAAGAGTTGTTGGATAAGGGTTTTATCAGACCTAGTGTTTCTCCTTGGGGTGCACCAGTCTTGTTTGTGAAGAAGAAGGATGGTACCCTAAGACTGTGCATTGACTACAGAGAGTTGAATAAGGTAACAATTAAGAACAAGTATCCTCTCCCGAGGATAGATGACTTATTTGATCAGTTACAGGGTGCACAGTTCTTTTCTAAGGTTGACTTGAGGTCGGGTTATCATCAGTTGCGGATTAGTGAGGTCGATATTCCTAAGACAGCGTTCCGCACTCGTTATGGCCATTATGAGTTTCTGGTGATGTCTTTTGGTTTGACTAATGCACCAGTAGCTTTTATGGACCTGATGAACAGAGTATTCAGACCGTATGTGGATCAGTTTGTAGTAGTCTTCATTGATGATATACTGGTATATTCGAGGAGTATGGAAGAGCACGTATATCACTTGAGGATTGTACTACAGACACTGAGAGATCATCAGCTTTATGCTAAATTCTCGAAGTGTGATTTTTGGATGGAGAGTGTTTCTTTTCTTGGACATGTAGTGTCTAAAGAAGGTATTCAGGTTGATCCACAGAAGGTTGAGACAGTATCTGAATGGCCTAGACCTACTTCTGTTACGGAGATTCGAAGTTTTCTAGGTTTAGCCAGGTATTATAGGCGGTTTGTGCAGGATTTTTCCAGGATTACAGCCCCTATGACTCGCTTGACTCAGAAGAATATTAGATTCGAGTGGTCAGAAGCTTGTGAGAACAATTTTCAGTTGTTGAAGGAGAAGTTGACCACAGCGCCAGTATTAGCTTTGCCTAATAGTGTGGATAAGTTCACAGTTTACTGTGATGCCTCTAGAATTGGTCTTGGTTGTGTGTTGATGCAGAATGGAAGGGTGATAGCCTATGCTTCGAGGCAGTTGAAGAAGCATGAGCAGAACTATCCTACACATGATCTTGAGATGGCTGCAGTGATCTTTGCTTTGAAGATTTGGAGACATTATTTGTACGGGGTGACTTGTGAGATATTTACTGATCACAAGAGCCTTAAGTACATTTTTCAGCAGCAAGATTTGAATTTGAGGCAGAGAAGATGGTTGGAATTGTTGAAGGATTATGATTGTGAGATTCTTTACCATCCGGGTAAAGCTAATGTGGTAGCAGATGCCTTGAGTAGGAAGTCCTCAGGTAGTCTTGCTCACATCAGTGTTGAGAGGAGACCATTGATCCAATAATTGCATTTGATGGTGGATCAAGGTCTGATGATGAAGATCAGTAGATCAGGTGGACTGTTAGCTCAATTTAAAGTACGATCTGTACTGAGGGATAGGATTAAAGCAGCTCAGAGCCGAGATCCTATTCTAGAAGAGCTTGCAGAGAATGTTCGAGCAGGGAAGTTCACTGATTTCACACTCGATGATGATGGTGTGTTGTGGATCAGTGATAGATTGTGTGTTCCAGATGTGGATGACTTGAGATAGGAGATTTTAGAGGAAGCACATTCTACAGCCTACAGTGTTCATCCAGGTGTTACCAAGATGTACCACAGTATCAGAGATCTATACTGGTGGGATGGATTGAAGAAGGATGTTGCTGATTATGTTGCTAAGTGCTTGACGTGTCAGCAAGTGAAAGCCGAACATCAGAAGCCTTCTGGGAAGCTTCAGCCTCTTCCTATTCCCGAGTGGAAGTGGGAAAGGATAGCTATGGATTTTGTGGTCGGTTTACCTCGTTCGAAGGATGGATACGATTCCATCTGGGTGATTGTAGATAGGTTGACGAAGTCTGCACATTTCTTGCCTGTGAGAGCCACATATTCAGTTGCTAGATTGGCGAAGTTGTATGTGAAGCATATTGTATGCCTTCATGGAGTACCTGTGTCCATTGTGTCAGATAGAGGTTCAGTGTTTACTTCTCGTTTTTTGCAGAAGTTGCAGGAAGCGATGGGCATTAGGTTGGATTTCAGTACTTCTTTTCATCCTCAGACAGATGGTCAGTCTGAGGACGATCCAGACACTGGAAGATATGTTGAGGATGTGTGTCTTGGATTTGGGAGGTAGCTGGGATGATCATTTGCCACTTGTTGAGTTTGCATATAATAACAACTACCATAGCAGTATTGGCATGGCACCATATGAGGCGTTGTATGGAAAGAAGTGTAGATCCCCGTTGAGTTGGGATGAGATTGGTGAGAGAGCTTTGACTGGACCAGAGATGGTTCAAGATGCTGCAGAGAAAGTCGCCATGATCAAGCGATGATTAGAGACCGCAGTTAGTAGACAGAAGAGTTATGCGGATCCTAAGCGCAGAGATGTGGAGTTTCAGGTTGGAGATTTCATTTTTCTGAAAGTATCTCCGATGAAGGGTGTGATGAGATTTGGCAGGAAGGGTAAGTTAGCACCGAGATACATTGGACCGTTTGAGATTTTGGAGAGAGTTGGCACTGTTGCATATCGGTTGGATTTGCCTCCGAGTATGTCGCAGGTGCATCCAGTATTTCATATCTCGATGTTGAGGAAGTATATCTCAGACCCTTCACACGTGTTGCAACCTGACAGTGTGGAAGTGAGTGAAGAATTGACGTTTGTGGAAGAACCTGTGGCGATCGTTGATTTTCAAGTTCGACAGTTGCGATCGAAGCAGATTCCGATGGTCAAGGTTCTATGGCGTAGCGACAGAGTTGAAGAGCATACGTGGGAGACTGAAGCTGAGATGCGAGCTTCTTACCCGTATCTCTTTCCTTCTTGATATTGTTTTCTGGAATTCGGGGACGAATTCTTGTAAGGGGGGGAGACTGTAATATCCCGTGTTTTTAAAATATTTTTACACTGTACCGGGATATGCAGTGTTAATAAATTTTGAATATATATGTGATATTTTTACGAGTTAATATGTATTTAAAACCTATTTTAATTACTGTATATTATTTTCAGTGTTTTACGTAAAATTTTCCCGGGACTTGCATTTTCGGGGAAATTTTCACGTAAACAATGTATTATTAATTATTTTAAATGTATTTACGGACTTGCATGAATTCATGCATATTTTTAAATTATTAAATAAAGCCTGTGTGTGTATAATTATTTAATTAGGGTTTATTATTACCCTAATATTTTATTAAGTATTTATTTGTTTTATTGTTATTTAATTAATTTTATTTAGTATAAATTATTAAAATATTAAATTTTATGTGTGTGGTGTATATTTGATGTGTGTAATTTAATATTATTTTAATATATAGTGTAAAGTATATATATATACATATATACATTAAAATTTTGTCAAAATTACAAAAGTTTGGAAAATTACAAAACTGCCCCCGTGAGCTTCTTCTTCCTCCCGACCGTTTCCTTCACCGTTCGGTCGCTGCTACTGCCTTTTCTTCACCGTGGGTGTGCCGTCCGGTGTGCCACCACCTTCCTCTAGCCGTTCCGCCGCCTGCAGAGCTCATTTTCGGCGTCGGGGAAGCTTGATTTGGCCGGAAGCCGAGAGTTGCATCTTCTTCTTCCCTCGTCGATTCCGGCCACCGTTTTCGACACCGCTGGTCTTCATCGACTCCTTGAGGTCCGGTGAGTGTGATTCTAGCTTTGGTTTGAGCTAAAATGGTCTAGAATTGCTTAGGTTTCGATTTTGTCAATTTCGGCCTATTAGGGTTTTTGAATTTTTTGAGCTTCGAATTGATTGATTCATGAAAACTTCCTTCACAAATGTTGTTCCTAGTAGCTTAATCTACATTTATGAATTTTTGTAGAATTTTTGGAGATTTTTTGGATTTTTGGGTATTTTTGAATATTTTAATATTATTTTCTAATTTTCGGAAATTAATTATTTAAATTATGAAATTGGAGTTTATGGTTGAATTAGGTGTTGAAATGAATTATAGGAATTTATTTGGAATTTTTATGAATTTCTAAGTATTTATTTTGAATTATTGAAGTTTATGTGATTTTGAGAAATTAGGGTTAATTGTGTTTTAAATTGATTTTAATTGGTGAATTGAGTTTAATTATTAATATTATTGATAAATATGTTTAGAAAATTAATTTTGGATAATTGTATGATTTTTGGTGAATTTTTGAAGTAATTTAATTATATTTATATATATAGGGGTATTTTGGTAATTTTACCCTAAATTGTCTAAAAATGTAATTTAATTGGTTTTAATAATTATTTAAGGTATAAAAATGATTTCTACAAAATATTTGGTATTTTTAACTAATTAAAACTATTTTTCGTGAATTATTTTCAATTATATATATAATATACGGTTTTTCTAATAAAATGAGTTTTAATCGGTTTTTATAGTGTTTTAAGGTTAATTATGTAATTTCTACCTATGAGATGTATTACTATGTTGTGAGGATATTTTTGGTATACTTGGAATATGTTCTGTGTTTGTGGACCCCGGTCGGTGGACTGTAGTTTGGAGTCCGACCGTGGGATTTTGATTGTGTTGAGCTTGTTTTTTTTTGAAGTGTATTTCTTTGCAGGGTCGGCTCTACTCTTTTGAGTAGAGAGATGTCCGTTTTACGGGGGAGGTTCTGCCGAATTTTTGGTAGAATTCTCGTAAAACGTGATATCCAGTCGAACTCTAATTTTCGATTCTGTGTTTAATACTCTAGATTGAATTCTAGGATTTCTGTTAGGTTTATTCTGATGTCGATTATTTATTGCTTGTTTAGTTGCGCCGAGACCGAGGGCTAGTGGACCAGGCCCGTCGGACCTGTCTCGAGGAGCGCATTAGGTGAGTTACTATACTATATATATATATATATATATGCTTAGGATGCATGATTTAGAAATGCATGTTTTATGTTGATTAAATATGCATAATTAATTTGATTATTTCTTAAGTTTATATTAAGTATATTTTCGGTTTATTTTTGGTATACATTAAATTGTATGCATGTTTTGTAAATAAAATATATTTAAAAATGTTTTTAAATATATTTCCAACTTAATTTATAATTTGATTGGATTTATTGACGTATATATACTCGAAATATACCTGATTTACTTTTGGTATATTTCTGGTATATATATGGATTATATTGTTATTTCATTTACATTCATGCATCATTTACTTTTGTGAATGAATGTTTTATATTTAATGATGAAGGATATCGATAGAACGTGCTACCTAGTGGGCAACACTAGGACCGAGTACGTACCGGTACGCCTATAGTATTTAGGCTATATTACTAACTTATTTGTGGATATTGATTGATTATGATTATTTGATGTGTGAGATGTGGTTTGGGTTGTGATTGCTGGAGCTCGGTTTGACCAAGTGTCTCGGGGGCCAATCACACTGGCAGTTAGACTGCTGGAGCTCGGTTGACTTAGTGTCTCGGGGCCAGTCTACTGTCCAAATGGATTAAGTGGATATATTTGGAATAAGTGAGCCTGTGTGGCTAGAGTGTTGTTTAACACTATTTTCTGAGGTTGCGATATTCTAGGGTTCTATGTGATCCTTCATAAAAGATGATTTTCAGATAAAATATATAAAATGATTTTATTGCATCTGTGTGTAATTGCCTGTATATATACATATTATATATATATTGTTGACTGTATGCATTATCACTTAGTGTGTATGTATATATATTATAGTAATTCACTCAGTTTGACTATTTTTCAGGAGAGTCAACATCCTCAGACCTCAGTAGCAGGTCGATACGCCGGATTTCTTCCGCCCCGGCTTCTTTATGTAAATTGTCTACTTGAGTCTTATTTATTTTATCTAGACACTGCAGTAGTTGTGAATTACAGTGTTGGATTTCACGTATTTTATTTTTTTTAAAGAGATGTATTATATTGAAACTGGATTTGTATTAAAGAGATTATATATATCTATGGGATGAGATTTGATTTAAATCCAGTTGATGTGGATAATATTATGATATTTATGATTTCCATTTCCGCTGCATATAATATTATTATTGTTATTATGGCATGCTTTATTTTATTTTTAGGCTTGCTACGGGTTCCGGATTCGAAAGAATTCCCGTTCCCTAGCGCCGGTCATGGCCCCTGTTTTGGGTCGTGACAAGTCTCTATTTGCATCAATGCCACCAACTTACTTTAATGGGTTTTCCCCACCTTAACATTTTCCATATAAATCCTTGTGTCTACTCTTTTACTTCTTTATTATTTACAATTGTTTTTGTTTTAATTTTTTAGGGCTTGTTTGATTAAGTTGTTACTGATAATTGAAAGTGTTGCTGGTAGTTGATAGTTGATAGCTAGTAGCTGATAGGTAACTGATACAAAGTGTTTAGTAAAATTTTAGTTGTTATATATATATATATATATATATATATATATATATATATATATATATATATATATATATATATATATATATATATATATATATATATATATATATATATATATATAATATTATGTATGATAAAAAAATGTATTTCATGCTTATAATAAAAAAATTTTAGATGGTTTTATTTATATAATTTCCAAAAATTAATCTATCTACTTTTATTGAACAATCTATTTTAAATAAAATACTAATGCTAATTATTGATATTGTAATAATTATCCAAATAATAATTTATTAAGTAACTGTAATATCTCGTGTTTTTAAATATTTTAATATTGCATCAGGATATGCAGTGTTAATAATTTTATATATAATATTGATATTTTATGAGTTTGTTATTTAATTAAAACTAATTTTTATTGTTTTATATTATTTTAAGTATTTTACATAAAATTTTCCCGAGAATTCTAATTTTGGGGAAATTGACACGTAAATACTTTAATATTAATTATTTTAAATAGAATTATGAATTTGCATGAGTCCATGCATTATTTTAATGGCTATATTAAAACATATATATATACATGCACATATATTCATATATTTAATAATTTTAGGGTTTAATAATAATTTTAATTATGTATGTATATATTATATAGTTATTATTTAATTAACATGTGTATATATATATATATATATTGTGTATTTTAAATATGTGGTGTGTGATTTTTCCAAGTATTATATTAATATATTATATTATAAATTATTAAAGTATTATTATTATAATATATATATATATATAAATTCTTTTTTTTCTTTTCTTTCCTATTCTCCCCTCCTTCTTCCCCGACACTACCCCTCCCCTAACCCTCGTCGTCCGTTTCTCCTCCGACCAGAGCGCCTCCAGCCTTCCGCCATTGACCACCTCCTCGTCAATAAGCTCCACCGTCCCTGTTATCTTCTCTAGCGCTGATCAAGCCCATTTCCACCATTTTTGGCCGAAACTCAAGCTTCCACTGTTCTTCCTCCTTCGACCATCATTCTTCGCATTTCTGGTGTCCTTGAGCTCCTTAAGCTTCAGTGATCTTGATTCTAGCTTCGGTTTGAGCTTTAACTTCCTCAATTTTTCTGTTTCTCGATTTTTCAATTTTGGCCATAATTGATTTTTGAATTTTTTCTGAGCTTTTATTTGTGATTCATGGAAAATTCCTTCACAAATGTTGCTCCCCTTAGCTTAATCTTCATGTGTGAATTTTTGTAGAATTTGTGGAAATTATTTTAATTTTTGGGTATTTTTGATTATTTTATTATTATTTTCTAATTTTTGAAAATTAATTAATTAAATTATGAAATTGTGTTTTATGATAAATATAGGTGTTGAAATGAATTATAGAAATTTATTTGGAATTTTTGTGAATTTTTATGTATTTATTTTGAATTTATTTAGTTTATGTAATTTTGAGAAAATAGGGTTAATTGTGTGTTTAATTGAAATTAATTAGTTAATTGAGTTTATTATTGATATGATATATATGTTGAGAAAATTAATTTTTAGCAATTATATTTTTTTTGGTGAATTTTGGATTAATTTTAGTATATTTATATATATAGCGGTATTTTGATAATTTTACCCTAAATTGGCTAAAAATGTAACTAAATTGGTTTTAATAGTTATTTAGGGTATAAAATGATTTCCACAAATTATTTAGTGTTTTTAACTAATTAAAACTATTTTTCGTAAATTATTTTCAATTATATATATAATATATGATTTTTCTAATAAAATGAGTTTTTATCGGTTTTTACTGTGTTTTAGGGTTAATTACATAATTTCTACTTATAAAATGTATTTTTAGTATATAAGGGCATTTTTAGTATTTTGTAAATACTTTGTGAATTGTGGACCTCGGTCGGTAAACTGTAGTTTAGAGTCCGACCGAGGGATTGTGCTTGTAATTCTGTGTTTATTCTTGAAGTGTGTTTCTTTGCAGGGCCGGCTATACTCTTTGAGTAGAGAGATGTCCATTTTACAGGGGAGGTTCTGTCGGATTTTTGGTAGAATTCTCGTAAAATGTGATGTCCGGTCAGATTCTGATTTAATTCTGTGTCTAGTAATCTAGATCGAGTTCTAGGATTTTCTATTAGATTTATTCTGATTCCTGTCATTATCTGTTTGTTTAGTTGCGCCGAGACCGAGGCCTAGTGGACCAGGCCCATCAGGCCCATCGGACCCATCTCGAGGAGCCCAATAATTGTGAGTTACTATTCTATATATATATATGCTTTAGGGTGCATGATTTAGAAATGTATGTTTTATTTTGATTAATTATGCATAAATAATTCAATTAGTATTTAAGTTTATTTTTAGTTTATTTTGGTTTATCTTTGGTTTATTTTTGGTATATTTTAAATTATATGCATGCTTTATTAAACGTTTATATTTAACATGTTTTTAAATATATATTTAGTTTATTTTATGATTATATTGGATTTATTTGACGTTTATAAACTCGAAATATACCTAATTTATTTTTGGTATATTTTTAGTATATATATGGTTTATGTTGCTATTTTATTCAATTCATGCATCATTTACTTTTGTGAATGTATGCTTTATATTTTAATGAAGGATATTAATAGAACGTGCTACTTAGTGGGCAGCACTAGGACCGAGTACGTACCGGTACGCTTATAGCATTTAGGCTATATTACTAACCTGTTTGAGGATATTGATTAGATTTGATTTATTTGATGTCTGATATGATTTGGGAGTGTGATTGTTGGAGCTCGGTTGACCAAGTGTCTCGGGGCCAATCACGCTGACAGTCAGACTGCTGGAGCTCAGTTGACTTAGTGTCTCGGGGCCAATCTACTGTCCAAATGGAATAAGTGAATATATTGGAATAAGTGAGCTTGTATGGCTACAGTGTTGTCTAACTCTGTTTAAGGTTGCGATTTTCTAGGGTTCTATTTGATCCTTCATAAATAGTGATTTTCAATAAAAATATATAAAATAATTTTATTGTATCTGTGTGTATTTGCTTGTATACATACATATTATATATACTTTTGATTGTGTGCATTGGCATTTAGTATGCATGTATATATATTATAGTAATTCACTCAGTGAGGTCTGACTCCCCTCCATTGACTATTTTTCAGGAGAGTCATATTCATCAGACCTCAGTAGCAGGCCTGTACACCGGATTTCTTTCGCCCCGGCTTTATTATGTAAACTGCTCACTTGAGTTTTATTTTATGATCTAGACACTGCAGTAGTCGTAAAATTGTTAAAATATATTGTATTATATTTGTATTAGTTATGTATTTTAAGAATTTGAACTGGATTTGTATTAAAAGAGTTTATTTATATATGAAATGAGGATTTGATTTAATTTCATTTGGTGGAAATATTATTTTGATATTTATGATTTTATTCCGCTGCATAATATTTTACTTAATTGTGTTGTTATTATTACTATTGCATGTTTTATTTTATTTTAGGCTTGCTACGGGTTCCTGATTTGAAAGAATTCCCGTTCCCTAGCGCCGGTCATGGCCCCTGTTTTGGGTCGTGACAATAACGATAATTAGTTAAAGATAAAAGGGTAAGGTGTCACGACCCAAACCTAGGGGGCACATGATTGGAACTAAGGAATGAGAAAGCTTAAAGCTACTGAAACCCATAGTAAGCCTTAAAAGAGAAACGCATAATATTTCACCTTTAAAACTTTACAATGCAATAATTAAATCATGATGCACATTATCAAACTGATTTTTCTCAATTTAAATAAACCATGCCATCATCATGCATAATATAGTAATAATCAGTTATACAAATAAATATCTCAGCGCATAAATCTCAAATATATAATATCCAAATTAAAGTATGCAGTTATACAATTTTTCTACTACGGTACACAGATACTATTACAAACACAAACTATGTAGACCTATATAAAATAGCCGGTGAGGAAGCTACTCGGCATAGGAAAGTAAGTCTAACAAAAGACTCCCAAACTCTTGAGAAAAATAAGTTGAGGAGAGTCGGACCTCACTGAGCAAACTAATAAAAGAAATAAATGCGGTTTAAAAATCTTCTTTAAAATAGGTTTTTATGAAGATGTAATATATTTATAATTTTATTCAAATCATAAGAAACCTATTTTTTAAAAGGAGGAATAAATTTTTAAATGCTTTTGAAACATTATAGTATAAAAACTAAGTAGAACCCTAATCCTCAATTCTAACAGTCATTCAACTCACTTATATCTAAGATTGCTGGATCTTGAGAGCAAAGCATCACCAGGATGCATAGCTGCAGTTACATCATTTAATCCAATATCACTGGCGGTGTTCGAGAGCAAAGCATCACCAAACCTTTGGCCCCAGTGATTTATTAAATATAATCAAATATTATATTACTGGCAGTGTCTGAGAGCAAAGCATCACCAGACCTTCGGCCCCAGTATAAATCAATCCAACCAAATATCATATTACTGGTGATGTTCAAGAGCAAAGCATCACCAGACCTTCGGTCCTAGTAATATAATTAATGCAACCTAATATTTTTTCAGTGCGCACTCGGTTCTGATGAAACCCATCAGGTAGCCCATTCTACCATAGTTTATTTAAAAAAAATGAAGATAAATAAAACAAGGAAAATTACAATAAATAAAAATAAAATAAACCAACTATAAATTAAGTCATGCAATACCATTTAAAGAATATTGACTTGAATCTCATAAAATTAAATTCATAAGAAATTTATGTATTAAATTTGAAAACCAACATGTAAATCGAATATTAACTTACAAGATGGATGCGCTCCTCTGCTACGTCATGTCTGACCTTGATTGGTAGACGCGACCGAAGGGGTGGCTAAAAGACAGAAATAAAAATGACTATTAAAATATAGAAACCCTAACTCCTAGAATTTCTAAGGAAGACTTGACCCGAACCTAGAATTCAAAACTTAGGATTGACCCAATGTCACGTTTTACGAGAAATCTATCAAAAATTCGACAGAGTGTCCTATGTAAAATGGACATCCCTCTACAAAAGTATAGTTAATCTTGCAAGCAAACACACTTTTAAACTTCACAATAGCTCAACACCTCGAGTTGGGAATCCGAACTACTCAATTCCCAACCGAGGTTCACAACACGCGATAAAAATAAATATTAAATAATAATATTTTAAAATCACTAAAAATCCATAAAATCAATAATAAATCACAATATAATTTATTTAAACATCAAAACACTAAATATAAATATTTTTGACAATAGTTAATAAAAATCTCAAATAATTTATATAATTTTATAAAAATCCAAATTTTCAAATATTCAAGATAAATAGTCAAATTCACATTTAATTATTCAAATATTTTATATATTATAAAAGTAGTTAAAAACACATTTAATCAAAAAATAGTAAATAATTCATTATTTGAATATAATTTTCAAAAATTAGTATCAATTAGTTAAAAATAGTAAATAATTTATAAAAATTATTTTAATACCTTATAAAATTCTAAAATCATTTAAAACATATTATTTAGCTATTTTTCAACAAAATTACACAATTAACCTATAATTCCAAAAATCACATAATACTAATAATTTCTCAAAAGTTATATAAATTCACTAAAAATTATATTATTAATACTAAAATTACTAACTCAACTTAACAACACTAACTAACTCAAATTTTCATCCAAAATAATGAATTAACATAATTAACAAAAATTCAATTTATATTATTAAAATATTCAAAAATACCCACAAATCAAATTAATTCAAAAAAATACACAAAAATTATTTTTGAAAAGCTTGAGCTATTCTAAACAACATTACTAAAGAGAAAAACCATGGATCAATGCCAAAAATTAAATAAAAATATAAAACCCTAAGTAGACATAAATAAAAACTTGACTAAAACTCAAAACTAAAGGAGATTAAGCTTCAAAGGAGGTTAGAAATGGACTCACCATAGTTCAAAGAGTCAGGCAAGCCCAGGGACACGAGTTGGATCCACCGGAGTTGACGTCAATGATGGAAGCTTCTCTCTCGGCTGCTGCTGCAACTCGTGAGCTCTAGCGACTTCAGGCAAGGATAGCAGTAGCGATAGACGTCTAAAGGAAGGGGGAAGATGCTGGTGGTGAGTGGTGGCAGTCTGGTGAGGTGTGGGTGGCACTGGTTCGGTTGCGCAAGAATAGGAAATGAAAAGAAAAAAAAAAGGGAAGAAAAAGGAAAGAAGAAATAAAAAGGGGTGGGTAGGGGTTGACCGGGGTTTTTGATGCTTTGACCTATTATATATATATATATATATATATATACACACACACACACACACACACACACACAACACATAACAATAATAAAAATAACCCTAGTTAAAATAATAATATTCGTAACAATAGAAATAATAATAATAATAATAATAATAATAACTTTAATATTTTTAAATAATAGAGTTCCCAAACAAATTACTTTACGTAAGTAAAACTTTTTTTAAAATAAGATAAATGAAAAATATACACAATTAACTATAATATATAAATGAAATTCAAATTTTTTTATGAACACTGCATATCCCAAAATATATATTATTTAAAATATCGGTGATTACATAAGGGTAAAGTAGTAAATATATTTTTAAAAACAGACGGTTGGTGAAAATGTAATATCCCGTGTTTTTTTAAATATTTTTACACTGTACCGGGATATGCAGTGTCAATAATTTTGTATATATATTATGATATTTTATTGAGTTGATATGTATTTAAAATCTATTTTTAATTACTGTGTATTATTTTCAGTGTTTTACGTAAAATTTTCCCGGGACTTGCATTTTCGGGGAAATTTTCACGTAAACAATGTAATATTAATTATTTTAAATATATTTTCGGACTTGCATGAACTCATACGTATTTTTAAATACTAAATAAAGCCTACGTGTGTGTATATTTATTTAATTAGGGTTTAATACATAAAACCCTAATATTGTATTATTTATTTATTTATTATTATTTAATTATTTTATTTATTATTAAATTATTAAAATTTATTTTTTTATTATTATTATTTTATTAATATTTAATTATTTTATTTTATTTTATTTTTCTTTTTCTTTTTCTTTTTTTCTTTTTTTTCCTTTTTCTTTCTTTTTCTTTTTCTTCTTCTCCTTCTTCCTTCTCCCGCGCCCGACGACCACCACCCATTCCCTCCCGCTGCAACTCCGGCCACCTACCGTCGGTGTGCCTCCCGGCCTGCCACCGCAGTTCCCAGCCGTCCTCCGCCGCCTCCAGCTCCTTTCCCCGGCGCCGGCAGCTCCATTCTTCCTCTTTTGGCCGAAAATCAACCCTTCGCCGTTTCACCCTCCTCCGGCCACCATTTTTGACACCGCCAATCTCTTTCTTCTCCTTGAGCTCTGGTGAGTGTGATTCTAGCTTTGGTTTGAGCTAAAATGGTTTAGATTTGCTTAGGTTTCGAATTTTCAATTTCAGTCACATTAGGGTTTTTGATTTTTTTGAGCTTCGAATTGGATGATTCATGAAAACTCCCTTCACAAATGTTGTTCCTAGTAGCTCAATCTACATGTATGAATTTTTGTAGAATTTTTTGAGATTTTTTGGATTTTTGGGTATTTTTGAATATTTTAATATTATTTTCTAATTTTCGGAAATTAATTATTTAAATTATTAAATTGGAGTTTATGGTTAAATTAGGTGTTGAAATGAATTATAGGAATTTATTTGGAATTTTTATGAATTTCTAAGTATTTATTTTGAATTATTGAAGTTTATGTGATTTTGAGAAATTAGGGTTAAATGTGTTTTTATTTGAATTTAATTGGTTAATTGAGTTTAATTATTGATATTATTGAGTTTAATTATTGATATTATTGATAAATATGTTGAGAAAATTAATTTTGGATAATTGTATGATTTTTGGTGAATTTTTGAAGTAATTTAAGTATATTTATATATATATGGGTATTTTGGTAATTTTACCCTAAATTGTCTAAAAATGTAATTTAATTGGTTTTAATAATTATTTAAGGTATAAAAATGATTTCTATAAATTATTTAGTATTTTTAACTAATTAAAACTATTTTTCGTGAATTATTTTCAATTATATATATAATATACGGTTTTTCTAATAAAATGAGTTTTAATCGGTTTTTATAGTGTTTCAAGGTTAATTATGTAATTTTTACCTATGAGATGTATTACTATGTTGTGAGGATATTTTTGGTATATCTGGAATATGTTCTGTGTTTGTGGACTCCGGTTGGTGGACTGTAGTTTGGAGTCCGACCGTGGGATTTTGATTGTGTTGAGCCTATTTTTTCGAAGTGTGTTTCTTTGCAAGGTCGGCTCTACTCTTTTGAGTAGAGAGATATCCGTTTTACAGGGAAGGTTCTGCCAGATTTTCGGTAGAATTCTCGTAAAACATGATGTCCAGTCGAACCCTAAATTCCGATTCTGTGTTTAATACTCTAGATCGAATTCTAGGATTTCTGTTAGGTTTATTCTGATATCGGTTATTTATTGCTTGTTTAGTTGCGCCGAGACCGAGGGCTAGTGGACCAGGCCCGTCGGACCTGTCTCATGGAGCGCATTAGGTGAGTTACTATACTATATATATATATGCTTAGGATGCATGATTTAGAAATGCATGTTTTATGTTGATTAAATATGCATAAATAATTTGATTATTTCTTAAGTTTACATTAAGTGTATTTTTAGTTTATTTTTGGTATATATTAAATTATATACATGTTTTGTTAATAAAATATATTTAAAATGTTTTTAAATATATTTTTAGTTTAATTTATGATTTGACTGGATTTATTTGACATATATATATACTTAAATATACCTGGTTTACTTTTGGTATATTTATGGTATATATATGGATTATATTATTATTTCATTTATATTCATGCATCATTTATTTTTGTGAATGAATGATTTATATTACTAATGAAGGATATCAATAGAACGTGCTACCTAGTGGGCAGCACTAGGACCGAGTACGTACCGGTACGCCTATAGTATTTAGGCTATAATACTAACTTAATTTTGGATATTGATTTGATGTGATTATTGATGTATGAGATGTAGTTTGGGGGTGTGATTGCTGGAGCTCGGTTGACCAAGTGTCTCGGGGCCAATCACACTGGCAGTCAGACTGCTGGAGCTCGGTTGACTTAGTGTCTCGGGGCCAGTCTATTGTCCAAATGGATTAAGTGGATATATTTGGAATAAGTGAGCCTGTATGGCTAGAGTGTTGTTTAACACTATTTCTGAGGTTGCGATATTCTAGGGTTCTATGTGATCCTTCATAAACTGGGATTTTTCAATAAAATATATAAAATGATTTTATTGCATCTGTGTGCAATTGCCTGTATATATACATATTATATATATACTGTTGATTGTATGCATTATCACTTAGTGTGTATGTATATATATTATAGTAATTCACTCAGTGAGGTCTGACTCCCCTCCGTTGACTATTTTTCAGGAGAGTCAACATCCTCAGACCTCAGTAGCAGGTCGATACGTCGGATTTCTTCCGCCCCGGCTTCTTTGTGTAAATTATATACTTGAGTCTTATTTATTTTATCTAGACACTACAGTAGTTGTGAATTAAAGTGTTGGATTTCATGTATTTTATTTTAAAGAGATGTATTATGTTGAAATTGGATTTGTATTAAAAGGATTTTATATATATATGATGAGATTTTGATTTAAATCCAGTTGATGTGAATAATACTATGATATTATGATTTTTATTTTCCGCTGCATATTATATTATTACTGTTATTATGCCATGATTTATTTTATTTTTTTAGGCTTGCTACGGTTCCGGATTTGAAAGAATTCCCATTCCCTAGCGCCGGTCATGGCCCCTGTTTTGGGTCGTGACAAAGTTGGTATCAGAGCAGAGTTCTGTGTCAGGGCTTAGTTATGTGAGTTGTGGCCCTAGTTTTAAAGTTGTGTTTTCTGTTGGACTACTATAGTGTATTAGGTTTGAGTATGTCTTGATGAGTATTCCTTGCTGTAGTTTTCAGCGTTATTCCTCCATTGTCTGTTTTGTCTGAATCTTTTTGTTTGTCTGTTTAGAATGAGGAGGCGAGCGCATGTCGATCCATCGGTCGTTGAGGCCGAGGATGACGAGTCTTTTCAGGATGAGGTTTTACCTCCTGAGCAACCAGTTAGACGTAGAGGTCGTGGCAGAGGTAGACCTCGAGGAGCGATAGGTCGCCATAGGCAGAGAGAGTTACAGGACGAGGAGCCTGTTGAGCCTGAGTTTGATGTTCCTGTTCCTCCAGTTGTTCAGCCTGTTCAGCCTGCCTATCAGCAGGGTATGTCTGACCCTGAGGTAGCTTTGTTCTATGCCCGAGTTGGCAGGATTGCATTTGATGGTACTTCTGATCCTTTAGACTTTCTGCATGTGATTGAGACTAGGACTCGAACTGCTCATACCGAGTACCAGCGGATCATGATCGTTGAGTTATCTGTTGAGGGACCAGCCTTAGATTGGTTCATTCAGATGATCCAGCCTTACATGATAACGATAACATAGGCTCAGTTTCGAGAGCGATTCATGAGGAGATTTTGTCCAGAGCCTCTTCGTTTGAGTTATCGTCTCCGGTTGACTAGTATTTCTCGTGGAGATCGATCTGTAGAGGAGTATACCCAAGAGTTTCTTCGGTTGGGTAGATATGCTGAGGATCTGATGCGAGATCAGTATTTCGCTGTTACTACATATGTTACTGGTTTGGGTTCTACTTTTGCTGGTATGCTTACAGCAGGCCTTACTCTCGAGTCTGTGATTGAGCTAGCTAAGGAGATTGAGCTGAGATTAGTTAGGCAGGGAGTGATGCCTGATTATTACCAGCTAAGAGTTCAGTCGAGTGGATTGCAGGCTACTCCATATTTGAGTTTTCATGTTGGATCGAGTAGTCAGTAGCGAGGTTCGACTCAGCAGAGTCAGAGACAGCAGCAGCGAGTGCATCGGAGCAGTAGACATGGCCGTGGAGGTCAGTGTAGATCGTTCAGATTTGGGTCAGGTGCATCAAGCAGTAGCAGTGGTTGTAGTTCTGGATCAGCGGCCAGTGTTTGTCAGACTTGTGGTAGAGTCCATCAGGGACCGTGTTATCTGACACCGCTGACATGCTTCAGATGCGGGCAGATAGGACATTTTGCCAGATCGTGTCCTTATTCCGAGTATCAGCAGTAGCAGATTCCACGATTCCCATAGTAGTCGATTGGTAGTGCAGCACCCGTGCCATTTCAGTTACCACCAGTCCAGCATCAGAGTTCCACTCAGTTTGTTCCACAGCAGAGTCATGGTAGAGGTACTAGAGGAATTGCCAGAGGTGTTGGCCAGGCTTCTACCAGTCAGCAGGGAGGTCGAGGTCAGGCCAGAGTTTTTCATCTGACTCAGCAGGATGCTCAGGCATCTAATGCAGTCGTGGCAGGTATTGTTTCTGTTTGTTACCTGGATGCTTGGGTTTTGTTTGATCCGGGTGCCACGCATTCGTTTGTTTCTCCCATTTTTGCTTTTAAATCTTATTGGCAAGCTTCGAGGATGGCTTTTCCTTTGTCTGTTGCCACTCCTCTGAGCGATTCCTTGGATGCCGATATTGTTCTTTCTGGGTGTCCAGTTCTTGTGGGAGATAGAGAATTACCTGCTGATTTGATTTTGTTGGATGTGATGGAGTTTGATGTTATTTTGGGAATGGATTAGTTATCTCAGCACTATGTCGTGGTAGATTGCAGGAATAAGGAGGTGACTTTCAGAATTCCTGGTGAAGAAGATTTTAAGTTTGTTGGTGATAGGAGTTCAGCACCTCAGAATCTTATTTCTGCTATTATAGCTAGGAAGTTGTTGAGGAAAGGTTGCCAGGGATATTTGGCATTGGTCAGGGATACGTCAGTGGAGAAGTTGTCACTCACAGATGTTCCTGTTGCTTGTGAGTTTCCTGATGTTTTTCCTGAGGAGTTGCCAGGTTTACCACCTCACAGAGAGATTGAGTTCTGTATAGATGTGGTTCCAGGTACTACTCCTATATCTATGCCACCCTATCGTATGGCTCCTGCAGAGTTGAGAGAGTTGAAGGAGCAGTTGCAAGAGTTGTTGGATAAAGGTTTCATTAGACCTAGTGTTTCTCCTTGGGGTGCACCAGTCTTGTTTGTGAAGAAGAAGGATGGTACCCTGAGACTGTGCATTGACTACAGAGAGCTGAATAAGGTGACAGTGAAGAACAAGTATCCTCTCCCGAGGATAGATGACTTGTTTGACCAGCTACAGGGTGCACAGTTCTTTTCTAAGGTTGACTTGAGGTCGGGTTATCATCAGCTGCGTATTAGTGAATCTGATATTCCTAAGATAGTGTTCTGCACTCGATATGGCCATTATGAGTTTCTGGTGATGTCCTTTGGTTTGACTAATGCACCAGCAGCTTTTATGGACCTGATGAACAGAGTATTCAGACCGTATGTGGATCAGTTTGTGGTAGTCTTCATTGATGATATACTAGTATATTCGAGGAGTATGGAAGAGCATGTATATCACTTGAGGATTGTACTACAGACACTCAGAGATCATCAGCTTTATGCTAAATTCTCGAAGTGTGATTTCTGGATGGAGAGTGTTTCTTTTCTTGGACACGTAGTGTCTAAAGAAGGTATTCAGGTTGATCCACAGAAGGTTGAGGCAGTATCTGTGTGGCCTAGACCTACTTCTGTTACGGAGATTCGGAGTTTTCTGGGTTTAGCCGGGTATTATAGGCGGTTTGTGCAGGATTTTTCCAGGATAGCAGCCCCTATGACTCGCTTGACTCAGAAGAATGTTAGATTCGAGTGGTCAGAAGCTTGTGAGAATAGTTTTCAGTTGTTGAAGGAGAAGTTGACCACAACACCAGTGTTAGCTTTGCCTAATAGTGTGGATAAGTTCACAGTTTACTGTGATGCTTCTAGAATTGGTCTTGGTTGTGTGTTGATGCAGAATGGAAGGGTGATAGCCTATGCTTTAAGGCAGTTGAAGAAGCATGAGCAGAACTATCCTACACATGATCTTGAGATGGCTGCAGTGATCTTTGCTTTGAAGATTTGGAGACATTATTTATATGGGGTGACTTGTGAGATATTTACTGATCACAAGAGCCTTAAGTACATTTTCCAGCAGCGAGATTTGAATCTGAGGCAGAGGAGATGGTTGGAACTGTTGAAGGACTATGATTGCGAGATTCTTTACCATCCGGGTAAAGCTAATGTTGTAGCAGATGCCTTGAGTAGGAAGTCCTCAGGTAGTCTTGCTCACATCGGTGTTGAGAGGAGACCATTGATCCAAGAGTTGCATCTGATGGTGGATCAAGGTTTGATGATGAAGATTAGTAGATCAGGTGGACTGTTAGCTCAGTTTAAAGTACGATCTGTACTGAGGGATAGGATTAAAGCAGCTCAGAGCCGAGATCCTATTCTAGAAGAGCTTGCAGAGAATGTTCGAGCAGGGAAGTTCACTGATTTCACACTCAATGATGATGGTGTGTTGTGGATCAGTGGTAGATTGTGTGTTCCAGATGTGGATGACTTGAGAGAGGAGATTTTAGAGGAAGCACATTCTACAGCCTACAGCATTCATCCGGGTGTTACCAAGATGTACCACAGTATCAGAGATTTATACTGGTGGGATGGATTGAAGAAAGATGTCGCTGATTATGTTGCGAAGTGCTTAACGTGTCAGCAAGTGAAAGCCGAACATCAGAAGCCTTCTGGGAAGCTTCAGCCTCTTCCTATTCCCGAGTGGAAGTGGGAAAGGATAGCTATGGATTTTGTGGTCGGTTTACCTCGTTCGAAGGATGGATACGACTCCATCTGGGTGATTGTAGACAGGTTGACGAAGTCTGCACATTTCTTGCCTATGAAAGCCACATATTCAGTTGCTAGATTGGCGAAGTTGTATGTGAAGCATATTGTGTGCCTTCATGGAGTACCTGTGTCCATTGTGTCAGATAGAGGTTCAGTGTTTACTTCTCGTTTTTGGCAGAAGTTGCAAGAAGCGATGGGCACTAGGTTGGATTTCAGTACTGCTTTTCATCCTCAGACAGATGGTCAGTCTGAGAGGACGATCCAGACACTGGAAGATATATTAAGGATGTGTGTCTTGGATTTGGGTGGTAGCTGGGATGATCATTTGTCGCTTGTTGAGTTTGCATATAATAACAGCTACCATAGCAGTATTGGCATGGCACTATACAAGGCGTTGTATGGAAGGAAGTGTAGATCCCCGTTGAGTTGGGATGAGATTGGTGAGAGAGCTTTGACTGGACCAGAGATGGTTCAGGATGCTGTAGAGAAAGTCATTGTGATCAAGCGCAGATTAGAGACCGCAGTTAGCAGACAGAAGAGTTATGCGGATCCTAGGCGCAGAGATGTGGAGTTTCAGGTTGGAGATTTTATTTTTCTGAAAGTATCTCCGATGATAGGTGTGATGAGATTTGGCAGGAAGGGTAAGTTAGCACCGAGATACATTGGACCGTTTGAGATTCTGGAGAGAGTTGGCACTATTGCATATCAGTTGGATTTGCCTCCGAGTATGTCACAGGTGCATCCAGTATTTCATATCTCGATGTTGAGGAAGTATATCTCAGATCCTTCACACGTGTTGCAGCCTGACAGTGTGGAAGTGAGTAAAGATTTGACGTTTGTGGAAGAACCTGTGGCGATCGTTGATTTTCAAGTTCGACAGTTGCGATCGAAGCAGATTCCGATGGTCAAGGTTCTATGGCGTAGCGACAGAGTTGAAGAGCATACGTGGGAGACTGAAGCTGAGATGCGAGCTTCTTACCCGTATCTCTTTCCTTCTTAATCTTATCTTTTGGAATTCGGGGACGAATTCTTATAAGGGGGGAAGACTGTAATATCCCGTGTTTTTTTAAATATTTTTACACTGTACCGGGATATGCAGTGTCAATAATTTTGTATATATATTATGATATTTTATTGAGTTGATATGTATTTAAAATCTATTTTTAATTACTGTGTATTATTTTCAGTGTTTTACGTAAAATTTTCCCGGGACTTGCATTTTCGGGGAAATTTTCACGTAAACAATGTAATATTAATTATTTTAAATATATTTTCGGACTTGCATGAACTCATACGTATTTTTAAATACTAAATAAAGCCTACGTGTGTGTATATTTATTTAATTAGGGTTTAATACATAAAACCCTAATATTGTATTATTTATTTATTTATTATTATTTAATTATTTTATTTATTATTAAATTATTAAAATTTATTTTTTTATTATTATTATTTTATTAATATTTAATTATTTTATTTTATTTTATTTTTCTTTTTCTTTTTCTTTTTTTCTTTTTTTTCCTTTTTCTTTCTTTTTCTTTTTCTTTTTCTTTCCTTTTTCTTTCTCTTTCCTTTTTCTTTCTTTTTCTTTTTCTTCTTCTCCTTCTTCCTTCTCCCGCGCCCGACGACCACCACCCATTCCCCCCCGCTGCAACTCCGGCCACCTACCGTCGGTGTGCCTCCCGGCTTGCCACTGTCGTTCCCAGCCGTCCTCCGTCGCCTCCAGCTCCTTTCCCCGGCGTCGACAGCTCCATTCTTCCTCTTTTGGCCGAAAATCAACCCTTCGCCGTTTCTCCCTCCTTCGACCACCGTTTTCGACACCGTCAGTCTCTTTCTTCTCCTTGAGCTCCGGTGAGTGTGATTCTAGCTTTGGTTTGAGCTAAAATGGTTTAGATTTGCTTAGGTTTCGAATTTTCAATTTCAGTCATATTAGGGTTTTTGATTTTTTTGAGCTTCGAATTGGATGATTCATGAAAACTCCCTTCACAAATGTTGTTCCTAGTAGCTCAATCTAAATGTATGAATTTTTGTAGAATTTTTGGAGATTTTTTGGATTTTTGGGTATTTTTGAATATTTTAATATTATTTTCTAATTTTCGGAAATTAATTATTTAAATTATGAAATTGGATTTTATGGTTAAATTAGGTGTTGAAATGAATTATAGGAATTTATTTGGAATTTTTATGAATTTCTAAGTATTTATTTTGAATTATTGAAGTTTTTGTGATTTTGAGAAATTAGGGTTAAATGTGTTTTTATTTGAATTTAATTGGTTAATTGAGTTTAATTATTGATATTATTGATAAATATGTTGAGAAAATTAATTTTGGATAATTGTATGATTTTTGGTGAATTTTTGAAGTAATTTAAGTATATTTATATATATAGGGGTATTTTGGTAATTTTACCCTAAATTGTCTAAAAATGTAATTTAATTGGTTTTAATAATTATTTAAGGTATAAAAATGATTTCTATAAATTATTTAGTATTTTTAACTAATTAAAACTATTTTTCGTGAATTATTTTCAATTATATATATAATATACGGTTTTTCCAATAAAATGAGTTTTAATCGATTTTTATTGTGTTTCAAGGTTAATTATGTAATTTTTACCTATGAGATGTATTACTATGTTGTGAGGATATTTTTGGTATATCTGGAATATGTTATGTGTTTGTGGACCCAGGTCGGTGGACTGTAGTTTGGAGTCCGACCGTGGGATTTTGATTGTGTTGAGCCTATTTTTTTGAAGTGTGTTTCTTTGCAGGGTCGGCTCTACTCTTTTGAGTAGAGAGATATCCATTTTACAGGGGAGGTTCTGTCGGATTTTCGGTAGAATTCTCGTAAAACGTGATGTCCAGTCGAACCCTAAATTCCGATTCTGTGTTTAATACTCTAGATCGAATTCTAGGATTTCTGTTAGGTTTATTCTGATATCGGTTATTTATTGCTTGTTTAGTTGCGTCGAGACCGAGGGCTAGTGGACCAGGCCCGTCGGAGCTATCTCGTGGAGCGCATTAGGTGAGTTACTATACTATATATATATATGCTTAGGATGCATGATTTAGAAATGCATGTTTTATGTTGATTAAATATGCATAAATAATTTGATTATTTCTTAAGTTTACATTAAGTGTATTTTTAGTTTATTTTTGGTATATATTAAATTATATACATGTTTTGTTAATAAAATATATTTAAAATGTTTTTAAATATATTTTTAGTTTAATTTATGATTTGACTGGATTTATTTGACATATATATATACTTAAATATACCTGGTTTACTTTTGGTATATTTCTGGTATATATATATGGATTATATTGTTATTTCATTTATATTCATGCATCATTTATTTTTGTGAATGAATGATTTATATTACTAATGAAGGATATCAATAGAACGTGCTACCTAGTGGGCAGCACTAGGACCGAGTACGTACCGGTACGCCTATAGTATTTAGGCTATAATACTAACTTAATTTTGGATATTGATTTGATGTGATTATTGATGTGTGAGATGTGGTTTGGGGGTGTGATTTGCTGGAGCTCGGTTGACCAAGTGTCTCGGGGCCAATCACACTAGCAGTCAGACTGCTGGAGCTCGGTTGACTTAGTGTCTCGGGGCCAGTCTACTGTCCAAATGGATTAAGTGGATATATTTGGAATAAGTGAGCCTGTATGGCTAGAGTGTTGTTTAACACTATTTCTGAGGTTGCGATATTCTAGGGTTCTATGTGATCCTTCATAAATTGGGATTTGTCAATAAAATATATAAAATGATTTTATTGCATCTGTGTGCAATTGCCTGTATATATACATATTATATATATACTGTTGACTGTATGCATTATCACTTAGTGTGTATGTATATATATTATAGTAATTCACTCAGTGAGGTCTGACTCCCCTCCGTTGACTATTTTTCAGGAGAGTCAACATCCTCAGACCTCAGTAGCAGGTCGATACGCCGGATTTCTTCCGCCCCGGCTTCTTTGTGTAAATTATATACTTAAGTCTTATTTATTTTATCTAGACACTGCAGTAGTTGTGAATTAAAGTGTTGGATTTCATGTATTTTATTTTAAAGAGATGTATTATGTTGAAACTGGATTTGTATTAAAGGGATCTTATATATATGTGATGAGATTTTGATTTAAATCCAGTTGATGTGAATAATACTATGATATTATGATTTTTATTTTCCGCTGCATATTATATTGTTACTGTTATTATGGCATGATTTATTTTATTTTTTTAGGCTTGCTACGGGTTCCGGATTCGAAAGAATTCCCGTTCCCTAGCGCCGGTCATGGCCCCTGTTTTGGGTCGTGACAGAAAAGCTCCAAATTGAGCTTATATGACCGGGTACAATTTGGTTATCTAATAACTATCAACCCCTTTTTTAAAAAATTAACCAAACAAAATTTTCTAACTGTTAGGAACTAAACAACTAATAGCTGCATCTCAACAGTTAAAAAAATACCTAATTTCTAATTGCGTGATGATAAAGATACTTGGCTGTTATAACCCAAGATTTTTATAAATTATTAAATTAATTTATGAAATTTGCAGTATTAATAAATATTTTATTAATTTGCTATATTATGATTATTTTGTGAAATTTAATTAATTCAAGTGTTATTAATTATTTTATTATATTATGGTATTAATATTAAATTGAAATTTAAAAATTAAATTTATTGTTATATTATTATTATTATTATTATTATTATTATTATTATTATTATTATTATTATTATTTGTGAATTATGTAATGTAGTGTAATTTAATATATTTTAATAATAAGTGGTGAGTTTAATTAGAAAAAAAATATTTAAATTAAAAATATTATTTTTTTATTATTTGGTCCTTTTCTCCTTATATATATATATATGAAAAAATTTCTTTGCCCCCTCTTTCCTTCCTTCCCTTTCCCTCCCTGCAAAACCACGTGAACCAGCACCCACATCGATTTTTAATGTGTTTTAGGGTTTAGTAATTTGGATTTATAAACTGTATTTTTATTATATAAGGGTATTTTTCGTATTTTGTGAATATTCTGTGAATTGTGGACCTCGGTCGGTGAATTGTAGTTTGGAGTTCGACCGAGGGATTGTGGTTGTGTTTTGTGTTATTTTGAAGTGTGTTTCTTTACAGGACCGGCTCTACTCTTTGAGTAGAGAGATGTCCATTTTACAGGGGAGGTTCTGCTGGATTTTTGATAGAATTCTCGTAAAACGTGATATATGGTCGAATGCTAATCCTGATTCTATGTCTAGTGTTCTAGATCGAGTTTTTAGAACTTATGTTAGATTTATTCTGATTTATGTCATTATTTGTTTGTTTAGTTGCACCGAGACCGAGGCCTAGTGGACCAGGCCCGTCGGACCCATCTCGAGGAGCGTAATAATTGTGAGTTATTATTATTATTATTATTATATATATATATATATATATATATATATATATATGCTTTAGTGTGCATGATTTTAGAAATATATGTGTTATTTTGATAAAATATGCATAATGATTTAATTAGTACTTAAGTTTATTTTTAGTTTATTTTTTGTTTATTTTTGATATATTTTAAACTATATGCATGTTTTATTAATGAATTATGTTTAAAATTTTTTTGAATATATTTATAGTTTATTTTGCAATTTAATTGGATTTATTTGACGTAGATATACTTGAAATATACCTGGTTTACTTTTGGTATATTTCTAGTATATATAAGATTTATGTTGCTATTTTATTTAAATTCATGCATCATTTATTTTTATGAATGTATGTTTTATATTTTAATGAAGGATATCAATAGAACGTGCTACCTAGTGGGCAGCGCTAGGATCGAGTACGTACCGGTACGCTTATAGCATTTAGGCTATATTAGTAACCATTTGTGGATATTGATTGGATTTGAATATTTGATGTGTGAGATATGATTTGGGAGTGTGATTGCTGGAGCTCGGTTGACCAAATGTCTCGGGGCCAATCCACTGACAGTCAGACTGCTGGAGCTCGGTTGACTTAGTGTCTCGGGGCTAGTCTACTGTCCAAATGGAATAAGTGAATACATTAGAATAAGTGAGCCTGTATGGCTAGAGTGTTGTCTAACACTGTTATGAGGTTGCGACTTTCTAGGGTTCTATTTGATCCTTCATAAATAGTGAATTTTAGTAAATATATATAAAATGATTTTACTGCATCTATGTGTATTTGTCTGTATACGTATTTATTATATACATACTATTGACTGTGTGCATTGTCATTTAGTATACATGTATATATATTATAACAATTCACTCAGTGTGGTATGACTCCCCTCCGTTGACTATTTTTCAGGAGAGTCATTATTTTCAAACCTCAGTAGCAGACCCGTACGTCGGATTTCTTTTGCCCTGACTTTATTATGTAAACTGCTTACCTGAGTTTTATTTTTATAATCTAGACACTGTAGTAGTTGTAAAAATTGAAAAAGGATGTTGTATTATATTGGTATGAGTTATGTACTTTAAATATTTGAACTGGATTTGTATTAAGTTTATTTATATATATGAGATGAGTTATTGATTTAAATCCCGTGGTGGATTATTATTTAATTATTTATGATTTTATTTTCGCTGCAGATTATTTTAATTATGTTATTATTATTATTGCATGTTTTATTTTTATTTTAAGGCTTGCTACGGGTTCCGAATTTGAAAGAATTCTCATTCCCTAGCGCCGATTATGGCCCCTGTTTTGGGTCATGACAGTCACATACAATAAAAACTAAATACAACTCACTACTACAGTTTTTTAGAGTATAATATAAAATTAAGTAGATAATTTACATAAACAAGTCAGGGCGGAAAAAGTCCGACGGATGCGTCTACTGCTGAGGTCTGAAGAAGAAGACTCTCCTATAAAAACATAAACTGAGGGGAGTTAGACCTCACTGAGTGAATTGTTATAATATATATACATGCATTTCCTAATGTCAAAATGCAATCAAACATTCGTATATCATAAATATATATACAAGCAATTCACACAGATGTTGAAAATCACTTTATATATATGAATACTAAAAAACATAAGTTTATGAAGGATTAAATAGAACCCTATTTAATGCAACCTCGAACAACAATAACATCACTCTAGCCATACAAGCTCACTTAATTCCAAATAAATTCACTTATTCCATATGGATAGTAGACTAGCTCTGAGACACTAAGTCAACCGAGCTCTAGCAGTTTGACTGTCAGTGTGATTGGGCCCGAGACACTTGGTCAACCGAGCTCCAACAACCACACTATCAATCATATCACATCTCAATCAAATCATAATTCACCACAATTAATCCTCACTCAACCCTACATCTATTGCACCGGTACGTACACAGTCCTAGTGCTACCCACTAGGTAGCACGTTCTATTGACATCCTTCATTTAAAATAAAAAATACATATGGGAAAATAAATAATGCATAATGACATTCATAATAGAAAAATAAACCATATATATACCAAAAATATACTTAAAATAAACTAAATATATTTCAAATATATATATGTCAAATAAATTCAAATCAAACATGAAATATACCAACAATAAACCAATAATATACTAAAAGACATGCTAGGTATATATCGAAGATAAAACATGCATTTATTTATAAATATATCAAAAATATAACTAAAGTATACTAAACATTTTAATAAAATAATTTATGAATAAATACAATTAAAACATGAATATATGCTAAAACATGCATCCTAAATGCAATGTATACATAAAATAACAACTCACAAGTTTGTGCTCCACGGGGCTAGTTCGATGTGCCCGGTCTACTAGGCCTCGATTTTCTAAGATTGACTTGAGGTCGGGTTATCATCAGCTGCGGTTAGTGAAGCTGATATTCCTAAAATGACATTCCGCACTCGATATGGCCATTATGCTTTTCTGGTGATGTCTTTTGGTTTGACTAATGCACCAGCAGCTTTTATGGACCTGATGAATAGGGTATTCAGACCATATGTGGATCAGTTTATGGTAGTCTTCATTGATGATATACTAGTTTATTCGAGGAGTATGGAGGAGCATGTATATCACTTGAGGATTGTACTGCAGACACTGAGAGATCATCAGCTTTATGCTAAATTCTCAAAGTGTGATTTCTGGATGGAGAGTGTTTCTTTTCTTGGACACGTGGTGTCTAAAGAAGGTATCCAGGTTGATCCACAGAAGATTGAAGCAGTGTCTGAGTGGCCTAGACCGACTTTTGTTATTGAGATTCAAAGTTTTCTGGGTTTAGCCGGGTATTATAAGCGGTTTGTGCATGATTTTTCTAGAATTGCAGCCCCTATGACTCGCTTGACTCAGAAGAATGTTAGATTCGAGTGGTCAGAAGCTTGTGAGAACAGTTTCCAGTTGTTGAAGGAGAAATTGACCATAGCACCAGTGTTAGCTTTGCCTAATAGTGTGGACAAGTTCACAGTTTATTATGATGCCTCTAGAGTTGGCCTTGGTTGTGTGTTGATGCAGAATGGAAGGGTGATAGCCTATGCTTCGAGGCAGTTGAAGAAGCATGAGCAGAACTATCCAACACATGACCTAGAAATGGCTACAGTGATCTTTGCTTTGAAGATTTGGAGACATTATCTGTACGGGGTGACTTATGAGATATTTACTGATCACAAGAGCCTTAAGTACATTTTCCAGCAGCGAGATCTAAATCTGAGGCAGAGAAGATGGTTGGAATTATTAAAAGATTATGACTATGAGATATTATATCATACGGGTAAGGCTAATGTGGTAGCAGATGCCTTGAGTAGAAAGTCCTTCGGCAGTCTTGCTCACATCAGTATTGAGAGGAGATCATTGATCCAGGAGTTGCATCTGATGGTGGATCAAGGTTTAATGATGAAGATTAGTAGGTCAGGTGGACTGCTAGCTCAATTTAAGGTGCGATCTGTACTGAGAGATAGGATTAAAGCAGCTCAGAGCTGAGATCCTATTCTAGAAGAGCTTGCAGAGAATGTCAGAGCAGGGAAGTTCACTGATTTCACACTCGATAATGATGGTGTGTTGTGGATCAGTGGTAGATTGTGTGTTCTTGATGTGGATGATTTGAGAGAAGAGATCCTAGAGGAAGCACATTCTACAGCTTATAGCGTACATCCGAGTGTTACTAAGATGTACCACAGTATCAGAGACTTGTACTGGTGGGATGGATTGAAGAAGGATGACGCTGATTATGTTGCTAAGTGCTTGACATGTCAGTAAGTGAAAGTTAAACATCAGAAGCCTTCTGGGAAGCTTCAGCCATTTCCTATTCCCAAGTGGAAGTGGGAAAGGATAACTATGGATTTTGTGGTAGGTTTACCTCATTCTAAGGATGGATATGATTCCATTTGGGTGATTGTAGACAGGTTGACGAAGTCTGCACATTTCCTACCTGTGAAAGCCACTTATTCTATAGCTAGATTGGCGAAGCTATACGTGAAGCATATTGTGTGCCTTCATGGAGTACCTGTGTCCATTGTATCAGACAGAGGTTTAGTGTTTACGTCTCATTTTTAGCAGAAGTTACAGGAAGCGATGGGCACTAGGTTGGACTTCAGTACTGCTTTTCATCCTCAGACATATGGTTAGTCTGAGAGGACGATCCAGACACTGGAAGATATGTTGAGGATGTGTGTTCTGGATTTAGGAGGTAGTTGGGATGATCATTTGCCACTCGTAGAGTTTGTATATAATAACAGCTACCATAACAGTATTTGCATGGCACCATATGAGGCGTTATATGGAAGGAAGTGTAGATCCCCTCTGAGTTGGGATGAGATTAGTGAAAGAACTTTGACTGGACCTGAGATGGTTCAGGATACTGCAGAGAAAGTCACTGTGATTAAGCGCAGATTAAAGACCGCAGTTAGCAGGCAGAAGAGCTATGCGGATCCTAGACATAGAGATGTGGAGTTTCAGGTTGGAGATTTTGTTTTTCTGAAGGTATCTCCGATGAAGGGTGTGATGAGATTTGGTAGGAAGGGTAAGTTAGCATCGAGATATATCGGACCGTTTGAGATTCTGGAGAGAGTTGGCACTGTTGCATATCGGTTGGATTTGCCTCCGAGTATGTCACAGGTGCATCCAGTATTTCATATCTCGATACTGAGGAAGTATATCTCAGACCTTTCACACGTGTTGCAGCCCGATAGTGTAGAAGTGAGTGAAGATTTGATGTTTGTGGAAGAACCTGTGGCAATCGTTGATTATCAAGTCCGACAGTTACGGTCGAAGCATATTCTGATGGTCAAGATTCTGTGGCGTAGCAATAGAGTCGAGGAACATACGTGGGAGACTGAAGCTAAGATGCGAGCTTCTTACCCGTATCTCTTCCTATAATATCCCGTGTTTTTAAAATATTTTTACACTGTACCGGGATATGCAGTGTTAACAATTTCTGTATATTAGATGATATTTTCATGAGTTGATATGTATTTAAAACCTATTTTAAATACTGTGTATTATTTACAGTGTTTTACGTAAAATTTTTCCGGGACTTGCATTTTCGGGGAAATTTTCACATAAATAATTTATTATTAATTATTTTAAATGTATTTTCGAACTTGCATGAACTCATACATATTTTTAAAATACTAAATAAAGCCTATGTGTGTGTATATTTATTTAATTAGGGTTTAATATATATTACCCTAATATTTTATTATTTATTTATTTATTTATTGTTATTTAATTATTTTATTTATTATTAAATTATTAAAATTATTTTATTATTATTTTATTTTTTTATTTTTTTTATTTTTCTTTTATTTTTCTTTTTTTTCTTTTTTCTTTTTCTTTTCTTTTTCTTTTCTTTTTCTTCCTTTCTTTTTCTTTTTCTTCTTCTTCTTCCCGTGCGCCCGACTCCCTTCCCTCCCACTGCAACTCCGGTCACCTACCGTCAGTGTGCCTCCCGGCTTGCCACCGTCGTTCCCAGCCGTCCCCCGCCACCAGCAGCTCCCTTCCCCGGCGCCGGCAGCCCTTGTTTTCCTTTTTGGCCGAAAATCTTCCCTTTATCGTTTCTCCCAATTTCGGCCATCGTTTTTGACACCGCCGGTCTCTTTCTTCTCCTTGAGCTCCGGTGAGTGTGATTCTAGCTTTGGTTTGAGCTAAAATGGTTTAGATTTGCTTAGGTTTTGATTTTTCGAATTCGGTCACATTAGGGTTTTTGATTTTTTTGAGCTTCGAATTGGTTGATTCATGGAAACTCCCTCCAAAAATGTTGTTCCTAGTAGCTCAATCTACATGTCTGAATTTTTTTAGAATTTTTGGAGATTGTTTGGATTTTTGGGTATTTTTGAATATTTTAATATTATTTTCTAATTTTCGGAAATTAATTATTTAAATTATGAAATTGGGTTTTATGGTTAAATTAGGTGTTGAAATGAATTATAGGAATTTATTTGGAATTTTTTATGAATTTCTAAGTATTTATTTTGAATTATTGAAGTTTATGGAATTTTAGGAAAATTAGGTTAAATGTGTTTTTAATTGAATTTAATTGGATAATTGAGTTTAATTATTGATAAATATGTTGAGAAAATTAATTTTGGATAATTGTATAATTTTTGGTGAATTTTTGAAGTAATTTAAGTATATTTATATATATAGGGGTATTTTGGTAATTTTACCCTAAATTGTCTAAAAATGTAATTTAATTGGTTTTAATAGTTATTTAAGGTATAAAAATGATTTCTACAAATTATTTGGTATTTTTAACTAATTAAAACTATTTTTGGTGAGTTATTTTCAATTATATATATAATATACGATTTTTCTAATAAAATGAGTTTTTATCGGTTTTTATAGTGTTTAAAGGTTAATTATGTAATTTATACTTATAAAATGAATTTCTATGATATAAGGATATTTTTGGTATATTTGGAATTATTCCGTGTTTGTGGACCCCGGTCGGTGGACTGTAGTTTGGAGTCCGACCGTGGGATTTTGATTGTGCCTTGTGTAGTTTTTCGAAGTATATTTCCTTGCAGGGTCGGCTCTACTCTTTTGAGTAGAGAGATGTCCGTTTTACAGGGGAGGTTCTACCGGATTTTCGATAGAATTCTCGTAAAACATGATGCCTAGTCGAACCCTAATTCTGTTTCCGTATTTAAATACTCTAGATTGAATTCTAGGATTTCTGTTATGATTTATTCTGATGTCTATTATTTATTGCTTGTTTAATTGCGCTGAGACCGAGGGCTAGTGGACTAGGCCCGTCGGACCCGTCTCGTGGAGCGCACTAGGTGAGTTACTATACTATATATATATGCTTAGGATGCATAATTTAGAAATATATGTTTTATTTTGATTAAAATGCATAAATAATATGATTTGTATTTAAGTATATTTTTGGTTTATTTTTGGTATATATTAAATTATATGCATGTTTTGTAAATAAAATATATTTAAAATGTTTTTAAATATATTTCTAGCTTAAGTTATAATTTGATTGAATTCATTTGACATATATATACTCGAAATATACCTGGTTTACTTTTGGTATATTTTCGGTATATATATGGTTTATATTGTTATTTCAATTAAATTCATGCATCATTTAATTGTGAATGAATGTTTTATATTTAATGATGAAGGATATCGATAGAGCGTGCTACCTAGTGGGCAGCACTAGGACCGAGTACGTACCGGTACGCATATAGTATTTAGGCTATAATACTAACTTATTTGTGGATATTGATTGGATATTATTTAATTGATGTGCGAGATATGGATTGGAGGTGTAATATCCCGTGTTTTTAAATATTTTTATATTGTACCGGGATATACAGTGTTAATAATTTGTGTATATATATTACGATATTTTTACGAGTTAATATGTATTTAAAACCTATTTTTATTACCGTGTATTATTTACAGTGTTTTACGTAAAATTTTCCCGGGACTTGCATTTTCGGGGAAATTTTCACGTAAACAATGTATTATTAATTATTTTAAATGTATTTTCGGACTTGCATGAACTCATACGTATTTTTAAAATACTAAATAAAGCCTATGTGTGTGTATATTTATTTAATTAGGGTTTAATATATTACCTTAATATTTTATTATTTATTTATTAATTTATTGTTATTTAATTATTTTATTTATTATTAAATTATTAAAATTATTTTATTATTATTTTATTATTATTTAATTATTTTATTTTATTTTATTTTTATTTTTCTTTTTTCTTTTTTTTTCTTTTTCTTTTTCTTTTCTTTTTCTTTTCTTTCTTTTTCTTTTTCTTCTTCTTCTTCTTCTTCTTTCTTTCTCTCCCGTGCCCGACCACCACCCACCTCACCCCTCACCGTCTGCAACTCCGGTCACCTACCGTCGGTGTGCCTCCCGGCTTGCCATCGCCGTTCCCAGCCGTCCCCCGCCACCAGCAGCTCCCTTCCCCGGCGCCGGCAGCCCCATTTTCCTCTTTTGGCCGAAAATCGTCCCTTTGTCGTTTCTCCCATTTTTGGCCACCGTTTTTGACACCACCAATCTCTTTCTTCTCCTTAAGCTCCAGTGAGTGTGATTCTAGCTTTGGTTTGAGCTTAAATGATCTAGAATTGCTTAGGTTTCGAATTTTCTAATTCGGTCACATTAGGGTTTTTGATTTTTTTGAGCTTCGAATTGATTGATTCATGGAAACTCCCTTAACAAATGTTGATCCTAGTAGCTTAATCTACATGTATGAATTTTTTTGGAATTTTTGGAGATTTTTTGGATTTTTGGGTATTTTTGAATATTTTAATATTATTTTCTAATTTTCGGAAATTAATTATTTAAATTATGAAATTGGAGTTTATGGTTAAATTAGGTGTTGAAATGAATTATAGGAATTTATTTGGAATTTTTATGAATTTCTAAGTATTTATTTTGAATTATTGAAGTTTATGTAAATTTGAAAAATTAGGTTAAATGTGTTTTTATTTGAATTTAATTGGTTAATTGAGTTTAATTATTGATATTATTGATAAATATGTTGAGAAAATTAATTTTGGATAATTGAATAATTTTTGGTGAATTTTTGAAGTAATTTAAGTATATTTATATATATAGGGGTATTTTGGTAATTTTACCCTAAATTGGCTAAAAATGTAATTTAATTGGTTTTAATAGTTATTTAAGGTATAAAAATGATTTCTACAAATTATTTAGTATTTTTAACTAATTAAAACTATTTTTCGTGAATTATTTTCAATTATATATATAATATACGGTTTTACTAATAAAATGAGTTTTTATCGGTTTTTACAGTGTTTTAAGGTTAATTATGTAATTTCTACCTATAAAATGTATTTCTAGGTTTTAAGAGTATTTTTGGTATTCCTGAATTATTTTGTGTTTGTGGACCCCGGTCGGTAGATTGTAGTCTGGAGTCCGATCGAGGGGGTTATGGATTTGTGTTGAGCCTGTTTTTTTTAAGTGTATTTCTTACAGGGTCGGCTCTACTCTTTTGAGTAGAGAGATGTCCGTTTTACAGGGGAGGTCCTGTCGGATTTTTGGTAGAATTCTCGTAAAACGTGATGTCCAGTCGAACCCTAATTTCTGATTCTATGTTAAATACTCTAGATCGAATTCTAGGATTTCTGTTAGGGTTTATTCTGATGTCTATTATTTATTGTTTATTTAGTTACGCCGAGACCGAGGGCTAGTGGACCAGGCCCGTCGGACTTGTCTCGTGGAGCGCATTAGGTGAGTTACTATACTATATATATATGCCTTAGGATGCATGATTTTAGAAATATACGTTTTATTTTGATTAAATTGCATAAATAACGTGATTTGTATTTAAGTATATTTTTGGTTTATTTTTGGTATATATTAAATTATATGCATGTTTTGTAAATAAAATATACTTAAAATGTTTTTAAATATATTTCCAACTTAATTTATAATTCGATTGAATTCATTTGACGTATATATACTCGAAATATACCTGGTTTACTTTTGGTATATTTCTGGTATATATATGGATTATATTGTTATTTCATTTACATTCATGCATCATTTATTTTTGTGAATGAATGTTTTATATTTAATGATGAAGGATATCAATAGAACGTGCTACCTAGTGGGCAGCACTAGGACTGAGTACGTACCGGTACGCCTATAGCTTTAGGCTATATTACTAACTTATTTGTGGATATTGATTTGATGTGATTATCGATATGTGAGATGTGGTTTGGAGGTGTGATTGCTGGAGCTCGATTGACCAAGTATCTCGGGGCTAATCACACTGGCAGTCAGACTGCTGGAGCTCGATTGACTTAGTGTCTCGGGGCCAGTCTACTGTCTAAATGGATTAAGTGGATATATTTGGAATAAGTGAGCCTGTATGGCTAGAGTATTGTTTAACACTATTTTCAGAGGTTGCGATATTCTAGGGTTCTATATGATCCTTCATAAACTGGGATTTTCAATAAAATATATAAAAATGATTTTTCTGCATCTGTGTGAATTTGCATGTATATATTTACATATTACATATTAATATTGACTGTATGCATTATCACTTAATGTGTATGTATATATATTATAGTAATTCACTCAGTGAGGTCTGACTCCCCTCTGTTGACTATTTTTCAGGAGAGTCAACTTCTTCAGACCTCAGTAGCAGGTCGATATGCCGGATTTCTTCCGCCCCGGCTTCTTTGTGTAAATTATCTACTTGAGTCTTATTTATTTTATCTAGACACTGCAGTAGTTGTGAATTAAAGTATTGAATTTCATGTATTTTATTTAAAGAGATGTATTATGTTGAAACTGGATTGTATTAAAGAGATTTTATATATGTGATGAGATTTGATTCAAATCCAGTGATGAAAATGTTATTATGATATTTAAGATTTTTATTTCCGCTGCATATATATACTACTGTTATTATTATTATTGCATGTTTTATTTTATTTTTAGGCTTGCTATGGGTTTCGGATTCGAAAGAATTCTCGTTCCCTAGCGCCGGTCATGGCCCCTGTTTTGGGTCGTGACAAAGTTGGTATCAGAGCAGAGTTCTGTGTCAGGGCTTAGTTATGTGAATTGTGGCCCTAGTTTTAAAGTTGTGTTTTCTTCTGGTAACTACTACAGTGTATTAGGTTCGAGTATGTCTTGATAAGTATTCCTTGCTGTAGTTTTCAGTGTTATTCCTCCGTTGTCTATTTTGTCTGAATCTTTCTGTTTGTCTTTTTAGAATGAGGAGGCGAGCACGTGTCGCTCCACCGGTCGTTGAGGCCGAGGATGATGAGTCTTTTCAGGATGAGGTTTTACCTCCTGAGCAGCTAGTTAAACGTAGAGGCCGTGGTAGAGGTAGACCTCGAGGAGCAATAGGTCGCCGTAGGCAGAGGGAGTTACAGAACGAGGAGCCTGTAGAGCCTGAGTTTGATGTTCCTGTTCCTCCAGTTGTTCGGCCTGCCTATCAGTAGGGTATGTCTGACCCTGAGGCAGCTTTGTTCTATGCCCGAGTTGGCAGGATTGCTTTCGATAGTACTTTCGATCCGTTAGATTTTCTGCATGTGATTGAGACTTGGACTCAGACTGCTCATATCGAGTATCAGCGGATCATAATCGTTGAGTTGTCTGTCGAGGGACCAGCCTTAGATTGGTTCATTCAGATGATCCAACCCTATATGATGACGATGACATGGGCTCAGTTTCGAGAGTGATTTATGAGGAGATTCTGTCTAGAGCCGCTTCGTTTAAGCTATCGTCTCCGTCTGACTAGCATTTCTCATGGAGATCGATCTATAGAGGAGTATACCTGAGAGTTTCTTCGTCTGGGTAGATATGCTGAGGATCTGATGCGAGATCAGTATTTCGCTGTCACTACATATGTTACTGGTTTGGGATCAGCTTTTGCTGGTATGCCTACAGCAGGCCTTACTCTCGAGTCTGTGATTGAGTTAGCCAAGGAGATCGAGCTGAGGCTAGTTAGGCAGGGAGCGATGCCTGATTACAACTAGTTGGGAGTTCAGTCAAGTGGATCGCAGGCTACTCCGTATTCGAGTTTTCATGTTGGTTCGAGTAGTCAGCAGCGAGGTCTGACTCAACAGAGTCAGAGACAGCAGCAGCGAGTGCATCGGAGCAGTAGACATGGCCGTGGAGGTTAGCCTAGATCATTCAGATTTGGGTCAGGTGCTTCGAGCAGCAGCAGTGGTCATAGTTCTGGATCAGCAGCCAGTGTTTGTCAAACTTGCGGTAGAGTCCATCAGGGACCGTGTTATCTGACACCGCTGACATGCTTCAGAAGCGAGCAGACAGGACATTTTGCTAGATTATGTCCTTATTCCGGGTATCAGCAGCAGCAGATTCCGCGATTCCCATAGCAGTCGATTGCTAGTGCTGCACCCGTGCCATTTCAGTTACCACCAGTCCAGCATCAGAGTTCCACTCAGTTTGTTCCACAGCAGAGTCGTGGTAGAGGTACTAGAGGAGGTGCCAGAGGTGTTGGCCAGGCTTCTACCAGTCAGCAGGGAGGTCGAGGTCAGGCCAGAGTCTTTCATCTTACTCAGCAGGATGCTCAGGCATCTAATGCAGTCGTGGCAGGTATTGTTTCTATTTGTTACCTGGATGCATGGGTTTTGTTTGATCCGGGTGCCACGCATTCGTTTGTTTCTCCCATTTTTGCTTCTAAATCTTGTTGGCAAGCTTCGAGGATGGCTTTTCCTTTGTCTGTTGCCACTCCTCTGAGTGATTCCTTGGACACTGATATTGTTCTTTCTGGTTGTCCAGTTCTCGTGGGAGATAGAGAATTAATCGCTGATTTGATTTTGTTGGTGTGATGGAGTTTGATGTTATTCTGGGAATGGACTGGTTATCTCAGCACTTCGACGTGGTAGATTGCAGGAATAAGGAGGTGACTTTTAGAATTCCTGGTGAAGTAGAATTTAAGTTTGTTGGTGACAGGAGTTCAGCACCTCAGAATCTTATTTCTGCTATTACGGCTAGGAAGTTGTTGAGGAAAGGTTGTCAGGGATATTTGGCATTGGTCAGGGATACTTCAGTGGAGAAGCTGTCACTCACAGATGTTCCTGTTGCTTTTGAGTTTCCTGATGTTTTTCCCGAGGAGTTGCCAGGCTTACCACCTCACAGAGAGATTGAGTTCTGTATAGATGTGGTACCAGGTACTACTCCTATATCTATGCCACCCTATCGTATGGCTCCTGCAGAGTTGAAAGAGTTGAAGGAGCAGTTGCAAGAGTTGTTGGATAAAGGTTTTATCAGACCTAGTGTTTCTCCATGGGGTGCACCAGTCTTGTTTATGAAGAAGAAGGATGGTACCCTGAGACTGTGCATTGACTACAGAGAGCTTAATAAGGTAACAGTGAAGAACAAGTATCCTCTCCCGAGGATAGATGACTTATTTGACCAGCTTCAGGGTGCACAGTTCTTTTCTAAGGTTGACTTAAGGTCGGGTTATCATCAGCTGCGTATTAGTGAAGCTGATATTCCTAAGACAGCGTTCCGCACTAGATATGGCCATTATGAGTTTCTGGTGATGTCTTTTGGTTTGACTAATGCACTAGCAGCTTTTATGGACCTGATGAACAGAGTATTGAGACCGTATGTGGATCAGTTTGTGGTAGTCTTCATTGATGATATACTAGTATATTCGAGGAGTATGGAAGAGCACGTATATCATTTGAGGATTGTACTACAGACACTGAGAGATCATCAACTTTATGCTAAATTCTCGAAGTGTGATTTTTGGATGGAGAGTGTTTCTTTTCTTGGACACGTGGTGTCTAAAAAATGTATTCAAGTTGATCCACAGAAGATTGAGGCAGTATCTGAATGGCCTAGACCTACTTCTGTTACAGAGATTCGGAGTTTTCTGGGTTTAGCCGGGTATTATAGGTGGTTTGTGCAGGATTTTTCCATAATAGCAGCCCCTATGACTCGCTTGACTCAGAAGAATGTTAGATTGGAGTGGTCAGAAGCTTATGAGAATAGTTTTTAGTTGTTGAAGGAGAAGTTGACCACAACGCCAGTATTAGCTTTGCTTAATAGTGTGGATAAGTTCATAGTTTACTGTGATGCCTCTAGAATTGGTCTTGGTTGTGTGTTGATGCTTAATGGAAGGGTGATAGCCTATGCTTTGAGGCAGTTGAAGAAGCATGAGCAGAACTATCCTACACATGATCTTGAGATGGCTGCAGTGATCTTTGCTTTGAAGATTTGGAGACATTATCTGTACGGGGTGACTTGTGAGATATTTACTGATCACAAGAGCCTTAAGTACATTTTTCAGCAGCGAGATCTGAATTTGAGGCAGAGAAGATGGTTGGAATTGTTGAAGGATTATGATTACGAGATATTATATCATCCGGGTAAAGCTAATGTGGTAGTAGATGCCTTGAGGAGGAAGTCCTCAGATAGTCTTGCTCACATCAGTATTGAGAGAAGACCATTGATCCAGGAATTGCATCTGATGGTGGATCAAGGTCTGATGATGAAGATTAGTAGATCAGGAGGACTGCTAGCTCAGTTTAAAGTGCGATCTGTACTAAGGGATAGGATTAAAGCAGCTCAGAGCCGAGATCCTATTCTAGAAGAGCTTGTAGAGAATGTCAGAGCAGGGAAGTTCACTGATTTCACACTCGATGATGATGGTGTGTTGTGGATCAGTGGTAGGTTGTGTGTTCCAGATGTGGATAATTTGAGAGAAGAGATCCTAGAGGAAGCACACTCTACAGCTTATAGCGTACATCCAGGTGTTACTAAGATGTACCACAGTATCAGAGATCTATATTGGTGGGATGGATTGAAGAAGGATGTCGCTGATTATGTTGCTAAGTGTTTGACGTGTCAGCAAGTGAAAGCCGAACATCAGAAGCCTTCTGGGAAGCTTCAGCCTCTTCCTATTCCCGAGTGGAAGTGGGAAAGGATAGCTATGGATTTTGTGGTCGGTTTACCTCGTTCGAAGGATGGATACGACTCCATCTGGGTGATCGTAGACAGGTTGACGAAGTCTGCACATTTCTTGCCTGTGAAAGCCACATATTCAGTTGCTAGACTGGCGAAGTTGTATGTGAAGCATATTATGTGCCTTCATGGAGTACCTGTGTCCATTGTATTAGATAGAGGTTCGGTGTTTACTTCTCGTTTTTGGCAGAAGTTGCAGGAAGCGATGGGCACTAGGTTAGATTTTAGTACTGCTTTTCATCCTCAGACAGATGGTCAGTCTGAGAGGACGATCCAGACACTGGAAGATATGTTGAGGATGTGTGTCTTGGATTTGGGAGGTAGCTGGGATGATCATTTGTCACTCGTTGAGTTTGCATATAATAATAGCTACCATAGCAGTATTGGTATGGCATCGTATGAGGCGTTATATGGAAGGAAGTGTAGATCCCCTCTGAGTTGGGATGAGATTGGTGAGAGAGCTTTGACTAGACCTGAGATGGTTCAGGATGCTGCAGAGAAAGTCGCCGTGATCAAGCGCAGACTACAGACCGCAGTTAGTAGACAGAAGAGTTATGCGGATCCTAGGCGTAGAGATGTGGAGTTTCAGGTTGGAGATTTTATTTTTCTGAAGGTATCTCCGATGAAGGGTGTGATGAGATTTGGCAGGAAGGGTAAGTTAGCACCGAGATATATTGGACCGTTTGAAATTCTGGAGAGAGTTGGCACTGTTGCATATCGGTTGGATTTGCCTCCGAGTATGTCACAAGTGCATCCAGTATTTCATATCTCGATGTTGAGGAAGTATATCTCAGCCCCTTCACACGTGTTGCAACCTGACAGTGTAGAAGTGAGTGAAGATTTGACGTTTGTGGAAGAACCTGTGGCGATCGTTGATTATCAAGTTCGACAATTGCGATCGAAGCAAATTCCGATGGTCAAGGTTCTGTGGCGTAGCGACAGAGTTGAAGAGCATACGTGGGAGACTGAAGCTGAGATGCGAGCTTCTTACCCGTATCTCTTTCCTTCTTGATCTTGTTTTCTGGAATTCGGGGACGAATTCTTGTAAGGGGGGGAGACTGTAATATCCCATGTTTTTAAATATTTTTATACTGTATTGGGATATACAGTGTTAATAATTTGTGTATATATATTACGATATTTTTACTAGTTAATATGTATTTAAAACCTATTTTTATTACCGTGTATTATTTACAGTGTTTTACGTAAAATTTTCCCGGGACTTGCATTTTCGGGGAAATTTTCACGTAAACAATGTATTATTAATTATTATAAATGTATTTTCGGACTTGCATGAACTCATACGTATTTTTAAAATACTAAATAAAGCCTATGTGTGTGTATATTTATTTAATTAGGGTTTAATATATTACCCTAATATTTTATTATTTGTTTATTAATTTATTGTTATTTAATTATTTTATTTATTATTAAATTATTAAAATTATTTTATTATTATTTAATTATTATTTAATTATTTTATTTTATTTTATTTTTCTTTTTCTTTTTTCTTTTTTTTTTCTTTTTCTTTTTCTTTTCTTTTTCTTTTCTTTCTTTTTCTTTTTCTTTTTCTTCTTCTTCTTTCTTTCTCTCCCGCGCCCGACCACCACCCACCTCACCCCTCGCCGTCTGCAACTCCGGTCACCTACCGTTAGTGTGCCTCCCGGCTTGCCACCGCCGTTCCCAGTCGTCCCCCGTCGCCAGCAGCTCCCTTCCCCGGCGCCGGCAGCCCCATTTTCCTCTTTTGGCCGAAAATCGTCCCTTTGTCGTTTCTCCCATTTCCGACCACCGTTTTCGACACCGCCGGTCTCTTTCTTCTCCTTGAGCTCCGGTGAGTATGATTCTAGCTTTGTTTTGAGCTTAAATGGTCTAGAATTGCTTAGGTTTCGAATTTTCTAATTCGGTTACATTAGGGTTTTTGATTTTTTTGAGCTTCGAATTGATTGATTCATGGAAACTCCCTTCACAAATTTTGATCCTAGTAGCTTAATATACATGTATGAATTTTTTTGGAATTTTTGGAGATTTTTTGGATTTTTGGGTATTTTTGAATATTTTAATATTATTTTCTAATTTTCGGAAATTAATTATTTAAATTATATTGGAGTTTATGGTTAAATTAGGTGTTGAAATGAATTATAGGAATTTATTTGGAATTTTTATGAATTTCTAAGTATTTATTTTGAATTATTGAAGTTTATGTAAATTTGAAAAATTAGGTTAAATGTGTTTTTATTTGAATTTAATTGGTTAATTGAGTTTAATTATTGATATTATTGATAAATATGTTGAGAAAATTAATTTTTGATAATTGTATAATTTTTGGTGAATTTTTGAAGTAATTTAAGTATATTTATATATATAGGGGTATTTTGGTAATTTTACCTTAAATTGGCTAAAAATGTAATTTAATTGGTTTTAATAGTTATTTAAGGTATAAAAATGATTTCTACAAATTATTTAGTATTTTTAACTAATTAAAACTATTTTTCGTGAATTATTTTCAATTATATATATAATATACGGTTTTACTAATAAAATGAGTTTTTATCGATTTTTACAGTGTTTTAAGGTTAATTATGTAATTTCTACCTATAAAATGTATTTCTCGGTTTTAAGAGTATTTTTGGTATTTCTGAATTTGTCACGACCCAAAAAAGGGGCCATGATCGGCGCTTTGGAATGAGAATTCTTTCGAATCTGGAACCCGTAGCAAGCCTAAAAATAAAATAAATCGTGCAATAATAACAGTAACAATATAATATGCAGTGGAAAATAAAAATCATAATATCATAATATTATTCACCTCAACTGGATTTAAATCAAATCTCATCTCATATATATAAATTCTTCAGTACAAATCCAGTTTCAATATAATACATTTCTTTAAAATAAAATACATGAAATCCAATACTGTAATTCACAACTACTGCAGTGTCTAGATAAAATAAATAAGACTCAAGTAGATAATTTACACAAAGAAGCCAGGGCGGAAGAAATCCGGCGTATCGACCTGCTACTGAGGTCTGAAGAAGTTGACTCTCCTGAAAAATAGTCAACGGAGGGGAGTCAGACCTCACTGAGTGAATTACTATAATATATATACATACACACTAAGTGATAATGCATACAATCAACGGTATATATGTAATATGTATATATATAGGCAAATTCATACAGATGCAGAAAAATCATTTTTTTTATATATTTTATTAAAAATCGTCTTTTATGAAGGATCACATAGAACCCTAGAATATCGCAACCTCAGAAATAGTGTTAATCAACACTCTAGCCATACAGGCTCACTTATTCCAAATATATCCACTTAATCCATTTAGACAGTAGACTGGCCCCGAGACACCAAGTCAACCGAGCTCCAGTAGTCTGACTGCCAGTGTGATTGGCCCCGAGACACTTGGTCAACCGAGCTCCAGCAATCACACCCAAACCACATCTCACATATCAATAATCATATCAAATCAATATCCACAAATAGTTAGTAACATAGCCTAAATACTATAGGCGTACCGGTACGTACTCGGTCCTAGTGCTGCCCACTAGGTAGCACGTTCTATTGATATCCTTCATCATTAATAATGTAAAACATTCATTCACAAAAATAAATGATGCATGAATGTAAATGAAATAGCAATATAAACCATATATATATACCGAAAATATACCAAAAGTAAACCAGGTATATTTCGAGTATATATATGTCAAATGAATTCAATCAAATTATAACTTAAGCTAGAAATATATTTAAAAACATTTTAAATATATTTTATTCACAAAACATGCATATAATTTAATATATACCAAAAATAAACCAAAAATATACTTAATGTAAACTTAAGAAATAATCAAATTATTCATGCATATTTAATCAACATAAAACATGCATTTCTAAATCATGCATCCTAAGCATATATATATAGTATAGTAACTCACCTAATGCGCTCCACGAGACAGGTCCGACGGGCCTGGTCCACTAGCCCTCGGTCTCGGCGCAACTAAACAAGCAATAAATAATCGACATCAGAATAAACCTAACAGAAATCCTAGAATTCAACCTAGAGTATTAAACACAGAATCGGAAATTAGGGTTCGACTGGACATCACGTTTTACGAGAATTCTACCGAAAAGCCGACAGAACCTCCCCTGTAAAATGGACATCTCTCTACTCAAAAGAGTAGAGCCGACCCTGCAAAGAAACACACTTCGAAAAACTACACAAGGCAAAATCAAAATCCCACGGTCGGACTCCAAACTACAGTCCACCGACCGGGGTCCACAAACACAGAACAATTCTACATATACCAAAAATATCCTTGAAACCTAGAAATACATCCCATAGGTAGAAATTACATAATTAACCTTAAAACACTGTAAAAACCAAATAAAACTCATTTTATTAAAAAAATCGTATATTATATATATAATTGAAAATAATTCACGAAAAATAGTTTTAAATTAGTTAAAAATACTAAATAATTTGTAGAAATCATTTTTATACCTTAAATAACTATTAAAACCAATTAAATTACATTTTTAGACAATTTAGGGTAAAATTACCAAAATACCCCTATATATATAAATATACTTAAATTACTTCAAAAATTCACCAAAAATTATAAAATTATCCACAATTATTTTTCTCAACATATTTATCAATAATATCAATAATTAAACTCAATTAACCAATTAAATTCAATTTAAAACACATTTAACCCTAATTTCTCAAAATCACATAAACTTCAATAATTCAAAATAAATACTTAGAAATTCATAAAAATTCCAAATAAATTCCTATAATTCATTTAAACACCTAATTTAACCATAAACTCCAATTTCATAATTTAAATAATTAATTTCCGAAAATTATAAAATAATATTAAAATATTCAAAAATACCCAAAAATCCAAAAAATCTCCAAAAATTCTACAAAAATTCATAAATGTAGATTGAGCTACTTTGAGCTACTAGGAACAACATTTGTGAAGGGAGTTTTTATGAATCAATCAAAAAAATCAAAAACCCTAATAGGCCGAAATTGAAAATTCGAAACCTAAGCAATTCTAGACCATTTTAGCTCAAACCAAAGCTAGAATCACACTCACCCGGAGCTCAAGGAGAAGAAAGAGACCGGCGGTGTCGAAAATGGTGGCCGAAATCGGCGTGATCGACGATGGATCGATTTTCGGCTTCTCCGCCAAAATCGACTTCCAGGCACCGGAAAACGGTTACCTCAGGCGGTGGAAATGGTTGGGGAAGGCGGTGGCACACCGGACGGCACACCCACGGTGAAGAAACGATGTGACAGGCGTCCGGACGGCGAGGAGAAGGATCGGGAGGAAGAAGAAGACTCGGGGGGCAAAATGGTAATTTTCTAATTCTTTTGATTTTTGATGTATATATGTATATATATATATTTTATACTATATATTAAAATAATATTAAATTACACACATCAAATATACACCACACACATAAAATCTAATATTTTAATAATTTATACTAAATAAAATTAATTAAATAACAATTAAAATAAATAATTAATTAATAAAATATTAGGGTAATAATAAACCCTAATTAATTAAATATACACACACATAGGCTTTATTTAATAATTTAAAAATACGCATGAGTTCATGCAAGTCCGTAAATACATTTAAAATAATTAATAATACATTGTTTACGTGAAAATTTCCCACGAAAATGCAAGTCCCAGGAAAATTTTACGTAAAACACTGAAAATAATATACAGTAATTAAAATAGGTTTTAAATACATATTAACTCATAAAAATATCATATAATGTATAGAAATTATTAACACTGCATATCCCGGTATAGTGTAAAAATATTTAAAAACACGGGATATTACAGTCTTCCCCCCCTTACAAGAATTCGTCCCCGAATTCCAAAAGATAAGATCAAGAAGGAAAGAGATACGGGTAAGAAGCTCGCATCTCAGCTTCAGTCTCCCACGTATGCTCTTCAACTTTGTCGCTGCGCCGCAGAACCTTGACCATCGGAATCTGCTTCGATCGTAACTGTCGAACTTGATAGTCAACGATCGCCACAGGTTCTTCCACAAACGTCAAATCTTCACTCACTTCCACACTATCAGGTTGCAACACGTGTGAAGGGTCTGAGATATACTTCCTCAACATCGAGATATGAAATACTGGATGCACCTGTGACATACTTGGAGGCAAATCCAACTGATATGCAACAGTGCCAACTCTCTCCAGAATCTCAAACGGTCCAATGTATCTCGGTGCTAACTTACCCTTCCTGCCAAATCTCATCACACCCTTCATCGGAGATACTTTTAGAAAAATGAAATCTCCAACCTGAAACTCCACATCTCTGCGCCTAGGGGGTCCCGTATAACTCTTCTGTCTGCTAACTGTGGTCTCTAATCTGCGCTTAATCATGGTGACTTTCTCTGCAGCATCCTGAACCATCTCTGGTCCAGTCAAAGCTCTCTCACCAATCTCATCCCAACTCAACGGGGATCTACACTTCCTTCCATACAATGCCTCGTATGGTGCCATGCCAATACTGCTATGGTAGCTGTTATTATATGCAAACTCAACAAGCGACAAATGATCATCCCAGCTACCTCCCAAATCCAAGACACACATCCTCAACATATCTTTCAGTGTCTGGATCATCCTCTCAAACTGGCCATCTGTCTGAGGATGAAAAGCAGTACTAAAATCCAACCTAGTGCCCATCGCTTCTTGCAACTTCTGCCAAAAACGAGAAGTAAACACCGAACCTCTATTTGATACAATGGACACAGGTACTCCATGAAGGCATACGATATGCTTCACGTACAACTTCGCCAATCTAGCAACTGAATATGTGGCTTTCACAGGCAAGAAATGTGCAGACTTTGTCACCTGTCTACAATCACCCAGATGGAATCGTATCCATCCTTCGAACGAGGTAAACCGACCATAAAATCCATAGCTATCCTTTCCCACTTCCACTCGGGAATAGGAAGAGGCTGAAGCTTCCCAGAAAGGCTTCTGATGTTCGGCTTTCACTGCTGACACGTCAAGCACTTAGCAACATAATCAGCGACATCCTTCTTCAATCCATCCCACCAGTATAGATCCCTGATCCCTGATACTGTGGTACATCTTAGTAACACCTGGATGTACGCTGTAAGCTGTAGAATGTGCTTCCTCTAAAATCTCCTCTCTCAAATCATCCATATCAGGAACACACAATCTACCACTGATCCAACAACACACCATCATCATCAAGTGTGAAATCAGTGAACTTCCCCTGCTTTGACATTCTCTACAAGCTCTTCCAGAATAGGATCTCGGCTCTGAGCTGCTTTAATCCTATCCCTTAGTACATATCGTACTTTAAACTGAGCTAACAGTCCACCTGATCTACTGATCTTCATCATCAGACCTTGATCCACCAATAAATGCAACTCCTCTGGATCAATGGTCTCCTCTCAACACCGATATGAGCAAGACTACCTGAGGACTTCCTACTCAAGGCATCTGCTACCAACATTAGCTTTACCCGGATGGTAAAGAATCTTGCAATCATAATCCTTCAACAGTTCCAACCATCTCCTCTGCCTCAAATTCAAATCTCGCTGCTGGAAAATGTACTTAAGGCTCTTGTGATCAGTAAATATCTCACAAGTCACCCCGTACAAATAATGTCTCCAAATCTTCAAAGCAAAGATCATTGTAGCCATCTCTAGATCATGTGTAGGATAGTTCTGCTCATGCTTCTTCAACTGCCTCGAAGCATAGGCTATCACCCTTCCATTCTGCATCAGCACACAACCAAGACCAATTCTAGAAGCATCACAGTAAAACTGTGAACTTATCCATACTATTAGGCAAAGCTAATACTGGCGCTGTGGTCAATTTCTCCTTCAACAACTGAAAACTGTTCTCTGCAAGCTTCTGACCACTCGAATCTAACATTCTTCTGAGTCAAGTGAGTCATAGGGGCTGCTATCCTGGAAAAATCCTGCACAAACTGCCTATAATACCCGGCTAAACCCCAGCAAACTTCGAATCTCTGTAACAGAAGTAGGTCTAGGCCACTCAGATACTGCCTCAATCTTCTGTGGATCAACCTGAATACCTTCTTTAGACACTACGTGTCCAAGAAAAGAAACACTCTCCAACTAGAAATCACACTTCGAGAATTTAGCATAAAGCTGATGATCTCTCAGTGTCTGTAGTACAATCCTCAAGTGATATACGTGCTCTTCCATACTCCTCGAATATACTAGTATATCATCAATGAAGACTACTAAAACTGATCCACATACGGTCTGAATACTCTGTTCATCAAGTCCATAAAAAGCTGCTGGTGCATTAGTCAAACCAAAAGACATCACCACAGAAATTCATAATGGCCATATCGAGTGCGGAATGCTGTCTTAGGAATATCGGATTCACTAATCCGCAACTGATGATAACCCGACCTTAATTCAACCTTAGAAAAGAACTGTGCACCCTGAAGCTGATCAAACAAATCATTTATCCTCGGGAGAGGATACTTGTTCTTCACTGTCACCTTATTCAACTCTCTGTAGTCAATGCACAGTCTCAGGGTACCATCCTTCTTCTTCACAAACAGGACTGGTGCACCCCCAAGGAGAAACACTAGGTCTAATAAAACCCTTATCCAACAACTCTTGCAACTGCTCCTTCAACTCTCTTAACTCTGCAGGAGCCATACGATAGGGTGCATAGATATAGGAGTAGTACCTGGTACCACATCTATACAGAACTCAATCTCTCTATGAGGTGGTAAACCTGGCAACTCCCTCGGGAAAAACATCAGGAAACTCACAAGCAATAAGAACATCTGTGAGTGACAACTTCTCCCACTGACGTATCCCTGACCAATGCCAAAAACCCCTGACAACCTTTCTCAACAACTTCCTAGCTATAATAGTAGAAATAAGATTCTGAGTGCTGAACTCCTATCACCAACAAACTTAAAAATCTTCTTCACCAGGAATTCTGAAAATCACCCTCCTTATTCCTGCAATCTACCAAGGCAAAGTGCTGAGATAACCAATCCATTCCCAAAATAACATCGAACTCCATCACATCCAACAAAATCAAATCAGCGGGTAATTCTCTATCTCCCACGAGAACTGGACAACCAGAAAGAACAATATCGACGTCCAAGGAATCGCTCAGAGGAGTGGCAACAGACAAAGGAAAAGCCATCGTCGAAGCTTGCCAATAAGATTTAGAAGCAAAAACGGGAGAAACAAACGAATGCGTGGCACCCAGATCAAACAAAACCCAAGCATCCAGGTAACAAACAGAAACAATACCTGCCACGACTGCATTAGATGCCTGAGCATCCTGCTGAGTCAGATGAAAAACTCTGGCCTGACCTCGACCTCCCTGCTGACTGGTAGAAGCCTGGCCAACACCTCTGGCACCTCCTCTAGTACCTCTACCACGACTCTGTTGTGGAACAAACTGAGTGGAACTCTGATGCTGGGCTGGTGGTAACTGAAATGGCACGGGTGCTGCACTAGCAATCGACTGCTGTGGGAATCGCAGAATCTGTTGCTGCTGATACCCGGAATAAGGACACGATTTGGCAAAATGTCCTGTCTGCCCGCATCTGAAGCATGTCAGCAGTGTCAGATAACACAGTCCCTGATGGACTCTACCACAAGTCTGACAAACACTGGCCGCTGATCCAGAACTACGACCACTACTGCTGCTCGAAGCACCTGACCCAAATCTGAATGATCTACGCTGACCTCCACGGCCATGTCTACTGCTCCGATGCACTCGCTGCTGCTGTCTCTGACTCTGCTGAGTCAAACCTCACTGCTGACTACTCGAACCAACATGAAAACTCGAATATGGAGTAGCCTGCAATCCACTCGACTGAACTCCCAACTGGTAATAATCAGGCATCGCTCCCTGCCTAACTAACCTCAGCTCAATCTCCTTAGCTAGCTCAATCACAAACTCCAGAGTAAGACCTGCTGTAGGCATACCAGCAAAAACTGAACCCCAACCAGTAACATACGTAGTAACAACGAAATACTGATCTCGCATCAGATCCTCGGCATATCTACCCAGACGAAGAAACTCTCGGGTATACTCCTCTACAGATCGATCTCCACGAGAAATACTGTCAACCGGAGACGATAGCTCAAACGAAGAGGCTCTGGATAGAATCTCCTCATAAATCGCTCTCAAAACTGAGCCCATGTCATCGTCATCATATAGGGCTGGATCATCTAAATGAATCAATCTAAGGCTGGTCCCTCGACAGATAACTCAACGATAATGATCCGCTGGTACTCGGTATGAGCAGTCCGAGTCCTAGTCTCAATCGCATGCAGAAAATCTAATGGATCAGAAGTGCCATCAAAAGCAATCCTGCCAACTCGGGCATAGAACAAAGCTGCCTCAAGGTCAAACATACCCTGCTGATAGGCAGGCTGAACAACTGGAGGAACAGGAACATCAAACTCAGGCTCAACAGGCTCCTCGTCCTATAACTCTCTCAGCCTACGACGACCTGCCGCTCCTCGAGGTCTACCTCTGCCACGACCTCTACGTCTAACTGGCTGCTCAGGAGGTAAAACCTCATCCTGAAAAGACTCATCATCCTCGGCCTCAACGACCGGTGGAGCGACACATGCTCGCCTCCTCATTCTGAAAAGAGAAACGGAAAGATTTAAACAAAATAGACAACGGAGGAATAACGCTGAAAACTACAGCAAGGAATACTCATCAAGACATACTCGAACCTAATACACTGCAGTAGTCCAAACGAAAACACAACTTTGAAAACTAGGGCCACAACTCACACAACTAAGCCCTAACACAGAACTCTGCTCTGATACCAACTTTGTCACGACCCAAAACAGGGGCCATGACCGGCGCTAGGGAACGGGAATTCTTTCGAATCCGGAACCCGTAGCAAGCCTAAAAATAAAATAAATCATGCAATAATAACAGTAACAATATAATATGCAGCGAAAAATAAAAATCATAATATCATAATATTATTCACCTCAACTGGATTTAAATCAAATCTCATCTCATATATATAAATTTTTCAGTACAAATCCAGTTTCAATATAATACATTTCTTTAAAATAAAATACATGAAATCCAATATAGTAATTCATAACTACTGCAGTGTCTAGATAAAATAAATAAGACTCAAGTAGATAATTTACACAAAGAAGCCGGGGCGGAAGAAATCCGGCGTATCGACCTGCTACTGAGGTCTGAAGAAGTTGACTCTCCTGAAAAATAGTCAACGGAGGGGAGTCAGACCTCACTGAGTGAATTACTATAATATATATACATACACACTAAGTGATAATGCATACAATCAACGGTATATATGTAATATGTATATATACAGGCAAATTCATACAGATGCAGAAAAATCATTTTTTTTTATATATTTTATTGAAAATCGTCTTTTATGAAGGATGACATAGAACCCTAGAATATCGCAACCTCAGAAATAGTGTTAAACAACACTCTAGCCATACAGGCTCACTTATTCCAAATATATCCACTTAATCCATTTAGACAGTAGACTGGCCCCGAGACACTAAGTCAACCGAGCTCCAACAGTCTGACTGCCAGTGTGATTGGCCCCGAGACACTTGGTCAACCGAGCTCCAGCAATCACACCCAAACCACATCTCACATATCAATAATCATATCAAATCAATATCCACAAATAGTTAGTAACATAGCCTAAATACTATAGGCGTACCGGTACGTACTCGGTCCTAGTGTTGCCCACTAGGTAGCACGTTCTATTGATATCCTTCATCATTAATAATGTAAAACATTCATTCACAAAAATAAATGATGCATGAATGTAAATGAAATAGCAATATAAACCATATATATATACCGAAAATATACCAAAAGTAAACCAGGTATATTTCGAGTATATATATGTCAAATGAATTCAATCAAATTATAACTTAAGCTAGAAATATATTTAAAAACATTTTAAATATATTTTATTCACAAAACATGCATATAATTTAATATATACAAAAAATAAACCAAAAATATACTTAATGTAAACTTAAGAAATAATCAAATTATTCATGCATATTTAATCAACATAAAACATGCATTTCTAAATCATGCATCCTAAGCATATATATATAGTATAGTAACTCACCTAATGCGCTCCACGAGACAGGTCCGACGGGCCTGATCCACTAGCCCTCGGTCTCGGCGTAACTAAACAAGCAATAAATAATCGACATCAGAATAAACCTAACAGAAATCCTAGAATTCAACCTAGAGTATTAAACACAGAATCGGAAATTAGGGTTCGACTGGACATCATGTTTTACGAGAATTTTATCGAAAATCCGGCAGAACCTCCCCTGTAAAACGAACATCTCTCTACTCAAAAGAGTAGAGCCGACCCTGCAAAGAAACACACTTCGAAAAACTACACAAGGCAAAATCAAAATCCCACGGTCGGACTCCAAACTACAGTCCACCGACCGGAGTCCACAAACACAGAACAATTCTAGATATACCAAAAATATCCTTGAAACCTAGAAATACATCCCATAGGTAGAAATTACATAATTAACCTTAAAACACTGTAAAAACCGAATAAAACTCATTTTATTAGAAAAACCGTATATTATATATATAATTGAAAATAATTCACGAAAAATAGTTTTAATTAGTTAAAAATACTAAATAATTTGTAGAAATCATTTTTATACCTTAAATAACTATTAAAACCAATTAAATTACATTTTTAGACAATTTAGGGTAAAATTACCAAAATACCCCTATATATATAAATATACTTAAATTACTTCAAAAATTCACCAAAAATTATACAATTATCCAAAATTATTTTTCTCAACATATTTATCAATAATATCAATAATTAAACTCAATTAACCAATTAAATTCAATTTAAAACACATTTAACCCTAATTTCTCAAAATCACATAAACTTCAATAATTCAAAATAAATACTTAGAAATTCATAAAAATTCCAAATAAATTCCTATAATTCATTTAAACACCTAATTTAACCATAAACTCCAATTTCATAATTTAAATAATTAATTTCCAAAAATTACAAAATAATATTAAAATATTCAAAAATACCCAAAAATCCAAAAAATCTCCAAAAATTCTACAAAAATTCATACATGTATATTGAGCTACTAGGAACAACATTTGTGAAGGTATTTTTCATGAATCAATCAAGTCGAAGCTCAAAAAAATCAAAAACCCTAATAGGCCGAAATTGAAAATTCAAAACCTAAGCAATTCTAGACCATTTTAGCTCAAACCAAAGCTAGAATCACACTCACCGGAGCTCAAGGAGAAGAAAGAGACCGGCGGTGTCGAAAACGGTGGCCAGAATCGACGTGATCGACGATGGATCGATTTTCGACTTCTCCGGCCAAAATCGACTTCCAGGCGCCGGAAACAGCTACCTCAGGCGGTGGAAATGGTTGGGGAAGGCGGTGGCACACCGGACGGCACACCCACGGTGAAGAAACGATGTGACAGGCGTCCGGACGGCGAGGAGAAGGATCGGGAGGAAGAAGAAGACTCGGGGGGCAAAATGGTAATTTTCCAATTCTTTTGATTTTTGATGTATATATGTATATATATATATTTTATACTATATATTAAAATAATATTAAATTACACACATCAAATATACACCACACACATAAAATCTAATATTTTAATAATTTATACTAAATAAAATTAATTAAATAACAATAAAACAAATAAATAATTAATAAAATATTAGGGTAATAATAAACCCTAATTAATGAAATATACACACACATAGGCTTTATTTAATAATTTAAAAATACGCATGAGTTCATGCAAGTCCGTAAATACATTTAAAATAATTAATAATACATTGTTTACGTGAAAATTTCCCCGAAAATGCAAGTCCCGGGAAAATTTTACGTAAAACATTGAAAATAATATACAGTAATTAAAATAGGTTTTAAATACATATTAACTCGTAAAAATATCATATAATATACAGAAATTATTAACACTGCATATCCCGGTACAGTGTAAAAATATTTTAAAAACACGGGATATTACAGAATTATTCTGTGTCTGTGGACCCCGGTCGGTAGATTGTAGTCTGGAGTCCGACCGAGGGGGTTATGGATTTGTGTTGAGCCTATTTTTTTTTGAAGTGTATTTCTTGCAGGGTCAGCTCTACTCTTTTGAGTAGAGAGATGTCCATTTTAAAGGGGAGGTCCTGCCAGATTTTTGGTAGAATTCTCGTAAAACATGATGTCCAGTCGAACCCTAATTTCTGATTCTATGTTAAATACTCTAGATTGAATTCTAGGATTTCTGTTAGGGTTTATTCTGATGTCTATTATTTATTGTTTGTTTAGTTGCGCCGAGACCGAGGGCTAGTGGACCAGGCCCGTCGGACCTGTCTCGTGGAGCGCATTAGGTGAGTTACTATACTATATATATATGCCTTAGGATGCATGATTTTAGAAATATACGTTTTATTTTGATTAAATTGCATAAATAACGTGATTTGTATTTAAGTATATTTTTGGTATATATTAAATTATATGCATGTTTTGTAAATAAAATATACTTAAAATGTTTTTAAATATATTTCCAACTTAATTTATAATTCGATTGAATTCATTTGACATATATATACTCGAAATATACCTGGTTTACTTTTGGTATATTTCTGGTATATATATGGATTATATTGTTATTTCATTTACATTCATGCATCATTTATTTTTGTGAATGAATGTTTTATATTTAATGATGAAGGATATCAATAGAACGTGCTACCTAGTGGGCAGCACTAGGACCGAGTACGTACCGGTACGCCTATAGCTTTAGGCTATATTACTAACTTATTTGTGGATATTGATTTGATGTGATTATCGATATGTGAGATGTGGTTTGGAGGTGTGATTGCTGGAGCTCGGTTGACCAAGTGTCTCGGGGCCAATCACACTGGCAGTCAGACTGCTGGAGCTCGGTTGACTTAGTGTCTCGGGGCCAGTCTACTGTCTAAATGGATTCAGTGGATATATTTGGAATAAGTGAGCCTGTATGGCTAGAGTGTTGTTTAACACTATTTTCAGAGGTTACGATATTCTAGGGTTCTATATGATCCTTCATAAACTGGGATTTTCAATAAAATATATAAAAATGATTTTTCTGCATCTGTGTGAATTTGCATGTATATATTTACATATTACATATATACTGTTGACTGTATGCATTATCACTTAATGTGTATGTATATATATTATAGTAATTCACTCAGTGAGGTCTGACTCCCCTCCGTTGACTATTTTTCAGGAGAGTCAACTTCTTCAGACCTCAGTAGCAGGTCGATACGCCGGATTTCTTTCGCCCTGGCTTCTTTGTGTAAATTATCTACTTGAGTCTTATTTATTTTATCTAGACACTGTAGTAGTTATGAATTAAAGTATTGGATTTCATGTATTTTATTTAAAGAGATGTATTATGTTGAAACTGGATTGTATTAAAGAGATTTTATATATGTGATGAGATTTGATTCAAATCCAGTGATGAAAATGTTATTATGATATTTAAGATTTTTATTTTCGCTGCATATATATACTACTGTTATTATTATTATTGCATGTTTTATTTTATTTTTAGGCTTGCTACGGGTTTCGGATTCGAAAGAATTCCCGTTCCCTAGCGCCGGTCATAGCCCCTGTTTTAGGTCGTGACAAAGTTGGTATCAGAGCAGAGTTCAGTGTCAGGGCTTAGTTATGTGAATTGTGGCCTTAGTTTTAAAGTTGTGTTTTCTTCTGGTAACTACTGCAGTGTATTAGGTTCGAGTATGTCTTGATAAGTATTCCTTGCTGTAGTTTTCAGCGTTATTCCTCCATTGTCTATTTTGTCTGAATCTTTCTGTTTGTCTTTTCAGAATGAGGAGGCGAGCGCGTGTCGCTCCACCGATCGTTGAGGCCGAGGATGATGAGTCTTTTCAGGACGAGGTTTTACCTCATGAGTAGCAAGTTAGACATAGAGGCCGTGGCAGAGGTAGACCTCGAGGAGCGGCAGGTCACCGTAGGCAGAGAGAGTTACAGAACGAGGAGCCTGTAGAGCCTGAGTTTGATGTTCCTGTTCCTCCAGTTGTTCAGCCTGTTCAGCCTGCCTATCAGCAGGGTATGTCTGACCCTGAGGCAGCTTTGTTCTATACCCGAGTTGGCAGGATTGCTTTCGATGGTACTTCCAATCCGTTAGATTTTCTGCATACGATTGAGACTAGGACTCGGACTGCTCATACCGAGTATCAGCGGATCATGATCGTTGAGTCATCTATCAAGGGACCAGCCTTAGATTGGTTCATTCAGATGATCCAGCCCTATATGATGACGATGACATGGGCTCAGTTTTGAGAGCGATTTATGAGGAGATTCTGTCCAGAGCCGCTTCGTTTGAGCTATCATCTCCGTCTGACCAGCATTTCTCGTGGAGATCGATCTGTAGAGGAGTATACCCGAGAGTTTCTTCGTCTGGGTAGATATGCTGAGGATCTGATGTGAGATCAGTATTTCGCTGTCACTACATATGTTACTGGTTTGGGATCAGCTTTTGCTGGTATGCCTACAGCAGGCCTTACTCTCGAGTCTGTGATTAAGTTAGCCAAGGAGATCGAGCTGAGGCTAGTTAGGCAGGGAGCGATGCCTGATTACTACCAGCTGGGAGTTCAGTCAAGTGGATCGCAGGCTACTCCGTATTCGAGTTTTCATGTTGGTTCGAGTAGTCAACAGCGAGGTCCGACTCAGCAGAGTCAGAGACAGCAGCAGCAAGTGCATCGGAGCAGTAGACATGGCTGTGGAGGTCAGCGTAGATCATTCAGATTTGGGTCAGGTGCTTCGAGCAGCAGCAGTGGTCATAGTTCTGGATCAGCGGCCAGTGTTTGTCAAACTTGCGGTAGAGTCCATCAGGGACCGTGTTATCTGACACCGCTGACATGCTTCAGATGCGGGCAGACAGGACATTTTGCCAGATCGTGTCCTTATTCCGGGTATCAGCAGCAGCAGATTCCGCGATTCCCACAGCAGTCGATTGCTAGTGCTGCACCCGTGCCATTTCAGTTACCACCAGTCCAGCATCAGAGTTCCACTCAGTTTGTTCCACAGCAGAGTCATGGTAGAGGTACTAAAGGAGGTGCCAGAGGTGTTGGCCAGGCTTCTACCAGTTAGCAGGGAGGTCGAGGTCAGGCCAGAGTCTTTCATCTTACTCAGCAGGATGCTCAGGCATCTAATGCAGTCGTGGCAGGTATTGTTTCTGTTTGTTACCTGGATGCATGGGTTTTGTTTGATCCGGGTGCCACGCATTTGTTTGTTTGTCCCGTTTTTTGCTTCTAAATCTTGTTGGCAAGCTTCGAGGATGGCTTTTCCTTTGTCTGTTGCCACTCCTCTGAGTGATTCCTTGGACGCCGATATTGTTCTTTCTGGTTGTCCAGTTCTCGTGGGAGATAGAGAATTAACCGCTGATTTGATTTTGTTGGTGTGATGGAGTTTGATGTTATTCTGGGAATGGATTGGTTATCTCAGCACTTCACCGTGGTAGATTGCAGGAATAAGGAGGTGACTTTTAGAATTCCTGGTGAAGTAGAATTTAAGTTTGTTGGTGACAGGAGTTCAGCACCTCAGAATCTTATTTCTGCTATTACGGCTAGGAAGTTATTGAGGAAAGGTTGTCAGGGATATTTGGCATTGGTCAGGGATACTTCAGTAGAGAAGTTGTCACTCACAGATGTTCCTGTTGCTTGTGAGTTTCCTGATGTTTTTCCCAAGGAGTTGCCAGGCTTACCACCTCACAGAGAGATTGAGTTCTATATAAATGTGGTACCAGGTACTACTCCTATATCTATGCCACCATATCGTATGGCTCCTGCAGAGTTGAAAGAGTTGAAGGAGCAGTTGCAAGAGTTGTTGGATAAAGGTTTTATCAGACCTAGTGTTTCTCCTTGGGGTGCACCAGTCTTGTTTGTGAAGAAGAAGGATGGTACCCTGAGACTGTGCATTGACTACAGAGAGCTTAATAAGGTAACAGTGAAGAACAAGTATCCTCTCCTGAGGATAGATGACTTATTTGACCAGCTTCAGGGTGCACAGTTCTTTTCTAAGGTTGACTTGAGGTCGGGTTATCATCAGCTGCGTATCAGTGAAGCTGATATTCCTAAGACAGCGTTCCGCACTAGATATGGCCATTATGAGTTTCTGGTGATGTCTTTTGGTTTGACTAATGCACCAACAACTTTTATGGACCTGATGAATAGAGTATTGAGACCGTATGTGGATCAGTTTGTGGTAGTCTTCATTGATGATATACTAGTATATTCGAGGAGTATGGAAGAGCATGTATATCATTTGAGGATTGTACTACAGACACTGAGAGATCATCAACTTTATGCTAAATTCTCGAAGTGTGATTTTTGGATGGAGAGTGTTTCTTTTCTTGGACACGTGGTGTCTAAAGAAGGTATTCAGGTTGATCCACAGAAGATTGAGGCAGTATCTGAATGGCCTAGACCTACTTCTGTTATAGAGATTTGGAGTTTTCTGGGTTTAGCCGGGTATTATAGGCGGTTTGTGCAAGATTTTTCCACAATAGCAACCCCTATGACTCACTTGACTCAGAAGAATGTTAGATTCGAGTGGTCAGAAGCTTGTGAGAATAGTTTTCAGTTGTTGAAGGAGAAGTTGACCACAGCGCCAGTATTAGCTTTGCCTAATAGTGTGGATAAGTTCACAGTTTACTGTGATGCCTCTAGAATTGGTCTTGGTTGTGTGTTGATGCAGAATGGAAGGGTGATAGCCTATGCTTCGAGGCAGTTGAAGAAGCATGAGTAGAACTATCCTACACATGATCTTGAGATGGATGCAGTGATCTTTGCTTTGAAGATTTGGAGACATTATCTGTATGGGGTGACTTGTGAGATATTTACTGATCACAAGAGCCTTAAGTACATTTTTCAGCAGCGAGATCTGAATTTGAGGCAGAGAAGATGGTTGGAATTGTTGAAGGATTATGATTGTGAGATATTATATCATCCGGGTAAAGCTAATGTGGTAGCAGATGCCTTGAGTAGGAAGTCCTCAGGTAGTCTTGCTCACATCAGTATTGAGAGAAGACCATTGATCCAGGAATTGCATTTGATGGTGGATCAAGGTCTGATGATGAAGATTAGTAGATCAGGAGGACTGCTAGCTCAGTTTAAAGTGCAATATGTACTAAGGGATAGGATTAAAGCAGCTCAGAGCCGAGATCCTATTCTAGAAGAGCTTGCAGAGAATGTCAGAGCAGGGAAGTTCACTGATTTCACACTCGATGATGATGGTGTGTTGTGGATCAGTGGTAGGTTGTGTGTTCCAGATGTGGATAATTTGAGAGAAGAGATCCTAGAGGAAGCACACTCTACAACTTATAGCGTACATCCAGGTGTTACTAAGATGTACCACAGTATCAGAGATCTATATTGGTGGGATGGATTGAAGAAGGATGTCGCAGATTATGTTGCTAAGTGTTTGACGTGTCAGCAAGTGAAAGCCGAACATCAGAAGCCTTCTGGGAAGCTCCAGCCTCTTCCTATTCCTGAGTGGAAGTGGGAAAGGATAGCTATGGATTTTGTGGTCGGTTTACCTCGTTCGAAGGATGGATACGACTCCATCTGGGTGATCGTAGACAGGTTGACGAAGTCTGCACATTTCTTGCCTGTGAAAGCCACATATTCAGTTGCTAGATTGGCGAAGTTGTATGTGAAGCATATTGTGTGCCTTCATGGAGTACCTGTGTCCATTGTGTCAGATAGAGGTTCGGTGTTTACTTCTCATTTTTGGCAGAAGTTGCAGGAAGCGATGGGCACTAGGTTAGATTTTAGTACTGCTTTTCATCCTCAGACAGATGGTCAGTCTGAGAGGACGATCCAGACACTGGAAGATATGTTGAGGATGTGTGTCTTAGATTTGGGAGGTAGCTGGGATGATCATTTGTCACTCGTTGAGTTTGCATATAATAACAGCTACCATAGCAGTATTGGTATGGCACCGTATGAGGCGTTATATGGAAGGAAGTGTAGATCCCCTCTGAGTTGGGATGAGATTGGTGAGAGAGCTTTGAATGGACCTGAGATGGTTCAGGATGCTGCAGAGAAAGTCACCGTGATCAAGCGCAGACTACAGACCGCAGTTAGTAGACAGAAGAGTTATGCGGATCCTAGGCGCAGAGATATGGAGTTTCAGGTTGGAGATTTTATTTTTCTGAAGGTATCTCCGATGAAGGGTGTGATGAGATTTGGCAGGAAGGGTAAGTTAGCACCGAGATATATTGGACCATTTGAAATTCTGAAGAGAGTTGGCACTGTTGCATATCGGTTGGATTTGCCTCCGAGTATGTCACAAGTGCATCCAATATTTCATATCTCGATGTTGAGGAAGTATATCTCAGACCCTTCACACGTGTTGCAACTTGACAGTGTAGAAGTGAGTGAAGATTTGACGTTTGTGGAAGAACCTGTGGCGATCGTTGATTATCAAGTTCGACAGTTGCGATCGAAGCAAATTCCGATGGTCAAGGTTCTGTGGCATAGCGACAGAGTTGAAGAGCATACGTGGGAGACTGAAGCTGAGATGCGAGCTTCTTACTTGTATCTCTTTCCTTCTTCATCTTGTTTTCTGGAATTCGGGGACGAATTCTTGTAAGGGGGGGAGACTGTAATATCCCGTGTTTTTAAATATTTTTATATTGTACCGGGATATACAGTGTTAATAATTTGTGTATATATATTACGATATTTTTACGAGTTAATATGTATTTAAAACCTATTTTTATTACCGTGTATTATTTACAGTGTTTTACGTAAAATTTTCCTGGGACTTGCATTTTCGGGGAAATTTTCACGTAAACAATGTATTATTAATTATTTTAAATGTATTTTCGGACTTGCATGAACTCATACGTATTTTTAAAATACTAAATAAAGCCTATGTGTGTGTATATTTATTTAATTAGGGTTTAATATATTACCCTAATATTTTATTATTTATTTATTAATTTATTGTTATTTAATTATTTTATTTATTATTAAATTATTAAAATTATTTTATTATTATTTTATTATTTTATTTTATTTTATTTTTCTTTTTCTTTTTTCTTTTTTTTTTCTTTTTCTTTTTCTTTTCTTTTTCTTTTCTTTCTTTTTCTTTTTCTTTTTCTTCTTCTTCTTTCTTTCTCTCCCGCGCCCGACCACCACCCACCTCACCCCTCACCGTCTGCAACTCCGGTCACCTACCGTCGGTGTGCCTCCCGGCTTGCCACCGCCGTTCCCAACCATCCCCCGCCGCCAACAGCTCCTTCCCCAGCGCCGGCAGCCCCATTTTCCTCTTTTGGCCAAAAATCGTCCCTTTGCCGTTTCTCCCATTTTCGGCCACCATTTTCAACACCGCCGGTCTCTTTCTTCTCCTTGAGCTCCGGTGAGTGTGATTCTAGCTTTTTTTTTTAGCTTAAATGGTCTAGAATTGCTTAGGTTTCGAATTTTCTAATTCGGTTACATTAGGGTTTTTGATTTTTTTGAGCTTCAAATTGATTGATTCATGGAAAATCCCTTCACAAATGTTGATCCTAGTAGCTTAATATACATTTATGATTTTTTGTGGAATTTTTGGAGATTGTTTGGATTTTTGGGTATTTTTGAATATTTTAATATTATTTTCTAATTTTCGGAAATTAATTATTTAAATTATGAAATTGGAGTTTATGGTTAAATTAGGTGTTGAAATGAATTATAGGAATTTATTTGGAATTTTTATGAATTTCTAAGTATTTATTTTGAATTATTGAAGTTTATGTAAATTTGAAAAATTAGGTTAAATGTGTTTTTATTTGAATTTAATTGGTTAATTGAGTTTAATTATTGATATTATTGATAAATATGTTGAGAAAATTAATTTTTGATAATTGTATAATTTTTGGTGAATTTTTGAAGTAATTTAAGTATATTTATATATATAGGGGTATTTTGGTAATTTTACCCTAAATTGGCTAAAAATGTAATTTAATTGGTTTTAATAGTTATTTAAGGTATAAAAATGATTTCTACAAATTATTTAGTATTTTTAACTAATTAAAACTATTTTTCGTGAATTATTTTCAATTATATATATAATATACGGTTTTACTAATAAAAAGAGTTTTTATCGGTTTTTACAGTGTTTTAAGGTTAATTATGTAATTTCTACCTATAAAATGTATTTCTAGGTTTTAAGAGTATTTTTGGTATTTCTGAATTATTCTGTGTTTGTGGACCCCGGTCAGTAGATTGTAGTCTGGAGTCCGACCGAGGGGGTTATGGATTTGTGTTGAGCCTGTTTTTTTTTTAAGTGTATTTCTTGCAGGGTCGGCTCTACTCTTTTGAGTAGAGAGATGTCCGTTTTAAAGGGGAGGTCCAGCCAGATTTTCGGTAGAATTCTCGTAAAACGTGATGTCCAGTCGAACCCTAATTTCTGATTCTATGTTAAATACTCTAGATCAAATTCTAGGATTTCTGTTAGGGTTTATTCTGATGTCTATTATTTATTATTTGTTTAGTTGCGCCGAGACCTAGGGCTAGTGGACCAGGCCCGTCGGACCTGTCTCGTGGAGCGCATTAGGTGAGTTACTATACTATATATATATGCCTTAGGATGCATGATTTTAGAAATATACGTTTTATTTTGATTAAATTGCATAAATAACGTGATTTGTATTTAAGTATATTTTTGGTTTATTTTTGGTATATATTAAATTATATGCATGTTTTGTAAATAAAATATACTTAAAATGTTTTTAAATATATTTCCAACTTAATTTATAATTCGATTGAATTCATTTGACGTATATATACTCGAAATATACCTGGTTTACTTTTGGTATATTTCTGGTATATATATGGATTATATTGTTATTTCATTTACATTCATGCATCATTTATTTTTGTGAATGAATGTTTTATATTTAATGATGAAGGATATCAATAGAACGTGCTACCTAGTGGGCAGTACTAGGACCGAGTACGTACCGGTACGCCTATAGCTTTAGGCTATATTACTAACTTATTTGTGGATATTGATTTGATGTGATTATCGATATGTGAGATGTGGTTTGGAGGTGTGATTGCTGGACCTCGGTTGACCAAGTGTCTCAGGGCCAATCACACTGGCAGTCAGATTGCTGGAGCTCGGTTGACTTAGTGTCTTGGGGCCAGTCTACTGTCTAAATGGATTAAGTGGATATATTTGGAATAAGTGAGCCTGTATGGCTAGAGTGTTGTTTAACACTATTTTCAGAGGTTGCGATATTCTAGGGTTCTATATGATCCTTCATAAACTGGGATTTTCAATAAAATATATAAAAATGATTTTTCTGCATCTGTGTGAATTTGCATGTATATATTTACATATTACATATATACTGTTGACTGTATGCATTATCACTTAATGTGTATGTATATATATTATAGTAATTCACTCAGTGAGGTCTGACTCCCCTCCGTTGACTATTTTTCAGGAGAGTCAACTTCTTCAGACCTCAGTAGCAGGTCGATACGCCGGATTTCTTTCGCCCCGGCTTCTTTGTGTAAATTATCTACTTGAGTCTTATTTATTTTATCTAGACACTGCAGTAGTTGTGAATTAAAGTATTGAATTTCATGTATTTTATTTAAAGAGATGTATTATGTTGAAACTGGATTGTATTAAAGAGATTTTATATATGTGATGAGATTTGATTCAAATCCAGTGATGAAAATGTTATTATGATATTTAAGATTTTTATTTCCGCTGCATATATATACTACTGTTATTATTATTATTGCATGTTTTATTTTATTTTTAGGCTTGCTACGGGTTCCGAATTCGAAAGAATTCCCGTTCCCTAGCGCTGGTCATGGCCCCTGTTTTGGGTCGTGACAGGAGGTGTGATTGCTGGAGCTCGGTTGACCAAGTGTCTCGGGGCCAATCACACTGGCAGTCAGACTGCTGGAGCTCGGTTGACTTAGTGTCTCGGGGTCAGTCTACTGTCTAAATGGATTAAGTGGATATATTTGGAATAAGTGAGCCTGTATGGCTAGAGTGTTGTCTAACACTATTTCCGAGGTTGCGATATTCTAGGGTTCTATGTGATCCTTCATAAACTGGGATTTTCAATAAAATATATAAAAATGATTTTTCTGCGTCTGTGTGAATTTGCCTGTATATATATACATATTAGATATGTATTATTGACTATATGCATTGTCATTTAGTGTGTATGTATATATATTATAGTAATTCACTCAGTGAGGTCTGACTCCCCTCCGTTGATAATTTTTCAGGAGAGTCAACATCTTCAGACCTCAGTAGCATGTCGATACGTCGGATTTCTTCCGCCCCGGCTTCTTTGTGTAAATTATCTACTTGAGTCTTATTTATTTTATCTAGACATTGCAGTAGTTGTGAATTAAAGTATTGGGTTTCATGTATTTTATTTAAAGAGATGTATTATATTGAAACTGGATTTGTACTGAAAGATTATAGATATATATGTGATGAGATTTGATTTAAATCCAGTGATGAAAATGTTATTATGATATTTAAGATTTTTATTTCCGCTGCATATATATATTATTATTATTGTTACTATTGCATGTTTTATTTTATTTTTAGGCTTGCTACTGGTTCCGGATTCGAAAGAATTCTCGTTCCCTAGCGCCGGTCATGGCCCCTGTTTTGGGTCATGACACTTCCCTTCTTGATCTTGTGATCATTTTCTTTCTGGAATTCGGGGACGAATTCTTATAAGGGGGGAGACTGTAATATCTCGAATTTTTTAAATATTTTAATACTGCATCGGGATATGCAGTGTTAATAAATTTGTGTATAATTATGATATTTTTACGAGTTAATATGTATTTAAAACTTATTTTAATTATTGTATATTATTTTAAGTGCTTTACGTAAAATTTTTCTGAGAATTCTATTTTCGGGGGAATTTTCACGTAAATAATTTATTATTAATTATTTTAAATAGATTTCCATATTTGCATGAACTCATATATATTTTTAAAATACTAAATAACATATATATGTGTACTTGTTTATTTAATTAGGGTTTATTTTATTATTTATTTATTAGTTTTATTGTTATTTAATTATTTTTATTTAGTATTAAATTTTTAAAATATTAAATTATATGTGTGTGGTGTATATTTAATGTGTGTGATTTTATATTATTTTAATATATAGTGTAAAGTATATATATATATACATATATACATTTAATATTAAAACAAATTATAAAGTTTGAATTATTTACAAAACTGCCATCCACCCTCCTCCTTCTTCCCGACGCACGCTTGATCACCAACCACTGCCTGTCACACCATTTCCTTGCCATCGGTGTGCCTCCCGGCATGCTACCTCCTTCCCCAGCCTTCTCCGCCACCAGCAGCGCCCTATTCCGTTGAGGTTTGGCCGGAATTAGCTCGGGAAGCCGAAACTTTGGCCACCGTCGTTCATGACGTTTCCAACCACCGTTTTCGACACCACCAGTCTCTTTCTTCTCCTTGAGCTCCGGTGAGTGTGATTCCAAGCTTTGTTTCACTTAAAATGGTCTTGATTTGCTTAGGTTTCGATTTTGGTAATTCGGCCATTTTAGGGTTCTTGATTTTTTTTGAACTTCAATTTGATTGATTCATGAAAAAATCCTTCACAAATGTTGTTCCCCTTATCTTAATCTACATGTGTGAATTTTTGTAGAATTTTTGGAGATTATTTTGATTTTTGGGTATTTTTGAATATTTTATTATTATTTTCTAATTTTTGAAAATTAATTAATTAAATTATGAAATTGTGTTTTATGATAAATATAGGTGTTTAAATTAATTATAGAAATTTATTTGGAATTTTTATGAATTTCTATGTATTTATTTTGAATTTATTTAGGTTTATGTAATTTTGGAAAAATTAGGTTAATTGTGTTTTTAATTGAATTTAATTGGTTAATTGAGTTTAAATATTTATATTATTGATAAATATGTTGAGAAAATTAATTTGGATAATTATACTATTTTTGGTGAATTTTTGGAGTAATCTTAGTATATTTATATATATAAGGGTATTTTGGTAATTTTACCCTAAATTGACTAAAAATGTAATTAAATTGGTTTTAATAGTTATTTAAGATATAAAAATGATTTATAAAAGTTATTTAGTATTTTTAATTGATTAAAACTATTTTTCGTGAATTATTTTCAATTATATATATAATATACGATTTTTCTAAATAAATGAGTTTTTATTGGTTTTTAATGTGTTTTAAGATTAATTATGTAATTTCTACTTATAAAATGTATTTCTACGATATAAGGGCATTTTTGGTATTTTCGTAATTATTCTGTGATTGTGGACCCCGGTCGGTAAACTGTAGTTTAGAGTCCGACCGAGGGGTTATGGATGTGTTTCTATGTCTAGTTTTTTTGAAGTGCATTTCTTTGCAGGGCCAGCTCTACTCTTTGAGTAGAGAGATGTCCGTTTTACAAGGGAGGTTCTGCCGAATTTTTGGTAGAATTCTAGTAAAACGTGATGTCCAGTCAAACCCTAATTTTGATTCTGTGTCCAATATTCTAGATTGAGTTTCTAGGATTTCTGTTAGGTTTATTCTGATGTCTATTACTTTTGTATGTTTAGTTGAGCCGAGACCAAGGGCTAGTGCACCAGGCCTGTCGGACCCATCTCGAGGAGCGCACTAAGTGTGAGTTACTATTATATATATATATGCTCTAGGGTGCATGATTTTAGAAATATATGTTTTATCTTGATTAAATATGCATAATAGTTTAATTAGTACTTGAGTTTATTTTAGTTTACTTTCGGTATATTTTGGTATATTTTAAACTATATGCATGTTTAATTAATAAATTATTCTTAAAATGTTTTTAGGTATATTCATGGTTTATTTCTAGTTTATTTTGTAAATAAATTGAATTTATTTGACGTGTGTATACCTGAAATATACCTGATTTACTTTTGGTATATTTCTAGTATATATATGGTTTATGTTACTATTTTATTTAAAGTTCATGCATCATTTATTTTTATGAATGAATGTTTTATATTTCAATGAAGGATATCAATAGAACGTGCTACCTAGTGGGCAGCACGAGTACGTACCAATACGCTTATAGCATTTAGGCTATATTACTAACCAGATTGTGGATATTGATTGGATATGATTATTTGATGTGTGATATGATTTGGGGGTGTGATTGCTGGAGCTCGGTTGATCTAGTGTCTCGGGGCCAATCACATTGACAGTGAGACTACTGGAGCTCGGTCGACTTAGTGTCTCAGGGCCAGTCTACTGTCTAAATGGATTAAGTGAATATATTGGAATAAGTGAGCCTGTATGGCTAGAGTGTGGTCTACTACTGTTTTTGAGGTTGCGATATTCTAGGGTTCTATTTGATCCTTCATAAACAACGATTTTCAATAAAAATACATAAAATGATTTTATTGCATTTGTATGTATTTGCCTGTATATTTACATGTTAGATATATACTGTTGACTGTATGCATTGTCATTTAGTATGCATGTATATATATTATAGTAATTCACTCAGTGAGGTTTGACTCCCCTCTGTTGACTATTTTTCAGGAGAGTCATCGTCTTCAGACCTCAGTAGCAGGCCTGTACGCCGGATTTCTTCCACCCCGGCTTCTTTATGTAAACTGCTTATCTGAGTATTTAGTTTTATTTTATGATCTAGACACTGCAGTAGTTATGGTTGTTTCGGAGATGTGGTGTATTGTATTTATATGAGATATGTATTTTAAGAATTTGAACTGAAACGTATATTAATGGATTTATCTATATATGAGATATGGATTTCTATTTTGATAATTATGATTTTATTTCCGCTGCATTAAGAGCTATTGTTATTATTATTGCATGTTTATTTTATTTTTAGGCTTGCTACGGGTTTCGGATTCAAAAGAATTCTCGTTCCCTAGTGCCGGTCATGGCCCCTGTTTTGGGTCGTGACACACACAAATATACACATACACATAAAATAACATTTACATAAACAATAAATAATAATAATACAATAATGTAATTTAATAAAAATAATATTATTAAAATAATAATGAACATAAATTAATGTTATTAAAATAATACTATCCGAAAAATAGTAAATATAAATAACGCAATGTAAATGTTCAAAATAATGAGTTTCAAAATAATATATTTATGTTGAAAATTTAATTAAACATAAAATAATAGTAATTAATCACAAAATAGTAAAATAATTAAATTTAACTTTTAAATTTTTATTAACACTGCATATCTCATTATATAATAAAATAATTTAAAAACTAGGGTTATTACATCGGTGAGCTTTTCTTCCTCCTCTTTCTTTTCCTCTAGGTGCCGTGAGCTTTCGGAGGCCGCCGGAGACATGTTTAGCGGTGGTTGGAGCTGGCACTGGTATCGTTTAAAAGCTGGTGTTGTGGGCTTCATCCCCCCAAGATAATTCATCCGATTAAACTCGAATTCAGCTTCAATTTTAGATAATTCATTCTAGGATTCTTAGTTTCAATTGTTGATTTTTTGTTCAATTGGTTTGATTCATGTTAAATTGACTTTAGATTAGTTAAATTGAAGTTGTAAGCTTTCCAAATATGAATTTAAATTTGATTTTGGAGATAATTGAGATTTGAGCACTATTTCGAGTTCGATTGCTGTTCATGGGGGCTATCCTAGCTCAAAAATATATTTTATTTTTAATAAATTCTACTAATGATTTTAAGGTTATTTCGTTAAGGAAGTTTATTGAAATTACGTTCCGATTATTTATTATAAATTTTTGAATGTTTATGTAAAAATTGGATTTCTGAAAAAATTAGTATAAATTAATAAATTTTATATTTTAATTGAAATTATTGTTAATTATTATGTTTTGAATAAGTTTTGAGTAATAAATAGTATTAAAATAATATTTTATAAAATTATTTACCATTTTTAGCAAATTAAAAATAATTTCTGAAAATATATTCAAATAATAGTTTTATCTATTATTTTTATGATTAAATGATTTTTTAGTTATTTTTATTATATACTTGGGCTATGTAAATAATTATTTGTAAATTATGCTATTTGATTTTGAATATTTGAAAAATGGTTTTTTATTAATATTATTTAATTATATACGAGATTTTATTAATTATTTTGAAAATAAATATTTTTTATGTTTTTATTATTTAAATAAATTGAATTGTGGTGTCTTATGATTTTTATGGGTTTTGGTGAATTATTAATATTTATTATTATAACATTGATTTTGACTATATTAGTTCTTGGTTAGGCAATTTATATAGTTCGGGAGCCTAACCCGAAAAGTTGAGATGTGTGAATATTTGAAGTGTGTTCGCATACAAAATCAACTCCACTTTTAGTAGAGAGATGTCCATTTTATAGAGAAGACTCTACTGAATTTTTGGTAGAACTCTTGTAAAACGTGACATCGGTCGGTCATGAGTTTTAATTTTTATCAATTCGTGTCCTAGATTGAGTCATTCTTTAGAATTTCTAGAAGTATAAAATAGGATTTCAACACTAATATATTACTATTTTTATTATTTTTCTTAGTTGCTCCGTGTGCTAGGCCTATTGTAATATCTCGAGTTTTAAAATATTTTTATATTGCATCGGGATATACAGTGTTAATAATTTTTGTATATATATCTTTGATATTTTATGAGTTTTTTATTTAATTAAGACTAATTTTTATTGTTTATATTATTTTAAGTTTTTTACGTAAAATTTTCCCGGAAATTTTATTTTCGGGGAAATTGACACGTGAATAATTAAATATTAATTATTTTAAATAGAATTACATATTTGCATGAGTCCATGCATGATTTTAATTATCGTATTAATATATATACATATACATGCATATATATATATATATATATATATATATATATATATATATATATATATATATATATATATATATATATAATAATTAGGGTTTATTTTAATTAAGTATATATTATATAGTTGTATTAAATTAAAATGTATTATATATATGTGTATATGTATATAAATATTGGGTTGATATTTTTAACATGTGGTGTAGATTATTTTTGGAATATAATATCAATATATTATAATATTATAAGTTAAAGTTATATATATATATATATATATATATATATAGAAGTTTGATTTATTTACGTTTCTTGCCATCGTCTTCATCTTCAACCCGACATACGCCTCCCTCACCATCACCGTTGTCTGTCAGCCTTCCCCTTGTCGTCGGTGTGCCTCCCGGTGTGCCACCTTCTTCCTCAGCCTTCCTCGCCACCAGCAGCTCCTTATTCTGTCATGGTTTGGCCGGAATAAGCTAGAGTTGCCAAAACTCTTCTCACCGTCGTTCACAACATTTTCGGCCACCGTTGTCGACATTGCCGATCTCTATCTTCTCCTTGAGCTCCGGTGAGTGTGATTCCAAGCTTTGTTTCACTTAAAATGGTCTAGATTTGCCTAGGTTTCGTTTTTGCAATTTCGGCCTATTAGGGTTCTTGATTTTTTTGAGCTTCAATTTGATTGATTAATGAAAAATTCCTTCACAAAATATGATCCTAGTTGCTTAATCTTCATATGGAAATTTTTGGAATTTATTTTGATTTTTGGGTATTTTTGATTATTTTGTTATTATTTTCTAATTTTTGAAAATTAATTAATTAAATTATGAAATTATGTTTTATGATAAATATAGGTGTTGAAATGAATTATAGAAATTTATTTGTAATTTTTTCAAATTTTTATGTATTTATTTTGAATTTATTTGGTTTATGTAATTTTGAGAAAATAGGGTTAATTATTTGTTTAATTGAAATTTATTGGTTAATTGAGTATATTTATTGATATTATTGAAATATATGTTGAGAAAATTAATTTTGTGCAATTATATTATTTTTGGTGAATTTTTGAGTAATTTTAGTATATTTATATATATAGGGGTATTTTAGTAATTTTACACTAAATTGGCTAAAAATGTAATTAAATTGGTTTTAATAGTTATTTAGGGTATAAAAATGATTTCTACAAATTATTTAGTATTTTTAACTAATTAAAACTATTTTTCATAAATTATTTTCAAATTATATATATATTATACAATTTTTCTAATAAAATGAGTTTTCATCGGTTTTTACTGTGTTTTAGGGTTAATTACGTAATTTTTACTTATAAAATTTATTTTTATTATATAAGGGCATTTTGGTATTTTGTAAATATTCTGTGAATTGTGGACCTCGGTCGGTGATTTGTAGTTTGGAGTCCGACCGAGGGATTGTGGTTGTGTTCTGTGTTTATTTTCGAAGTGTATTTTTTTGCAGGGCCGACTCTACTCCTTAAGTAGAGAGATGTCCATTTTACAGTGGAGGTTCTGCCAGATTTTCGGTAGAAATCTCGTAAAATGTGATGTCTGGTCGAATTCTGATTTAATTATGTGTCTAGTATTCTAGATCAAGTTTCTAGGATTTTCTATTAGATTTATTCTGATTCCTATCATCATTTATTTGTTTAGTTGCGCCAAGACCAAGGCCTAGTGGACTAGGCCTGTCGGACCCATCTCGAGGAGCGCAATGAATAGTGAGTTGCTATTTTATATATATATGCTCTAGGGTGCATGATTTTAGAAATATATGTTTTATTTTGATTAATTATGCATAATAGTTTAATTAGTACTTAAGTTTATTTTAGTTTGCTTTTGGTTTATTTTTAGTTTATTTTTGGTATATTTTAAACTATATGCATAATTTATTAATGAATTATGTTTAAAAATGTTTTTGAATATCTTTCTAGTTTACTTTGTAATTTAATCAGATTTATTTGACGTATATATACTCTGAATATACCTGGTTTATTTTTAGTATATTTCTAGTATATATATGGTTTATGTTGAGATTTTATTCCATTACATGCCTCATTTATTTTTATGAATGTACGTCTTATATTTTAATGAAGGATATCAATAGAACGTGCTACCTAGTGGGCAACACTAGGATCGAGTACGTACCGGTACACTGATAGCATTTAGGCTATATTACTAACCATTTGTGGATATTGATTGGATTTGATTAATTGATGTGTGAGATATGATTTAGGAGTGATTGCTGGAGCTCGGTTGACCAAGTGTCTCGGGGCCAATCTCACTGACAGTCAGACTACTGGAGCTCGGTTGACTTAGTGTCTCGGGGCTAGTCTACTGTCCAAATGGAACAAGTGAATATATTGGAATAAATGAGCCTGTATGGCTAGAGTGTTGTCTAACACTGTTTTGAGGTTGCGATTTTCTAGGGTTCTATTTGATCCTTCATAAACGGTGATTTTCAGCAAAAATATATAAAATGATTTTATTGCATATGTGTGTATTTGCTTGTATATATATTTATTATATATATACTTTTGACTGTGTGCATTGACATTTAGTATGCATGTATATATATTATAGTAATTCACTCAATGAGATTTGACTCCCCTCCGTTGACTTTTTTTTAGGAGAGTCATCTTCATCAGACCTCAGTAGCAGACCGTTACGCCAAATTTCTTCCGCCCCGGCTTCATTATGTAAACTGCTTACTTGAGTTTTATTTTTATTAATCTAGACACTGCAGTAGTTGTAAAATTGTTAAAAAGATATTGTGTTATATTTGTGTGAGTTATGTATTTTAAGAATTTGAACTAAAATTTGTATTAAAAGTTATTTATATATGAGATGAGGATATTGATTTAATTTCATTTGGTGGAAATATTATTTTGATATTTATGATTTTATTCCGCTGCATAATATTTTATTTAATTATGTTGTTATTATTATTATTGCATGTTTTTATTTATTTTTTTAGGCTTGCTACGGGTTCTGGATTCGAAAGAATTCCCATTCCCTAGCACCGGTCATGGCCCCTGTTTTGGATCGTGACACCTATTGGACCGAGCTAGCTGAGCCAGGGTATAGGAGCACGATAGAACTGTGAGTTATTATTATATGTAGACATTGCATGTAGATAAATATTGTGAGCATCCATATATTTTTAATAAATATGAATTTAATTATACTTTATTTCATTAAATGATATTTATTATTGTTAATATTTTTATATATGCTTTCATATATTTAATTGAGACTATTTATTTTGAATAATGTATATTGTCATATTTTATTATGAATGTTCATGAATTATTATGAAACAACATTTTTTAAGGATTGTTGTAGAATGTGCCACCTAATGGGTCATGTTAGGGCTGTTGCGCAACAGTACGTTATAATTAGGCTTTGAATGTTGATATGAAAATTATGGTTATGGTGAATGATGAATATAGGGGTGTGACTGCAAATCATCGGTTGACCTGTAGGGTACTCGGGGCCAGTTAGCACCAATAGTGGAACTGTGAATCCTTAGTTGACTGTACTCGGGGCCAGTTCACTGCCAAAAGTTGGATAAATGAAATATTTTAGAGTTATGGAAGCCCGTTGGCTAGTGATATTCAGTGATCAAGGTTGCAAAAACTTAGGAATTCTGCTTCGATCCTCCACTCAAAATTCTTCTGCATTTGTATGCAATGTATTATATTGATGCTTGAGTATCTATGTATATAGGTTGCATGTATATATATAATAATAATTCATTCAGTGAGGTTTGACCCTCCTCGATATTTTTTTAGGATCTTCAACTTCAAATCTCCCTATTAGACCTATTTGTCGGACTCTTTCTTCCCTAATTGACTTATGTAAATATTGAACCACTACTTTTCTTGTATTTTAGTAAACACTGTAGTAATAGTGCTTTTTGTTGTTGTACCTGTTATTGTATTATATTGAATCCTGTATTTGAAGATTTGTATGAATATATTTTATTATGTTATGATATAAATTTCTTTTATATTAATTAAAGTTTTAATTCTAAGATATTTTGTGTTATTTTTGCATGTATTTTTATTTTTTAAGGCTTACTACGGGTTTCGGATTCGAGAGAACTCCTGTTCTCTAGCATCGGTCATGACTCCCCGATTTGTGATATTAGCTTAGTTTGCTTTGTAAAGAAAGGAAAAATTCTTCCTTCTTGAATCTATGCCTCAAGCTTGTAGTGATGTTTATTGAAGGATTCTCCTTCCTCAGTTTATTATAGCCTTGTTCTATTCTCAAAAAAAAAAAGCACCTTCTCCCTATTCTAACGTGCTCCATCGCATATGATTTCACATTCTATGCCACATCATCATGAAGTAGTTTAAATGTAGTGAAATCAGCAAGTTGAGTGGTGTAAACGAAAAAAATGTAAGTTCAATGGCCAAAATGACGAAAATGTGCAAGTTCAATGGATTGTTTATGTATTATGCCTATATCTAAAAGACTTGAAATCTATAATTGATATATAAATGTAAATAATTGCATTTTAAGATCTTAATTGGTAAGTTTAAAGCTGTTAGAAAAAGAACCAATTTTACTTGTCAAAAATAAAAAGTGCTAATTTAGGATTAAAAACAAACTTTTAATAAAACAAAAAAGATAATATATGTGCCATAATTTTCCAGTAGTTAAAAAAAAAAAGATTGTTGTTTATGGCTAAGAGAAATCCAAACTAAAAAATGAAAATCGTATTTTCTCATTGCTAAATATGTCTTTTTTTTTCTATTTAATTTGCCTATAAATTTGTATTGTCTACATGTGCAAAGAATACAATACAACAAGAAAACATTGAGACAGAAGCAATTCAGAGGAAAAAAAATGATGAAGCCAACAAAAACAACCCTTCTGTTTCTTGTTTGTGTTGTTGTATTAAGTCTATCATATATTGCTGATGCCCAATTTCTTAGAGGTACGTATTTAAGTCTTAATTATTAGCATTTATATACTAATTAAATGTGACCCTTCGCAGTTAATTAATTTTATCAGTTGAATTGTTTGTATTTTTTTATTATAAGAAAAAAAGATGTATGAGAGTATATATGTTTGAATAAAATGTGTAGAGCATCCAATGTGCACAAAGAATGAAGAGTTCAGTGGGAAAAATTGTGGAAGCGATGGAACTGTTGATTGTATGATTGAGTTTACAGCAAAGTTTGGAATGGGCAGCCACCCAACCAACTGCAAATGTCAATCTTTGGGACCTGCAAAACGATCCTGTGAATGTGATATTGTTTGTTCTCCATATTAATCTATGCTTAATTAATTAATAAGTGATATACTTTATCTAATTTATTTTGAAAGATTCATGGATTAATTGGATCTTTTTTGTCAAGATAAAATTCAATGTATATGAAATCTTTACAAAGATTATCAATAAATGAGTGACTTTCAATACTTTTCGTAAACTTACTCATGCTTCTTTGTTGTTTGTTAAAGAGACATTTGGATCAATATATTCATAGCAATTTAATTCTCTTATATATATATATACCACCAGTTCCTCTTGGCTTCTTATTGCTGCTAGCACTCTCTACCCCTCGGTGGGTGATGGTGGGAGGGAGGGGCCTAAAGTGTTTTTTTTTTAAAAAAAAAAACATTTTTTCTTTCTATAGAAAGAGGAGGAGGAATCAATTTTACCCTAAAATTCAACGACAAACTTATCTGTCGTTGTATTGTAAGGTTTCTTGCCAACAAGTATTTTACGACATATTGCAATATCTGAATCGGTAATTCATAATTTGGCGTCTAATTTCTATCAAAATTTTAGTGACTGTATTAATTCTGTTTCTATTGCCTCTACATTTGTCCAACTCACCACTTCCGTTGCTAATTCGTCTTTTTTTTTTCTTTTTTTTTTGTGGCATTTAATTGTATAGGATTATTTTTAAAGTAAAAATATTAATATTAAAAATATTGAAAAATTGATAAGTTGTGTAAGTAGAAAATTTATTAAAATTATAATGACAAGTCTATTAAATCTATATTATTGAATAGTTATATAAATAAAATAGTGCCTATATTATTTTTAGAAATTTTACTAAAGTTTAATAAGATAATAACTAACTTCAAATTAACTAAATTTTCTTTATCTAATAATTAATTATAGATATAAATTTTTCTAAAAATTTGTTCATTGAATTTTTTTTAAATTAACAAACTAGAAATAATTTTCAAATATTATACTAAATTTTACTAAAAAAATTAAAATTAAATTAACTAATATCAATTTCCTAATTATTAACTAAAAAATGTGGATAGAATATTTTTAGAGTAAAAAATAATATTAATATTAATATTAAAAAATATTGAAAAATATGAAGTGTAACTGCTCAAGTAAAAGTGATATTTGTTTAATGAAGAGATTTTAAAATAAATATTAAAAACTAAATAAAGTAATTTTTTTAGAGAATACTTTTTAATATTTTTCATATGTTATTTTTAAAAATATTATTACAAATGCAAATAATATTTAAAATAAAAATTTTTAATTTTTTTAAAAGATTTTACCACTAAACATATTTAAGATGTAATACCCTATATTTTATTTTAATAAAAGTAATTTCCGAAGTTGTATTATTTTATTATTTAAAATGACATTATTTATTTTTATCATCATCATCATTATTATTATTATTATTAAACTACATTATTTGAATGGATATTTTATGTGTCATTATATATATATATATATATATATATATATAATTAGAGTTTAATTATTTTTATGTGTGTGTATTAATTTATTTTTGTGTATATACATGTATATATGTATGTAGTATGTGTGTGTATATATATATATATGTATATGTACTATATGCATGTGTGTGTGGGGGAGAATGAATGTATAATATTATAATATAATGTTTTAATATAAAGTAATATATATATATATATATATACATGAAAGGAAGACAATGTAATATCCTGAGTTTTTAAAATATTTTAAACTGCATCAGGATATGCAGTGTTAATAATTTTGTATATAATTATGATATTTTTTATGAGTTTGATATTTATTTAAAGCTTATTTTAATTATTTTATGTTATTTTAAGTACTTTACATAAAAATTTTTCGAGAATTCTATTTTCAGAAAAATTAATACGTAAATAATTTAATATTAATTATTTTAAACAAATTCACGCATTTGCATGAACACATATAAATTTTTAAAAGTGCTAAAATAAAGTGTATATATGTGTATTTATTTAAATTAAACTAGGGTTTAATTAATTACCCTAATTTTTATTATTTAGTTTTAATATTAATTAATTATTTTAAGTGTATAAATTATTATATATATTAAAATATGTGTGTGGTGTGAGATTAATTTGAGTATAATATTGTAGTATTATAATATAAATTATTAAAGTTATTATTATTATTATTATTATTATTATTATTATTATTATTATTATATATATATATATATATATATATATATAATTTAGGAAAATTACCGCCCGTGCCCCTCCCTCCTCCTTCCTCTTCCCGATTGTCCCCTTCTTCCTCCGGTCACTGTCACGCCGTTTCTTCACCGTCGGTGTGCCTCCCGGTGTGCCACCTTCGTCCTCAGCTAGCTCCGTCGCCTTCTCTTCCTTCTCCTGCGCCGTTTAAAGCTTATTTTGGCCGGAAGACCGAAACTTGAAGCCACCGTCGTTCACAGCGTTTTTGATCACCGTTTTTGACACCGCTAGTCTCTATTTCTCCTTGAGCTTCGGTGAGTGTGATTCCAAGCTTTGTTTCACTTAAAATGGTCTAGATTTGCCTAGGTTTCATTTTTGTAATTTCGGCCTATTAGGGTTCTTGATTTTTTTGAGCTTCAATTTGATTGATTCATGAAAAATTCCTTCACAAAATTTGATCCTAGTAGCTTAATATTCATGTGGGAATTTTTTTTATAATTTTTGGGATTTATTTTGATTTTTGGGTATTTTTGACTATTTTATTAATATTTCTAATTTTTGAAAATTAATTAATTAAATTATGAAATTGTGTTTTATGGTAAATATAGGTGTTGAAATGAATTATAGGAATTTATTTGTAATTTTTATGAATTTTTATGTATTTATTTTGAATTTATTTAGTTTATGTAATTTTGAGAAAATAGGGTTAATTATGTGTTTAATTGAAATTTATTGGTTGATTAAGTATATTTATTGATATTATTGAAATATATGTTGATAAAATTAATTTTGTGCAATTATATTATTTTTGGTGAATTTTTGGATTAATTTTAGTATATTTATATATAGGGGTATTTTGGTAATTTTACATTAAATTGGCTAAAAATGTAATTAAATTGGTTTTAATAGTTATTTAGGGTATAAAAATGATTTCTACAAATTATTTAGTATTTTTAACTAATTAAAACTATTTTTCATAAATTATTTTCAATTATATATAATATACGATTTTTCTAATAAAATGAGTTTTTATCGGTTTTTACTGTGTTTTAGGGTTTTACGTAATTTCTACTTATAAAATGTATTTTTAGTATATAAGGATATTTTTGGTATTTTGTAAATATTCCGTGAATTGTGGACCTCGATCGGTGATTTGTAGTTTGGAGTCCGACTGAGGGATTGTGGTTGTGTTTTGTGTGTATTTCGAAGTGTGTTTCTTTGTAGGGCCGGCTCTACTCTTTGAGTAGAGAGATGTCCGTTTTACAGGGGAGGTTCTGTCGGATTTTCAGTAGAATTCTCATAAAATGTGAAATCCGATCAAGCTCTAATCCTAATTTTGTCTCTAGTATTCTAGATCGAGTCTTTAAAACTTCTGTTAGATTTATTCTGATTCCTGTCATTATTTGTTTATTTAGTTGCACCGAGACTGAGGCCTAGTGGACCAGGCCAATCGAACCCATCTCATGGGGCGCAATAATTTGTGAGCCGTTATTTTATATATATATGCTCTAGGGTGCATGATTTTAGAAATCCATGTTTTATTTTGATTAAATATGCATAATGGTTTAATTAGTACTTAAGTTTATTTTAGTTTACTTTTGGTTTATTTTTAGTTTATTTTTGGTATATTTTAAGCTATATGCATATTTTATTAATGAATTATGTTTAAAATGTTTTTGAATATGTTTCTAGTTTACTTTGTAATTTAATCGGATTTATTTGCCATATATATACTCGAAATATACCTAGTTTATGTCACGACCCAAAACAGGGGCCATGACCGGCGCTAGGGAACGGGAATTCTTTTGAATCCAGAACCCGTAGCAAGCCTAAAAAAAATAAAATAAAACATGCAATAATAATAACAATATATAATGCAGCGGAAATAAAAATCATAAATATAATAATAACATATGCACCAACTGGATTTAAATCAAATCCTCATCATTACATATATATAACTCCTTTAATACAAATCCAATTCAAATATAATACAACATCTCTTTAAATATTTAACGACTACTGCAGTGTCTAGATAAAATAAAACTCAGGACTCAGGGAAGTAGTTTACATAAAGAAGCCGGGGCGGAAGAAATCCGGCGTACAAGCCTGCTACTGAGGTCTGAGGATGATGACTCTCCTGAAAAATAGTCAACGGAGGGGAGTCAGACCTCACTGAGTGAATTACTATAATATATATACATGCACACTAAATGACAATGCATACAATCAACAATATATATCTAATATGTATATATACAGGCAAATACACACAAATGCTATAAAATCATTTTATATATATTTTATTGAAAATCATTGTTTATGAAGGATCAAATAGAACCCTAGAATATCGAAACCTCAAACAATGTTAGACAACACTCTAGCCATACAGGCTCACTTATTCCAAAATATTCACTTATTCCATTTAGACAGTAGACTGGCCCCGAGACTCTAGCAGTCTGACTGTTAGTGTGATTGGCCCCGAAACCCTTGGTCAACCGAGCTCCAGCAATCACACCCAAATCACATCTCACACATCAAATAATCATAATCAATCAATATCCATAAATAGGTTAGTAATATAGCCTAAATGCTATAGGCGTACCGGTACGTACTTGGTCCTAGTGCTGCCCACTAGGTAGCACGTTCTATTGATATCCTTCATTAATAAATATAAAACATTCATTCACAAATAAATGATGCATGAATTTAAATAAAATAACAACATAATCCATATATATACTGGAAATATACCAAAAGTAAACCAGGTATATTTCGAGTACATATACGTCAAATAAATCCAGTTAAATTACAAAATAACTAAAGATACATTTGAAAACATTTTAAACACAGTTCATTAATAAAACATGCATATAATTTAATATATACCAAAAATAAACCAAAAATATACTTAAATACAAATCACATTATTTATGCATTTTAATCAAAATAAAACATATATTTCTAAAGCATGCATCCTAAAGCATATATATATAGTATAGTAACTCACCCTAGTGCGCTCCACGAGATGGGTCCGACGGGCCTAGTCCACTAACCCTCGGTCTCGGCGCAACTAAGAAAATAATAAATAACCGACATTAGAATAAACCTAACAGAAATCCTAGAATTCGATCTAGAGTATTAAACACAGAATCGAGATTAGGGATCGACCGGACATCACATTTTATGAGAATTCTATCAAAAATTCGGCAGAATCTCCCCTGTAAAATGGACATCTCTCTACTCGAAGAGTAGAGCCGACCCTGCAAAGAAACACACTTCAAAAACAAGCTCAACAATTCATCCACAACCCCTGAGTCGGACTCCAAACTACAATCTACCGACCGGGGTCCACAAACACAGAATAATTTCAGAAATACCAAAAATACCCTTATAACATAGAAATACATTTTATAGGTAGAAATTACATAATTAACCTTAAAACACTGTAAAAATCGATAAAAACTCATTTTATTAGAAAAATCATATATTATATATATAATTGAAAATAATTCACGAAAAATAGTTTTAATTAGTTAAAAATACTAAATAATTTGTAGAAATCATTTTTATACCTTAAATAACTATTAAAACCAATTAAATTACATTTTTAGCCAATTTTGTGTAAAATTACCAAAATGCCCTTATATATGTAAATATACTAAAATTACTTCAAAAATTCACCAAAAATTATACAATTATCCAAAATTAATTTTCTCAACATATTTATCAATAATATCAATAATTAAACTCAATTAATTTCAATTAAAAACATAATTAACCCTCATTTTCCAAATTTACATAAACTTAAATAATTCAAAATAAATACTTAGAAATTCATAAAAATTCCAAATAAATTCATATAATTCATTTCAACACCTATATTTATCATAAAACACAATTTCATAATTTAATTAATTAATTTCCGAAAATTAGAAAATAATATTAAAATATTCAAAAATACCCAAAAATCAAAATAATCTCCAAAAATTCCACAAAAATTCACACATGAATATTAAGCTACTAGGATCAACATTTGTGAAGGGAGTTTTCATGAATCAAACAATTTAAAGTTCAAAAAAATCAAAAACCCTAAAATGGCCGAAATCAAAAATTCAAAACCTAAGCAAATCAAGGCCATTTCAGCTCAAAACAAAGCTAGAATCACACTCACCGGAGCTCAAGGAGAAGAAAGAGATCGGCGGTGTCGAAAACGGTGGCCGGAATCCCGAGGGAAGAAGAAAATGCAAACTTTCGGCTTCCGGCCAAAAACCGATCTCCAGACGCTGGAAACGACTGCTACAGGCGGCGAGGAAGGCTGGGGAAGGTGGTGGCACACCGGATGGCACACCAACGGCAAGGAATCGATAGTTGCAGATGGTGGACGGCGATGGGGATGGTGATCGGGGAAGAAGAGAGAAATCGGGGGCAAAAATGTAATTTTCCAAAAAACTTGATTTTTGACATATTATATGTATATATATATACTTTATACTATATAATATAATAAAATAATATTAAATTACACACATTAAATATACACCATACACATATAATTTAATATTTTAAAATTCAACAATAAATAAAAATAATTAAATCACAATAAAATAATTAAATAAATAATAAAATATTAGGATAATAAATTAAACCCTAATTAAATAAATATATACACACATAGGCTTTATTTAGTAATTTAAAAATATGTATGAGTTCATGCAATTTAAAAATAATTAATAATAAAATATTTACGTAAAAATTTCCCCGAAAATGTAAGTCCCAGAAAAATTTTACGTAAAGGACTTTAAATAATACACAATAATTAAAATAGGTTTTAAATACATATCAACTCGTAAAAATATCATAATATATATACAAAATTATTAACACTGCATATCCCGATACAGTGTAAAAATGTTTAAAAACACGGGATATTACAGTTTACTTTTGGTATATTTCTAGTATATATATGGTTTATATTGAGATTTTATTCCATTACATGCCTCATTTATTTTTATGAATGTACGTTTTATATTTTAATAAATGATATCAATAGAACGTGCTACCTAGTGGTCAGCACTAGGACCGAGTACGTATCGATATGCTGATAGCATTTAGGCTATATCATTAACCTGTTAGTGGATATTGATGGGATTTGATTATTTGATGTGTGAGATATGATTTGGGAGTGTGATTGCTGGAGCTCGGTTGACCAAGTGTCTCGGGGCCAATCGCACTGACAGTCAGACTGCTGGAGCTCGATTGACTTAGTGTCTCGGGGCCAGTCTACTGTCCAAATGGATCAAGTGAATATATTTGGAATAAGTGAGCCTGTATGGCTAGAGTGTTGTCTAACATTGTTTTGAGGTTGCGATATTCTAGGGTTCTATTTGATCCTTCATAAACTGTGATTTTCAGTAAAAAAAAATACATAAAATGATTTTATTGCATTTGTGTGTATTTGCTTGTATATATACTTATTATATATATACTATTGATTGTGTGCATTGCCATTTAGTATGCATGTATATATATTATGGAAATTCACTCAATAAGGTATGACTCTCGTCCGTTGACTATTTTTCAGGAGAGTCATCGTCATCAGACCTCAGTAGCAGACCCTTACGCCAGATTTCTTCTGCCCCGGCTTTATTATGTAAACTGCTCACCTGAGTTTTATTTTATTTAATCTAGATACTGCAGTAGTTGTAAAAATTGAAAAAGGATGTTGTATTACATCGGTATGAATTATGTACTTTAAATATTTGAACTGGATTTGTATTAAAAGTTTATTTATATATACGAGATGAGTTATTGATTTAAATCCCGTGGTGGATTATTATTTTGTTTTATTATGATTTATTTCTACTGCAGATTATTTTAATTATGTTATTATTATTATTGCTATTTTATTTTATTTTAAGGCTTGCTACGGGTCCCGGATTCGAAAGAATTCCCATTCCCTAGTGCTGGTCATTGCCCCTGTTTTGGGTCATGACAGACAAACTCACCCAAAATAACAAAACCAACCCAACCACCCAATAAAAACCTCACCAAGCTACTGCCTTCCCCGTCCACCATTGTCACGACCCAAAACAGGGGCCATGACCGGCGCTAGGGAACGGGAATTCTTTCGAATCCGTAACCCGTAGCAAGCCTAAAAATAAAATAAAACATGCAATAGTAATAATAACAATAATATATATATGCAGCAGAAATAAAAGTCTTAAATATCATAATAACATTTTCATCACTGGATTTAAATCAAATCTCATCACATATATAAAATCTCTTTAATACAAATCCAGTTTCAATATAATACATCTCTTTAAATAAAATACATGAAATCCAATACTTTAATTCACAACTACTGCAGTGTCTAGATAAAATAAATAAGACTCAAGTAGATAATTTACACAAAGAAGCCGAGGCGGAAGAAATCCGGCGTATCGACCTGCTACTGAGGTCTGAAGATGTTGACTCTCCTGAAAAATTGTCAACGGAGGGGAGTCAGACCTCACTGAGTGAATTACTATAATATATATACATACACACTAAATGACAATGCATACAGTCAATAATACATATCTAATATGTATATATATACAGGCAAATTCACACAGATGCGGAAAAATCATTTTTATATATTTTATTGAAAATCCCAGTTTATGAAGGATCACATAGAACCCTAGAATATCGTAACCTCGAAAATAGTGTTAGACAACACTCTAGCCATACAGGCTCACTTAATCCAAAGATATCCACTTAATCCATTTAGATAGTAGACTGGCCCCAAGACACTAAGTCAATCGAGCTCCAGCAGTCTAACTGCCAGTGTGATTGGCCCCGAGACACTTGGTCAATCGAGCTCCAGCAATCACACCTCCAATCCATATCTCACACATCAATTAAATAATATCCAATCAATATCCACAAATAAGTTAGTATTATAGCCTAAATACTATAGGCATACCGGTACGTACTCAGTCCTAGTGCTGCCCACTAGGTAGCACGTTCTATCGATATCCTTCATCATTAATAATATAAAAGATTCATTCACAAAAATAAATGATGCATGAATGTAAATGAAAAAACAATATAACCCATATATATACCAGAAATATACCAAAAGTAAACCATGTATATTTCGAGTATATATACGTCAAATGAATTCAATCAAATTATAAATTAAGTTGGAAATATATTTAAAAACATTTTAAGTATATTTTATTTACAAAACATGCATATAATTTAATATATACCAAAAATAAATCAAAAATATACTTAACGTAAACTTAAGAAATAATCAAATTATTTATGCATATTTAATCAACATAAAACATGCATTTCTAAATCATGCATCCTAAGCATATATATATAGTATAGTAACTCACCTAATGCGCTCCACGAGACGAGTCCGACGGGCCTGGTCCACTAGCCCTCGGTCTCGGCGCAACTAAACAAGCAATAAATAACTGACATCAGTATAAACCCTAATAGAAATACTAGAATTCGATCTAGAGTATTAAACACAGAATCAGAAATTAGGGTTCGACTGGATATCACGTTTTATGAGAATTCTGTCGAAAATCCGACAGAACCTCCCCTGTAAAATGGACATCTCTCTACTCAAAAGAGTAGAGCCGACCCTGCAAAGAAATACACTTCAAAAAACTACACAAGGCACAATCAAAATCCCACGGTCGGACTCCAAACTACAGTCCACCGACCGGGGTCCACAAACACGGAATAATTTCAGATATACCAAAAATATCCTTATATCATAGAAATTCATTTTATAAGTAGAAATTACATAATTAACCTTTAAACACTATAAAAACCGATAAAAACTCATTTTATTAGAAAAATCGTATATTATATATATAATTGAAAATAATTCACCAAAAATAGTTTTAATTAGTTAAAAATACCAAATAATTTGTAGAAATCATTTTTATACCTTAAATAACTATTAAAACCAATTAAATTACATTTTTAGACAATTTAGGGTAAAATTACCAAAATACCCCTATTTATATAAATATACTTAAATTACTTCAAAAATTCACCAAAAATTATAAAATCATCCAAAATTAATTTTCTCAACATATTTATCAATAATTAAACTCAATTATCCAATTAAATTCAATTAAAAACACATTTAACCTAATTTCTCAAAATCACATAAACTTCAATAATTCAAAATAAATACTTAGAAATTCATAAAAATTCCAAATAAATTCCTATAATTCATTTCAACACCTAATTTAACCATAAAACCCAATTTCATAATTTAAATAATTAATTTCCGAAAATTAGAAAATAATATTAAAATATTCAAAAATACCCAAAAATCAAAAAAATCTCCAAAAATTCTACAAAAATTCATACTTGTAGATTAAGCTACTAGGAACAACATTTGTGAAGAGAGTTTCCATGAATCAACCAATTCGAAGCTCAAAAAAATCGAAAACCCTAATGTGACCGAATTCGAAAAATCGAAACCTAAGCAAATCTAAACCATTTTAGCTCAAACCAAAGCTAGAATCACACTCACCGGAGCTCAAGGAGAAGAAAGAGACCGACGGTGTCGAAAATGGTGGCCGAAAATGGAAGAAACGGCAAAGGGACGATTTTCGGCCAAAAAGGAAAACAGGGGCTGCCGACGCCGGGGAAGGGAGCTGCTGGCGACGGGGGATGGCTAGGAACGGCGGTGGCATGCCGGGAGGCACACCGATGGTAGGTGACCGGAGTTGCAGATGGTGAGGGGTGGTGGTCGGGCGCACGGGAGAAGAAGAAGAAGAAGAAGAAGGAAAAAGAAAAAAGAAAGAAAAGAAAAAGAAAAGAAAAAGAAAGAAAAAAGAAAAAAGAAAATAATAAAATAATTTTAATAATTTTAATAATTTAATAATAAATAAAATAATTAAATAACGATAAATAAATAAACAAATAATAAAATATTAGGGTAATATATATTAAACCCTAATTAAATAAATATACACACACATAGCCTTTATTTAGTATTTTAAAAATACATATGAGTTCATGCAAGTCTGAAAATACATTTAAAATAATTAATAATAAATTATTTACGTGAAAATTTTCCCGAAAATACAAGTCCCGGGAAAATTTTACGTAAAACACTGTAAATAATACACAGTATTTAAAATAGGTTTTAAATACATATCAACTCATGAAAATATCATCTAATATACAGAAATTGTTAACACTGCATATCCCGGTACAGTGTAAAAATATTTTAAAAACACAGGATATTACAGTCTTCCCCCCTTACAAGAATTCGTCCCCGAATTCCAAAAGATAAGATTATAGGATCAGGAAGGAAAGAGATACGGGTAAGAAGCTCGCATCTCAGCTTCAGTCTCCCACGTATGCTCCTCGACTCTATTGCTACGCCACAGAACCTTGACCATCGGAATCTGTTTCGATCGCAACTGCCGAACTTGAAAATCAACGATCGCCACAGGTTCTTCCACAAACGTCAAATCTTCATTCACTTCCACCCTGTCAGGTTGCAACACATGCGAAGGGTCTGAGATATACTTCCTCAACATCGAGATATGAAATACTGGATGCACTTGTGACATACTCGGAGGTAAATCCAACCGATATGCAACAGTGCCAACTCTCTCCAGAATCTCAAACGGTCCAATATATCTCAGTGCTAACTTACCATTCCTGCCAAATCTCATCACACCCTTCATCGGAGATACTTTCAGAAAAATGAAATCTCCAACCTGAAACTCCACATCTCTGCGCCTAGGATCCGCATAACTCTTTTGTCTACTAACTGTGGTCTTTAATCTGCGCTTAATCACGGTGACTTTCTCTGTAGCATCCTGAACCATCTCAGGTCCAGTCAAAGCTCTCTCACCAATCTCATCCCAACTCAAAGGGGATCTACACTTCCTTCCATACAACGCCTCATATGGTGCCATACCAATACTGCTATGGTAGCTGTTATTATATGCAAACTCAACGAGCGACAAGTGATCATCCCAGCTACCTCCCAAATCCAGGACACACATCCTCAATATATCTTCCAGTGTCTGGATCATCCTCTCAGACTGGCCATCTGTCTGAGGATGAAAAGCAGTACTGAAGTCCAACCTAGTGCCCGTCGCTTCCTGTAACTTCTGCCAAAAACGAGAAGTAAACACCGAACCTCTATCTGACATAATGGACACAGGTACTCCATGAAGGCACACAATATGCTTCACGTACAACTTCGCCAATCTAGCAACTGAATATGTGGCTTTCACAGGCAAGAAATGTGCAGACTTCGTCAACCTGTCTACAATCACCCAGATGGAATCGTATCCATCCTTCGAACGAGGTAAACCGACCACAAAATCCATAGTTATCCTTTCCCATTTCCACTCGGGAATAGGAAGAGGCTGAAGCTTCCCAGAAGGCTTCTGATATTCAGCTTTCACTTGCTGACACGTCAAGCACTTAGCAACATAATCAGTGACATCCTTCTTCAATCCATACCACCAGTATAAATCTCTGATACTGTGGTACATCTTAGTGACACCCGGATGAACGCTGTAGGCTGTAGAATGTGCTTCCTCTAAAATCTCCTCTCTCAAATTATCCACATCAGGAACACACAATCTACCACTGATCCACAACACACCATCATCATCGAGTGTGAAATCAGTGAACTTCCCTGCTCGAACATTCTCTACAAGCTCTTCCAGAATAGGATCTCGGCTCTGAGCTGCTTTAATCCTATCCCTCAGAACAGATCGCACTTTAAATTGAGCTAGCAGTCCACCTGATCTACTGATCTTCGTCATCAGACCTTGATCCACCAACAGATGCAACTCTTAGATCAATGGTCTCCTCTCTACATCGATGTGAGCAAGACTACCTGAGGACTTCCTACTCAAGGCATCTGCTACCACATTAGCTTTACCCGGATGATATAGAATCTCACAATCATAATCCTTCAATAATTCCAACCATCTTCTCTGCCTCAGATTCAGATCTCGCTGCTGAAAAATGTACTTAAGGCTCTTGTGATCAGTAAATATCTCACAAGTCACCCCGTACAAATAATATCTCCAAATCTTCAAAGTAAAAATCACTGCAGCCATCTCAAGATCATGTGTAGGATAGTTCTGCTCATGCTTCTTCAACTGCCTCGAAGCATAGGCTATCACCCTTCCATTCTGCATCAACACATAACTAAGACCAATTCTAGAGGCATCACAGTAAACTGTGAACTTATCCACACTATTAGGCAAAGCTAATACTGGGGCGGTGGTCAATTTCTCTTTCAACAACTAGAAACTATTCTCACAAGCTTCTGACCACTCAAATCTAACATTCTTCTGAGTTAAGCGAGTCATAGGGGCTGCTATTATGGAAAAATCCTGCACAAACCGCCTATAATACCCGGCTAAATCCAGAAAACTCCGAATTTCTATGACAGAAGTAGGTCTAGGCCATTTAGACACTGCTTCAATCTTCTGTGGATCAACCTGAATACCTTCTTTAGACACTACGTGTCCAAGAAAAGAAACACTCTCCAACCAGAAATCACACTTCGAGAATTTAGCATAAAGCTGATGATCTCTCAGTGTCTGTAGTACAATCCTCAAATGATATACATGCTCTTCCATACTCCTCGAATATACCAGTATATCATCAATGAAGACTACCACAAACTGATCCACATACGGTCTGAATACCCTATTCATCAAGTCCATAAAAGCTGCTGGTGCATTAGTCAAACCAAAAGACATCACCATAAACTCATAATGGCCATATCGAGTGCGAAACGCTGTCTTAGGAATATCGGCCTCACTAATCCACAGCTGATGATAACCCGACCTCAAGTCAACCTTAGAAAAGAACTGTGCACCCTGTAGTTGATCAAACAAATCATCTATCCTCGGGAGAGGATACTTATTCTTCACTGTCACCTTATTCAGTTCTCTGTAGTCAATGCACAGTCTCAGGGTACCATCCTTCTTCTTCACAAACAAGACTGGTGCACCCCAAGGAGAAACACTGGGTCTGATAAAACCTTTATCCAACAACTCTTGCAACTGCTCCTTCAGCTCTCTCAACTCTGCAGGAGCCATACGATAGGGTGGCATAGATATAGGAGTAGTACCTGGTACCACATCTATACAGAACTCAATCTCTCTATGAGGTGGTAAACCTGACAACTCCTAGGGAAAAACATCAGGAAACTCACAAGCAACAGGAACATCTGTGAGTGACAACTTCTCCACTGAAGTATCCCTGACCAATGCCAAATATCCCTGACATCCTTTCTTCAACAACTTCCTAGCCATAATAGCAGAAATAAGATTCTGAGGTGCTGAACTCCTATCACCAACAAACTTAAATTCTACTTCACCAGGAATTCTGAAAGTCACCTCTTTATTCCTGCAATCTACCACGACATAGTACTGAGATAACCAATCCATTCCCAAAATAACATTAAACTCCATCACATCCAACAAAATCAAATCAGCGGGTAATTCTCTATCTCCCACGAGAACTGGACAACCAGAAAGAACAATATCGGTGTCCAAAGAATCGCTCAGAGGAGTGGCAACAGACAAAGGAAAAGCCATCCTCGAAGCTTGCCAACAAGATTTAAAAGCAAAAATAGGAGAAACAAACGAATGCGTGGCACCCGGATCAAACAAAACCCAAGCATCCAGGTAACAAACAGAAACAATACCTGCCACGACTGCATTAGATGCCTGAGCATCCTGCTGAGTAAGATGAAAGACTCTGGCCTGACCTCGACCTCCCTGCTGACTGGTAGAAGCTTGGCCAACACCTCTGGCACCTCCTCTAGTACCTCTACCATGACTCTGCTATGGAATAAACTGAGTGGAACTCTGATGCTGGGCTGGTGGTAACTGAAATGGCACGGGTGCTGCACTAGTAATCGACTGCTATGGGAATCATGGAATCTGCTGCTGTTGATACCCGGAATAAGGACACGATCTGGCAAAATGTCATGTCTGCCCGCATTTGAAGCATGTCAATGGTGTCAGATAACACGATCCCTGATGGACTCTACCACAAGTCTGACAAACACTGGCCGCTGATCCAGAACTACGACCACTGCTGCTGCTCAAAGCACCTGACCCAAATCTGAATGATCTACGCTGACCTCCACGGCCATGTCTACTGCTCCGATGCACTCGCTGCTGCTGCCTCTGACTCTGCTGAGTCGGACCTCGTTGCTGACTACTCGATCCAACATGAAAACTCGAATATGGAGTAGCCTGCAATCCACTCGACTGAACTCCTAGCTGGCAATAATCAGGCATCGCTCCCTGCCTAACTAGCCTCAACTCAATCTCCTTAGCCAACTCAATCACAAACTCGAGAGTAAGACCTGCTGTAGGCATACCAGCAAAAGCTGAACCCAAACCAGTAACGTATATAGTAACAGCAAAATCCTGATCTCGCATCAGATCCTCAGCATATCTACCCAGAAGAAGAAACTCTTGGGTGTACTCCTCTACAGATCGATCTCCACGAGAAATACTAGTCAACCGGAGACGATAACTCAAACGAAGAGGCTCTGGACAGAATCTCCTCATAAATCGCTCTCGGAACTGAGCCCACGTCATCGTCATCATGTAAGGTTGGATCATCTGAATGAACCAATCTAAGGCTGGTCCCTCGACAGACAACTCGATGATCATGATCCGCTAGTACTCGATATGAGCAGTCCGAGTCCTAGTCTCAATCGCATGCAGAAAATATAAAGGATCAGAAGTACCATCAAAAGCAATCCTGCCAACTCGAGCATAGAACAAAGCTGCCTCAGGGTCAGACATACCCTGCTAATAGGCAGGCTGAACAGGCTGAACAACTGGAGGAACAGGAACATCAAACTCAGGCTCAATAGGCTCCTCGTCCTGTAACTCTCTCTGCCTACGGCGACCTGCCGCTCCTCGAGGTCTACCTCTGCCATGACCTCTATGTCTAACTGGCTGCTCAGGAGGTAAAACCTCATCCTGAAAAGACTCATCATCCTCAGCCTCAACGATCGGTGGAGCAACACGCGCTCGCCTCCTCATACTGAAAAGACAAACGGAAAGATTCAGACAAACAGACAACGGAGGAATAATGCTGAAAACTACAGCAAGGAATACTTATCAAGACATACTCGAACCTAATACACTGCAGTAGTCCAACAGAAAACACAACTTTAAAACTAGGGCCACAACTCACATAACTAAGCCCTGACACAAAACTCCGCTCTGATACCAACTTTGTCACGACCCAAAATAGGCGCCATGACCGGCGCTAGGGAATGGGAATTCTTTCGAATCCGGAACTCGTAGCAAGCCTAAAAATAAAATAAAACATGCAATAGTAACAATAACAATAATATATATATGCAGCGGAAATAAAAATCTTAAATATCATAATAACATTTTCATCACTGGATTTAAATCAAATCTCATCACATATATAAAATCTCTTTAATACAAATCCAGTTTCAATATAATACATCTCTTTAAATAAAATACATGAAATCCAATACTTTAATTCACAACTACTGCAGTGTCTAGATAAAATAAATAAGACTCAAGTAGATAATTTACACAAAGAAGCCGGGGAGGAAGAAATACGACGTATCGACCTGCTACTGAGGTCTGAAGATGTTGACTCTCCTGAAAAATTATCAACGGAGGGGAGTCAGACCTCACTGAGTGAATTACTATAATATATATACATACACACTAAATGACAATGCATACATTCAATAATACATATCTAATATGTATATATATACAGGCAAATTCTCACAGATGCAGAAAAATCATTTTTATATATTTTATTGAAAATCCCAGTTTATGAAGGATCACATAGAACCCTAGAATATCGCAACCTCGGAAATAGTATTAGACAACACTCTAGCCATACAGGCTCACTTAATCCAAAGATATCCACTTAATCCATTTAGACAGTAGACTGGCCCCGAGACACTAAGTCAACCGAGCTCCAGCAGTCTAACTGCCAGTGTGATTGGCCCTGAGACACTTGGTCAATCGAGCTCCAGCAATCACACCTCCAATCCATATCTCACACATCAATTAAATAATATCCAATCAATATCCATAAATAAGTTAGTATTATAGCCTAAATACTATAGGCGTACCGATACGTACTCGGTCCTAGTGCTGCCCATTAGGTAGCACGTTCTATCGATATCCTTCATCATTAATAATATAAAAGATTCATTCACAAAAATAAATGATGCATGAATGTAAATGAAATAACCATATAACCTATATATATACCAGAAATATACCAAAAGTAAACCAGGTATATTTCAAGTATATATACGTCAAATGAATTCAATCAATTAATAAATTAAGTTGGAAATATATTTAAAAAAATTTTAACTATATTTTATTTACAAAACATGCATATAATTTAATATATACCAAAAATAAACCAAAAATATACTTAATGTAAACTTAAGAAATAATCAAATTATTTATGCATATTTAATCAACATAAAACATGCATTTCTAAATCATGCATCCTAAACATATATATATAGTATAGTAACTCACCTAATACGCTCCACGACACGGGTCCGACGGGCCTGGTCCACTAGCCCTCGGTCTCGACGCAACTAAACAAGCAATAAATAACCGACATCAGAATAAACCCTAACAGAAATCCTAGAATTCGATCTAGAGTATTAAACACAAAATCAGAAATTAGGGTTCGACTGGATATCACGTTTTACGAGAATTCTATCGAAAATCTGATAGAACCTCCCCTGTAAAATGGACATCTCTCTACTCAAAAGAGTAGAGCCGACCCTGCAAAGAAATACACTTCGAAAAACTACACAAGGCACAATCAAAATCCCACGGTCGGACTCCAAACTACAGTCCACCGACTGGGGTCCATAAACACGGAATAATTCCAGATATACCAAAAATATCCTTATATCATAGAAATTCATTTTATAAGTAGAAATTACATAATTAACCTTTAAACACTATAAAAACCGATAAAAACTCATTTTATTAGAAAAACCGTATATTATATATATAATTGAAAATAATTCACCAAAAATAGTTTTAATTAGTTAAAAATACCAAATAATTTGTAGAAATCATTTTTATACCTTAAATAACTATTAAAACCAATTAAATTACATTTTTAGACAATTTAGGGTAAAATTACCAAAATACCCCTATATATATAAATATACTTAAATTACTTCAAAAATTCACCAAAAATTATAAAATTATCCAAAATTAATTTTCTCAACATATTTATCAATAATATAAATAATTAGACTCAATTATCCAATTAAATTCAATTAAAAACACATTTAACCTAATTTCTCAAAATCACATAAACTTCAATAATTCAAAATAAATACTTAGAAATTCATAAAAATTCCAAATAAATTCCTATAATTCATTTCAACACCCAATTTAACCATAAAACCCAATTTCATAATTTAAATAATTAATTTCCGAAAATTAGAAAATAATATTAAAATATTCAAAAATACCCAAAAATCCAAATAATCTCCAAAAATTCTACAAAAATTCATACATGTAGATTGAGCTACTAGGAACAACATTTGTGAAGGGAGTTTCCATGAATCAACCAATTCGAAGCTCAAAAAAATAAAAAAAACCCTAATGTGACCGAATTCGAAAAATCGAAACCTAAGCAAATCTAAACCATTTTAGCTCAAACCAAAGCTAGAATCACACTCACCGGAGCTCAAGGAGAAGAAAGGGACCAGCGGTGTCAAAAATGGTGGCCGGAAATGGGAGAAACGGCAAAGGGACGATTTTCGGCCAAAAAGGAAAACAAGGGCTGCCGACGCCGGGGAAGGGAGCTGCTGGCGGCGGGGGACGGCTAGGAACGACGGTGGCAAGCTGGGAGGCACACCGACGGTAGGTGACCGGAGTTGCAGACGGTGAGGGGTGGTGGTCGGGCGCACGGGAGAAGAAGAAAGAAAAAGAAAAGAAAAAAAAAAGAAAAAAAAAAGAAAAAGAAAAAATAAAAAATAAAATAATTTTAATAATTTAATAATAAATAAAATAATTAAATAATGATAAATAAATAAACAAATAATAAAATATTAGGGTAATATATATTAAACCCTAATTAAATAAATATACACACACATAGCCTTTATTTAGTATTTTAAAAATACGTATGAGTTCATGCAAGTCTGTAAATAAATTTAAAATAATTAATAATAAATTATTTACGTGAAAATTTCCCCGAAAATGCAAGTCCCGGGAAAATTTTACGTAAAACACTATAAATAATACACAGTATTTAAAATAGGTTTTAAATACATATCAACTCATGAAAATATCATCTAATATACAGAAATTGTTAACACTGCATATCCCGGTACAGTGTAAAAATATTTTAAAAACACGGAATATTACAACCATCACCATCACTGTCATCCTTCTCTTCCAACGTGTCTCTGTCACAACCCAAAATAGGGGCCATGACCGGTACTAAGGAACGGGAATTCCTTCGAATCCGGAACCCGTAGCAAGCCTAAAATAAAATAAACATGCAATAATAATAACAACAACTCTTAATGCAGTGGATATAAAATCATAAGTATCCAAGTAATATTCCACCACGGGATTTAAATCAAATCCATATCTCATATATATAAATAAATCCGTTAATATAAGTTTCAGTTCAAATATTTAAAGTACATATCTCACGACTTAATACAACTACTGCAGTGTTTAGATTATAAAAATAAAACTCAAGACTCAAATAAGCAGTTTACATAAAGAAGCCGAGGCAGAAGAAATCCGGCATACAGGCCTGCTACTGAGGTCTGAAGACGATGACTCTCCTGAAAAATGGTCAACAGAGGGGAGTCAGACCTCACTGAGTGAATTACTATAATATATATACATGCATACTAAATGTTGATGCACACGGTCAATAGTATATATAATAAATATATATACAAGCAAATACACACAGATGCAATAAAAATCATTTTTATATATTTTGTTTGAAAACCACTGGTAATGAAGGATCAAATAGAACCCTAGAAAATCGCAATCTCAAACAGTGTTAGACAACACTCTAGCCATACAGGCTCACTTATTCCAATATATTCACTTGTTCCATTTGGACAGTAGACTGGCCCTAAGACACTAAGTCAACCGAGCTCCAGCAGTCTGACTGTCGGTGTGATTGGCCCCGAGACACTTGGTCAATCGAGCTCCAGCAATCACACTCTTAAATCATTTCTCACACATCAAATAATCAAATCCAATTAATATCCTCAAACAGGTTAGTAATATAGCCTAAATGCTATAAGCGTACCAGTACGTACTCGGTCCTAGTGCTGCCCACTAGGTAGCACGTTCTATTGATATCCTTCATTAAAATATAAAACATACATTCATAAGAATAAATGATGCATAAATTTAAATGTAATAGCAACAATAACCATATATATACTAAAAATATACCAAAAGTAAACCAAGTATATTTCGAGTATATATACTTCAAATAAATCCAATATATTTGTAAAATAAAGTAGAAATATATTTAAAAACATTTTAAGTATAAATATTAAATAAAGCATGCAAATAATTTACAATATACTAAAAATAAACCAAAGATAAACCAAAAATAAACTAAAAATAAACTTAAATACTAATTGATTTATTTAGGCATAATTAATCAAAATAACATACGTTTCTAATCATGCACCCTAAGCACATATATATAAAATAGTAACTCACACTTAGTGCGCTCCTTGAGATAGGTCCGATGGGTCTGGTCCACTAGGCCTCTGTCTCGGCGCAACTAAACATACAAAAATAACAAACATCAAAATAAACCTAATAGAAAATCCTAGAAACTCGATCTAGAATATTAGACACAGAATTAGAATTAGGGTTTGACTAGACATCATGTTTTACGAGAATTCTACCAAAAATTCGACAGAACCTCCCCTGTAAAATGGACATCTCTCTACTCAAAGAGTAGAGCCGGCCTTACAAAGAAATACATAAACACAAAACACAACCAAAATCCCTCGGTCGGACTCCAAACTACAGTTCACCGACCGAAGTCCACAACCACAGAATATTACAGAAATATCAAAAATACCCTTATATCATAGAAATACATTTTATAAGTAGAAATTACCTAAAACACATTAAAAATCAATAAAAACTCATTTTACTAGAAAAATCATATATTATATATATAATTTGAAAATAATTCACGAAAAATAGTTTTAATTAGTTAAAAATACTAAATAATTTGTAGCAATCATTTTTATACCTTAAATAACTATTAAAACTAATTAATTACATTTTTAGTCAATTTAGGGTAAAATTACCAAAATACCCTTATATATATAAATATACTAAAATTACTCCAAAAATTCACCAAAAATAGTATAATTATCCAAAATTAATTTTCTCAACATATTTATCAATAATATCAATAATTAAACTCAATTAAATAATTAATTTCAATTAAAAACACAATTAACCTAATTTTTCCAAAATTACATAAACTAATTAAATTCAAAATAAATACATAGAAATTCATAAAAATTCCAAATAAATTCCTATAATTCATTTCAACACCTATATTTATCATTAAACACAATTTCATAATTAAATTAATTAAATTTCGAAAATTAGAATATAATAATAAAATATTCAAAAATACCCAAAAATCAAAATAATTCCCAAAAATTCTACAAAAATTCACACATGTAGATTAAGCTACTAGGATTAACATTTTTTTAAGGGAATTTTCATGAATCAATCAATTCTAAGTTCAAAAAAATCAAGAAGCTAAAATGGCCGAATTGAAGATTTAGCTCAAACCTTATCAACCACTTGTTTTCTGGCCAAAAGGAGCTTAGAATAGGGACCACCGGAGCTCAAGGAGTCGATGAAGATCGGCGGTGCATGAAATGGTGGTCGAAATCGTGGTCGATGGCGAAGAGCTTCTCTTGCTGCCACTGCAAATTTTGGGCGTTCCAACGGGCTTCCGACGGCCTGGTCACGTCGGAGAGGAAGAGGAAGGAAGGGGGAGGAGGTTGGCGGCAGCTAATGGAGGTGAAGGGCAGTCCGGTGTGCTAGAACGGGAGGCGTAGTGAGGGTAGGGTGTCGGGAGAGAAGAAGAAGAAAGGAGGGGCAAATTGGTAATTTGCCAAATCTTGATTTTTGATAAATATTATATATGTATAGGTATGTATATATATATACTTTATATTATTTTAATATATAATATGATATAGACAATAAATATTCACCACACACACATAACTTAATATTTTAATAATTTATACACTAAAAATAATTAATTAACTAATATTAAAACTAATAATAAATAATAAAAATATTAGGGTAATTAATTAAACCCTAGTTTAATTTAAATAAATAAACACATATATACACTTTATTTAGTACTTTAAAAATATATATGAGCTCATGCAAATGCGTAAATCTACTTAAAATAATTAATAGTAAATTATTTACGTGAAAATTTCCCCGAAAATAGAATTCTCGGGAAAATTTTACGTAAAGCACTTAAAATAATATACAATAATTAAAATAAGTTTTAAATACATAATAACTCGTAAAAATATCATAATTATATACAAATTATTAACACTGCATATCCCAATACAGTATAAAAATATTTAAAAACACAGGATATTACAGTCTTCCCCCTTTATAAGAATTCGTCCCCGAATTCCAAAAAGAAAATGATCACAAGATCAAGAAGGGAAGAGATACAGGTAAGAAGCTCGCATCTCAGCTTCAGTCTCCCACGTATGCTCCTCAACTCTGTTGCTACGCCATAGAACCTTGACCATCAGAATCTGTTTCGACCGTAACTGTCGAACTTGATAGTCAACGATCGCCACAGGTTCTTCCATAAACATCAAATCTTCACTCACTTCTACACTGTCAGGCTACAACACGTGTGATGGGTCTGAGATATACTTCCTCAGCATCGAGATATGAAATACCGAATGCACTTGTGACATATTCGGAGGCAAAGCCAACCGATATACAACAGTGCCAACTCTCTCAAGAATCTCAAACGGTCCGATATATCTCGATGCTAACTTACCCTTCCTGCCAAATCTCATAACACCCTTCATCGGAGATACTTTCAGAAAAATAAAATCTCCAACCTGAAATTCCACATCTCTGCGCCTAGGATCCGCATAGCTCTTTTGCCTGCTAACTGCGATCTCTAATCTGCGCTTAATCACGACAACTTTCTCTGCAGCATCTTGAACCATCTCAGGTCCAGTCAAAGCTCTTTCACTAATCTCATCCCAACTCAGAGGGGATATACACTTCCTTCCATACGAAGCCTCATACGGTGCCATACCAATATTGCTATGGTAGCTGTTATTATATACAAACTCTACAAGTGGCAAATGATTATCCCAGTTACCTCCTAAATCCAAGACACACATCCTCAACATATCTTCCAATGTCTGGATCGTTCTCTCAGACTGACCATCTGTCTGAGGATGAAAAGCAGTACTAAAATCCAACCTAGTGCCCATCGCTTCCTGCAACTTCTACCAAAAATGAGAAGTAAACACTGAACCTCTATCTGACACAATGGATACAGGTACTCCATGAAGGCACACGATATGTTTCACATATAGCTTCGCCAATCTAGCTACAAAATAGGTGGCTTTCACAGGTAAGAAATGTGTAGACTTGGTCAACCTGTCTACAATCACCCAGATGGAATCGTATCCATCCTTAGAACGAGGTAAACCTACCACAAAATCCATAGCTATCCTTTCCCACTTCCACTCGGGAATAGGAAGAGGCTGAAGCTTCCCAAAAGGCTTGTGATGCTCAGCTTTCACTTGCTGACACGTCAGGCACTTAGCAACAAAATCAGCGACATCCTTCTTCAATCCATCCCACCAGTACAAGTCTTTGATACTGTGGTACATCTTAGTAATACCTGGATGTACGCTATAGGCTGTAGAATGTGCTTCCTCTAGGATCTCTTCTCTCAAATCATCCACATCAGGAACACACAATCTACCACTGATCCACAACACACTGTCATCATCTAGTGTGAAATCAGTGAACTTCCCTGCTCTGACATTCTCTACAAGCTCTTTTAGAATAGGATCTCGGCTCTGAGCTGCTTTAATCCTATCCCTCAGTACAGATCGCACCTTAAATTGAGCTAGCAATCCACCTGACCTACTGATCTTTATCATCAGACCTTGATCCACCATCAGACGCAACTCCTGGATCAATGGTCTCCTCTCAACACTAATGTGAGCAAGACTGCCTGAGGACTTCCTACTCAAGGCATCTGCTACCACATTAGCTTTACCCGGATGATATAAAATCTCACAATCATAATCCTTTAACAATTCCAACCATCTCCTCTGCCTCAGATTTAGATCTCTCTGCTGGAAAATGTACTTAAGGCTCTTATGATCAGTAAATATCTCACAAGTCACCCCGTACAAATAATGTCTCCAAATCTTTAGAGCAAAGATCACTGCAGCCATCTTAAGCTCATGTGTAGGATAGTTCTGTTCATGCTTTTTCAACTGTCTTGAAGCATAGGCTATTACCCTACCATTTTGCATCAACACACAACCAAGGCCAACTCTAGAGGCATCACAATAAACTGTGAACTTATCCACACTATTAGGCAAAGCTAACACTGGTGCTGTGGTCAATTTCTCCTTTAACAACTGAAAGCTATTCTCACAAGCTTCTGACCACTTGAATCTAACATTCTTCTGAGTCAAGCGAGTCATAGGGGCTACAATTCTAGAAAAATCCTACACAAACTGCCTATAATACCTAGCTAAACCTAAAAAACTTCAAATCTTAGTAACAGAAGTCGGTCTAGGCCACTCAGACACTACTTCAATCTTCTGTGGATCAACCTGGATACCTTCTCTAGACACCACGTGTCCAAGAAAAGAAACACTCTCTATCCAGAAATCACACTTCAAGAATTTAGCATAAAGCTAATGATCTCTCAGTGTCTGTAGTACAATCCTCAAGTGATATACATGCTCCTCCATACTCCTCAAATAAACCAGTATATCATCAATGAAGACTACCAAAAACTGATCCATATATGGTCTAAATACCCTATTCATCAGGTCCATAAAAGCTGCTGGTGCATTAGTCAAACCAAAAGACATCACCAGAAACTCATAATGGCCATATTGAGTGCGGAATGCCATTTTAGGAACATCGGCTTCACTAATCCGCAGCTGATGATAACTTGACTTCAAGTCAATCTTGTAAAAGAACTGTGCACCCTGTAGCTGATCAAACAAGTCATCTATCCTCAGGAGAGGATACTTGTTCTTCACCGTCACCTTGTTCAGCTCTCTATAGTCAATGCACAGTCTCAGGGTACCATCCTTCTTCTTTATAAACAGGATTGGTGCACCCCAAGGAGAAACACTAGGTCTGATAAAACCCTTATCCAACAATTCTTGCAACTTGTCATGACCCAAAACAGGGGCCATGATTGACGCTAGGGAATGGGAATTCTTTCGAATTCGGAACCCGTAGCAAGCTTAAAAATAAAATAAAACATACAGTAATAATAATAACCACACTTAATGCAGCGGAAATAAAATCATAATTATCAAAATAAAAATCCATATCTCATATATAGATAAATCCTTTGATACAAGTTTCAGTTCAAATTCTTAAAATACATAACTCACACAAATATAATACATAAAACCCATAATTTATATACAAATACTGCAGTGTTTAGATTATAAAAATAAAACTCAAGTGAGCAGTTTACATAAAGAAGCCGAGGCAGAAGAAATCCGACGTACAGGCCTGCTACTAAGGTCTGACGAAGAAGACTCTCCTGAAAAATGGTCAACAGAGGTGTGTCAGACCTCACTGAGTGAATTACTATAATATATATACATGCATACTAAATGCCGATGCACACGGTCAATAGTATATATATAATAAGCATATATACAAGCAAATACACACAAATGCAATAAAATCATTTTATATATTTTTTTATTAAAAATCACAGTTCATGAAGGATCAAATAGAACCCTAGAATATCGCAACCTTAAAATAGTGTTAGACAACACTCTAGCCATACAGGCTCACTTATTCCAATATATGTTCACTTGATCCATTTGGACAGTAGACTGGCCTCGAGACACTGAGTCAATCGAGCTCCAGCAGTCTGACTGTCAGTGTGATTGGCCCCGAGATACTTGGTCAAACGAGCTCCAGCAATCACACTCCCAAATCATATATCACACATCAAATAATCATATCCAATCAATATCCTCAAACAGGTTAGTAATATAGCCTAAATGCTATAAGCATACTAGTACGTACTCGGTCCTAGTGTTGCCCACTAGGTAGCATGTTCTATTAATATCCTTCATTAAAATATAAAACATACATTCATAAAAGTAAATGATGCATGAATTTAAATATAATAGCAACAATAACCATATATATACTAGAAATATACCAAAAGTAAACCAGGTATATTTTGAGTATATATACGTTAAAGAAATCCAATATAATTGCAAAATAAGCTAGAAATATATTCAAAAACATTTTAAGCATAATTCATTAATAAGACATGCATATAGTTTAAAATATACAGAAAATAAACCAAAAATAAACTAAAAATAAACTTAATTAATAATTAAACCATTTATGCATATTTAATCAAAATAAAACATACATTTCTAAATCATGCACCCTAAAGCATATATATATAAAATAGTAACTCACACTTAGTGCGCTCCTCGAGATAGGTCCAACGAGCCTGGTCCACTAGGCCTCGATCTCGGCGCAACTAAATAAATAATAAATAACAGACATCAGAATAAACCTAACAGAAAATTCTAGAAACTCGATCTAGAATATTGGACACAGAATCAGAATTAGGGTTCGATCGGACATCACGTTTTACGAGAATTCTATCAAAAATTCGGCAGAACCTCCCCTGGAAAACGAACATCTCTCTACTCAAAGAGTAGAGCCGGCCCTGCAAAGAAATACACTTCAAAAAATAGACACATAAACACAACCACAACCCCTCGGTCGGACTCCAAACTACAGTTTACCGACCGGGGTCCACAATTCACAGAACAATATAAAAATACCAAAAATGCCCTTATATCACAGAAATACATTTAATAAGTAGAATTTACATAATTAACCCTAAACACAGTAAAAACCGATAAAACTCATTTATTTAGAAAAATCGTATATTATATATATAATTTGAAAATAATTCACGAAAAATAGTTTTAATTAATTAAAAATACTAAATAATTTGTAGAAATTATTTTTATACCTTAAATAACTATTAAAACCAATTTAATTACATTTTTAGTCAATTTAGGGTAAAATTACCAAAATACCACTATATATATAAATATACTAAAATTAATTCAAAAAAATTCACCAAAAATAATACAATTGCACAAAATTAATTTTCTCAACATATTTATCAATAATATCAATAATTAAACTTAATTAACTAATTAATTTCAATTAAAAACACAATTAATCTAATTTTCCAAAATTACATAAACTAATTAAATTCAAAATAAATACATATAAATTCATAAAAATTCCAAATAAATTCCTGTAATTCATTTCAACACCTATAATTATCATAAAACACAATTTCATAATTTATTTAATTAAATTTCAAAAATTAGAAAATAATAATAAAATATTCAAAAATACCCAAAAATCAAAATAATTCCCAAAAATTCTAAAAAAATTCACACATGTAGATTAAGCTACTAGGACCAACATTTGTTAAGGTACTTTTCATGAATCAATCAATTTTAAATTCAAAAAATTCAAGAAGCTAAACTGGCCGAATTGAAGATTTAGCTCAAACCTCATCAACCACTTGTTTTCAAGCAAAAAGGAGCTTAGAATAAGGACCACCGGAGCTCAAGGAGTCGATGAAGACCGACGGTGTAAAAAATGGTGGTCGAAATCGTGATCAATGGCAAAGAGCTCCACTTGCTGCCACCGCGAATTTCGGGCGTTCCAGCGGGCTTCCGGTGGCTTGGTCACGACAGAGAGGAAGAGGAAGGAAGGGGGAGGAGGTTGGCGGCAACTGATGGTGGCGAAGGGCGGTCCGGCGTGGTGGAACGGGAGGCACAGTGAGGGTAGGGCGTCGGGAGAGAAGAAGAAGAAGGGAGGGGTAGAAATGGTAATTTTGCAACAAATTTTTGATTTTGACAATAATATGTATATATATATACTTTACACTATATATTAAAATAATATAAAATCACACACATTAAATATACACCACACACATATAATTTAATATTTTAAAATTTAATACACTTAAAAATAATTAAATAATATTAAAACTAATTAATAAATAACAAAATATTAGGATAATTATTTTGTCACGACCCAAACTAGGAGTCATGACCGGCGCTAGGGAACGGGAATTCTTTCGAATCCGGAACCTATAGCAAGCCTTAGAAAATAAAATCATACAATAATTATATAAAAGTACGACCAAATTAAAGTTTTTCTGAATCAATATATAAAATAAATACTCCAAATCCTTTTATAAATGAATACATATTCGTACAATGTTCAAATACAAATTCTCAGAGTATTTAATATCCAAACAAAATAATACACTTCCAATATAATGACACTACTACTGCAGTTTCTAGAATACAATTCAAAGTTCAAAATATACATTTGCACAAAACAGCTGGGACTGAAGAACACCGGTGAGGAACTCTACAACTAAGGTCTGACGATATGGAATCTCCTAAAAAAAATAATTGAGGGGGGGTCAGACCTCACTGAGTGAATTATTATACTATATATACATGCAAACTAAACCATAACAATCAGGCATTCTTATATATAAATGTATATACACACATCTCACACGAATGCCAAACTTTGCTTTTATAAATATACTAAATGTAGAAAACGTTTGTTTTAATTCATGAAGGATCCATAGAACCCTAAATAATAACAACCTCAAACAATCCCATCATCACTCTAGCCATACAGGCTCACTTGATTCCAAATAGAACACTTATTCCAATTTGGACAGCAGATTGGCCCCGAGACACTAAGTCGATCGAGCTCCAGCAGTCTGGCTGTCAGTGTGATTGGCCCAGAGACACTTGGTCAACCGAGCTCCAGCAATCACACTATCCATCACCTCACATCTCAATCAACCCAATAGATCATTCAATTCACTTATGGACAGTAGACTGACCCCGAGACACTAAGTCAACCGAGCTCCAGCAGTCTGACTGTCAGTGTGATTGGCCCCGAGACACTTGGTCAATCGAGCTCTAGCAATCACACTATCTAACATACCATTAATCTTAGTCAAATCAATTAAATCAATTATAATCACCCAATTTTAACTCTCACTCATTCCTTATCTATCGTACCGGTACGTACACGGTCCTAGTGCTGCCCACTAGGTAGCACGTTCTATTGATATCCTTCACTTAGAATAAATCATTCATTCGGAAAATAATTAATGTAGAACAATATTCATAATAGTAAAACCAACCATATATATATATCAAAAATATACCTAAAATATACCCAGTATATTTCAGGTATATATATATATATATATATATATATATATATATATATATATATATATAGTCAAATAAAATATGAAACAAACTAAAGATAAATCATTAATATAGTTAAAAACAATTTAAATGAGTAACAATAATATAACATGCATTATCTTAAAAAATATACTTAAATATGCAAAAGATATACCCTAAGTACTCAAATCATTTAATAAACCATTTATGCATAAATATTCATTTAAATACGTGTTTGTGTTTAACATATATTCACAAATATACTAAAAATAAACCTAATTATCTAGCATGCATATATCAAAAATAAACCCTAAATATACCACTAATGTGTTAGGTTTAATTTAATAATAAAATATTTATTTATTCAGAAATAAATAAAAAATATACCAAAAATAAACTTAAAAATAATTTAAGTGTAGGTTTATAATTTAACATGCAATTATTTAAGAATAAACCTAAAATCTACTGAAACTATACCTAAGGTATACTAATCATTTAATAAAATCATTATGTCTAAGTGTACATTTTAAAACATGTGTATATTACTCAAATGTATTAAACCTAAACCTAATTGTTTAATGTGCATATATCAAACTTAACATGCATAATTATTTAATATGCATATATATAAGAATGCAACCCTAGATATACCAAAAATATTATAATTTAAATCATTTTTTTAAAACATACAATGAAAATGAAAACTTCTAAATAATGCACCCTATATGCAGTGCATATATATACAGTATAATAACTCACATGTTAGCGTTCCATGAGACAAACTCGACGGGCCTGATCCGTTAGGCCTCGGTCTCGACGCAGCTAGACAAACAAATGACAACATGAAATCAGAATAAATTTAACAAAAATTCTAAAGACTCGATCTAGAATTTTAGACACAGCTTTAGAATAGGAATTTGACTGACCGGACATCACATTTTACGAGAATTCTATCAAAAATCCGACAAAACCTCCCCTGTAAAACGGACATCTCTCTACTCAAAGAGTAGAGCCGGTCCTGCAAAGAAATACACTTTGGAATAAACACAAGATTACAATCAAAATCCCTCGGTCGGACTCCAAACTACAATTCACCGACCGAGGTTCACAATATACAGAATATTTATAAAATACCGAAAATGCCCTTATATAATAAAAATACATTTTATAAATCTAAATTACGTAATTAACCCTAAAACATACTAAAAATCAATAAAAACTCATTTATTTAGAAAAATAGTATATTATATATAATTTGAAAATAATTTACGAAAGATAGTTTTAATTAGTTAAAAATACTAAAAATTTGCAGAAATCATTTTTATACCCTAAATAACTATTAAAACCAATTTAATTACATTTTTAACCAATTTAGTGTAAAATTACCAAAATACCCCTATATATATATATTCACTATAAATGTTCAAAATTCACCAAAAATTATATAATTACTCAAAAATTAATTTCTCAACATATAATTCAATAATATCAATAAATATACTCAATTTACCAATTTATTTCAATTAAACACATAATTAGCCCTATTTTTCAAAATTACCTAAACTTAATAAATTCCAAATAAATACATAAAAATTCACAAAAATTACAAATAAATTTCTATAATTCATTTCAACTCCTATAATCATCATAAAACACAATTTCATAATTTAATTAATTAATTTTCGAAAATTAGAAAATAATAATAAAATAATCAAAAATTCACAAAAATTAAAATAAATTCCAAAAATTCTAAAAAAATTAAAGCATGTAGATTAAGCTTCCAGGAACAAAGTTTGTGAAGGAAGTTTTCATGAATCAATCAAATTGAAGCTAAAAAAAATTCGAAACCCAAAATGGCTGATTTGAAGAAATTGAAACCTAAGCAATTATAGACCAAATCAAGTGAAACAAAGCTTGTAATCATACTTACCAGAGCTCACGGAGAAGATAGAGACTGACGGCATCAAATTTGGTGGCCGGAAAGTGCTTGGTCGGAGTTAAGTTGATTTTTGGCTCTTTGAAGAAAATCTGGCCAAAACTCACCGGAAAAGAGTGTTTTAGGTGGTGGAAATGGTTGGAGGTGGAAGAGGAAGGCTGAGAGGCATAGTAACAGGAAGAAAACCAGCTTGAAAGTGGCTGGAAATGGAAGAAAACGTTTTGGGAGGAAGAAGATGAAGGAGGGGCAAAACTGTAAATAAATGGAAGTTTTGGTTTTTTGATAAAAAATTATGTATATATGTATATATATATATATTTACACTATATATTATAATAATATAAAATTTCACACACATTAAATATACACCACACACATATTTTAATATGTTTAATAATTTATAAACTTAAAATTAATTAATACAAAAATTAAATAATAAAATTAAGGAAATTAATTAAGCTCTAATTAATTTAAATAAATACACATATATACATTTTATTTTAGCACTTTAAAATTATATATGAGTTCATGCAAATTCATAAAACTAGTCAAAATAAATAGTATTAATTTATTTACGTGTCAATTTCCCCAAAAATATAATTTCTGGGAAAATTTTACGTAAAGTACTTAAAATAATATAAAATAATTAAAATTAGCTTTAAACAAACAACAAACTCATAAAATATTATAAATATATATACAAAAATTATTAACACTGCATATCCCGATGCAGTATAAAAATATTTAAAAATTCGGGATATTACATATTTAAACCCTAGTTAAATAAATAAATATACACATATGCTTTATTTAGTATTTTAAAAGTACATATGAGTTCATGCAAATATGGAAATGTCACGACCCAAAACAGGGGCCATGACCGGCGCTAGGGAACGGGAATTCTTTCGAATCCGGAACCCGTAGCAAGCCTAAAAATAAAATAAAGCATGCCATAATAATAATAAAAATATAATATGCAGCGGAAATAAAAATCATAATATCATTTTTCCATATCAACTGGATTTAATTCAAAACTCATCTCATACATAAAATCTCTTTAATACAATCCAGTTTCAATATAATACATCTCTTTAAAATAAAGTACATAAAATCCCATACTGTAATTCACAACTACTGCAGTGTCTAGATAAAATAAATAAGACTCAAGTAGACAATTTACATAAAGAAGCCGGGGCGGAAGAAATCCGGCGTATCGACCTGCTACTGAGGTCTGAGGAAGTTGACTCTCCTGAAAAATAGTCAACGGAGGGGAGTCAGACCTCACTGAGTGAATTACTATAATATATATACATACACACTAAGTGATAATGCATACAGTCAACAGTATATATATATCTAATATATATACAGGCAAATACACACAAATGCAGAAAAATCATTTTTATATATATTTTACTGAAAAATCCCAATTTATGAAGGATCACATAGAACCCTAGAATATCGCAACCTCAGAAAATAGTGTTAAACAACACTCTAGCCATACAGGCTCACTTATTCCAAATATATCCACTTAATCCATTTGGACAGTAGACTGGCCCCGAGACACTAAGTCAACCGAGCTCCAGCAGTCTAACTGCCAGTGTGATTGGCCCCGAGACACTTGGTCAACCGAGCTCCAGCAATCACACCCAAACCACATCTCACACATCGATAATCATAATCAAATCAATATCCACAAATAAGTTAGTATTATAGCCTAAATACTATAGGCGTACCGGTACGTACTCGGTCCTAGTGCTGCCCACTAGGTAGCACGTTCTATTGATATCCTTCATTAATAATAAAAATCATTCATTCACAAAAATAAATGATGCATGAATATAAATGAAATAACAATATAAACCATATATATACCGGAAATATACCAAACATAAACCAGGTATATTTTGAGTATATATATGTCAAATAAATCCAATCAAATCATGAATTAAATTAAAAATATATTTAAAAACATTTTAAATATATTTTATTAATAAAACATGTATATAATTTATTATATACCAAAAATATACTTGAATATAAATCACATTATTTATGCATATTCAGTCAAAATAAAACATGCATTTTCTAAATCATGCATCCTAAGCATATATATATAATATAGTAACTCACCTAATGCGCTCCACGAGACAGGTCCGACGGGCCTGGTCCACTAGCCCTCGGTCTCGGCGCAACTAATCAAGCAATAAATAACCGACATTAGAATAAACCTAACATAAATCCTAGAATTCAATCTAGAGTATTTAACACAGAATCGAAAATTAGGGTTCGACTGGATATCACGTTTTACGAGAATTCTACCGAAAATCCGGCAGAACCTCCCCTGTAAAATGGACATCTCTCTACTCAAAAGAGTAGAGCCGACCCTACAAAGAAACACACTTCGAAAAACGAGCTCAACACAATCAAAATCCCACGGTCGGACTCCAAACTACAGTCCACCGACCGGGGTCCACAAACACAGAACAATATTCCAGATACAACAAAAATATCCTTAAATCACAAAAATACATTTCATACATAGAAATTACATAATTGACCTTGAAACACTATAAAAACCGATTAAAACTCATTTTATTAGAAAAACCGTATATTATATATATAATTGAAAATAATTCCCGAAAAATAGTTTTAATTAGTTAAAAATACTAAATAATTTGTAAAAATCATTTTTATACCTTAAATAAATATTAAAACCAATTAAATTACATTTTAGACAATTTAGGGTAAAATTACCAAAATACCCCTATATATATAAATATACTTAAATTACTTCAAAAATTCACCAAAAATCATACAATTATCTAAAATTAATTTTCTCAACATATTTATCAATAATATCAATATTTAAACTCAATTAACCAATTAAATTCAATTTAAAACACAATTAACCTAATTTTCCAAAATCACCTAAACTTCAATAATTAAAAATAAATACTTAGAAATTCATAAAAATTCCAAATATATTCCTATAATTCATTTCAACACCTAATTTAACCATAAACTCCAATTTCATAATTTAAATAATTAATTTCCGAAAATTAGAAAATAATATTAAAATATTCAAAAATACCCAAAAATCCAAACAATCTCCAAAAATTCTACAAAAATTCATACATGTATATTAAGCTACTAGGAACAACATTTGTGAAGGAATTTTCCATGAATCATCCAATTCGAAGCTCAAAAAAATCGAAAACCCTAATAGGCTGAAATTTACAAATCGAAAACTAAGCAATTCTAGACCATTTTAGCTCAAACCAAAGCTAGAATCACACTCACCGGAGCTCAAGGAGAAGAAAGAGACTGGCGGTGTCGAAAACGGTGGCCGAAGGAGGGAGAAACGGCGGTAGCTCGACTTTCGGCCTCCTAAGCTAATTCCGGCCAAACTCGTCGGGAAAGGGGGCTGCTGGCGGCGGGGAACGGCTGGAGACGGAGGTGGCTCACCGAGAGGCACACCGACGGTGAAGGAACGGCAGTTGCAGACGGTGGAGGTGGGTGGTGGTCGTCGGGCGCGGGAAGGAGAAGAAGAAGAAGAAGAAGGAAGCTCGGGGGCAGTTTGGTAATTTTTCAAAAATTTTTGATTTTGATGTATATATGTATATATATATACTTTATACTATATATTAAAATAATATTAAATTACACACATCAAATATACACCACACACATAAAAATATTAATATTTTAATAATTTATACTAAATATAATTAATTAAATAACAATTTAAACAATTAAATACTTAATAAAATATTAGGGAATTAATAAACCCTAATTAAATAAATATACACACACCGACTTTATTTAATAGTTTAAAAATATGTATGAGTTCATGCAAGTCCGTAAATACATTTAAAATAATTAATAATACATTGTTTACGTGAAAATTTCCCCGAAAATGCAAGTCCTGGGAAAATTTTACGTAAAACACTGTATATAAAACACAGTAATTAAAATAGGTCTAAAATACATATCAACTCGTAAAAATATCATATAAAATACAGAAATCATTAACTCTGCATATCCCGGTACTGTGTAAAAATATTTTAAAAACACGGAATATTACAGGAAATCTATTTAAAATAATTAATAATAAATAATTTACGTATCAATTTCCCCGAAAATGCAAGTTCTGGAAAAAATTTATGTAAAGTACTTAAAATAATATAAAACAATTAAAATTAGATTTAATTAAATAACAAACTCATAAAATATCATAAATATATATATAAATTATTAACACTGCATATCCCGATGCAGTATAAAAATATTTAAAAACACGAGATATTACACAACTACTCCTTCAACTCTTTCAACTCTGCAGGAGCCATTCTGTAGGGTGGCATAGATAGAGGAGTAGTACCTGAAACCACATCTATACAGAATTCAATCTCCCTGTGAGGTGGTAAACCTGAAAACTCCTCGGGAAAAACATCAGGAAACTCATAAGCAATAGGAACATCTGTGAGTGACAACTTCTCCACTGAAGTATCTCTAACTAATGCCAAATATCCCTGACAACCTTTCCTCAACAACTTCCTAGCCGTAATAGCAGAAATAAGATTCTGAGGTGCTGAACTCCTATCACCCACAAACTTAAAGTCTTCTTCATTAGGAATTCTGAACGTCACCTCTTTATTCCTGCAATCCACTACGACATAGTGCTGAGATAACCAATCCATTCCCAAAATAACATTAAACTCCATTACATCCAATAGAATCAAATCAGCGGGTAATTCTCTACCTCCCATGAGAACTGGACAACCAGAAAGAACAATATCGGTGTCCAAGGAATTGCTCAGAGGAGTGGCAACAGACAAAGGAAAAGCCATCCTCGAAGCTTACCAATAAGACTTGGAAGTAAAAACGGGAGAAACAAACGAATGCGTGGCACCCAGATCAAACAAAACCCATACATCCAGGTAACAGACAGAAACAATACCTGCCACGACTGCATTGGATGCCTGAGCATCCTGCTGAGTAAGGTGGAAGACTCTGGCCTATCCTCGACCTCCCTGTTGACTGGTAGAAGCATGGCCAACACCTCTGGCACCTCCTCTAGTACCTTTACCACGACTCTATTGTGGAACAAGCTGAGTGGAACTCTGATGCTGGGCTGGAGGCAATTGAAATGGCACGGGTGCAGCACTAGCAATCGACTGCTGTGAAAATCACAAAATCTATGGCTGCTGATACCCAGAGTAAGGACACGATCTAGCAAAATATCCTATCTGCCCGCATCTGAAGCATGCCAGTGGTGTCAGATAACACGGTCCCTGATGGACTCTACCATAAGTCTAGCAAACACCGACAACTGATCTAGAACTACAACCACTGCTGCTGCTCGAATCACCTGACCTAAATCTGAATGGTTTACGCTGACCCCCATGGCCATGTCTGCTGCTCCGATGCACTTGCTGTTGCTGCCTCTAACTCTACCGAGTCAGGCCTCGCTGCTGACTACTCGAACCAACATGAAAACTCGAGCACGGAGTAGCCTACAATCCACTTAACTGAACTCCCAGCTAGTAATAATTAGGCATCGCTCCCTGCCTAACTAGCCTCAGCTCAATCTCCTTGGCCAACTCGATTACAGACTCTAAAGTAAGGCCTGCTGTAGGCATACCAGCAAATGCTAAACCCAATCCGATGACATAGGTAGTGACAGCGAAGTACTGGTCTCGCATCAGATCCTCTGCATATCTACTCAGTCGAAGAAACTCTCGGGTGTACTCCTCTACTGATCGATCACCATAAGAAATGCTAGTCAATCGGAGACGATAGCTCATACGGAGAGGCTCTGGACAAAATCTCCTCATAAACCGCTCTCGGAACTGAGCCCAGGTCATCATCATCATATAGGGTTGGATCATCTGAATAAACCAGTCTAAGGTTGGTCCCTCAACAGATAACTCGACGATCATAATCCGCTGATACTCGGTGTGAGCAGTCCGAGTTCGAGTCTCGATTGCATGCAGAAAGTCTAGTGGGTTAGAAGTCCCATCGAATGCAATCCTGCCAACTCTGGCATAGAACAAAGTTGCCTCAGGGTCAAACATACCCTACTGATAGGCAGGTTGAACAGGCGGAACAATTGGAGGTACATGAACATCAAATTCAGGCTCTACAGGCTCCTCATCCTGTAACTCTCTCTGCCTACGGTGACCTGTCGCTCCTCAAGGTCTACCTCTGCCACGACCTCTACGTCTAATTGGCTGCTCATGAGGTAAAACCTCATCCTAAAAAGACTCATCATCCTTGGCCTCAATGACCGGTGGAGCGACACGCGCTCGCCTCCTCATTCTGAAAAGACAACAAAATGATTCAGACAAAATAGACAATGGAGGAATAACACAGAAAGCTAAAGCAAGGAATACTTATCAAGACATACTCGAACCTAATTCACTGCAGTAGTTACCAAAAGAAAACACAACTCTGAAAACTAGGGCCACAACTCACACAACTAAGCCCTGACATAGAACTCTGCTCTAATACCAACTTTGTCACGACCCAAAACAGGGGCCATGACCGGCGCTAGGGAACGAGAATTCTTTTGAATCCGGAACCCATAGCAAGCCTAAAATAAAATAAACATGCAATAATAATAACAACAACTCTTAATGTAGTGGAAATAAAATCATAAGTATCAAAGTAATATTCCACCACGGGATTTAAATCAAATCCATATCTCATATATATAAATAAATTCGTTAATACAAGTTTTAGTTCAAATATTTAAAGTACATATCTCACGACTTAATACAACTACTGCAGTGTCTAGATTATAAAAATAAAACTCAAGACTCAGATAAGCAGTTTACATAAAGAAGCCGGGGCAAAAGAAATCCGGTGTACAGGCCTGCTACTGAGGTCTGAAGATGATGACTCTCCCGAAAAATGGTCAACAAAGGGGAGTCAGACCTCACTGAGTGAATTACTATAATATATATACATGCATACTAAATGTCGATGCACACAATCAATAGTATATATAATAAATATATATACAAGCAAATACACACAGATGCAATAAAAATCATTTTTATATATTTTGTTTGAAAACCACTGGTAATGAAGGATCAAATAGAACCCTAGAAAATCGCAACCTCAAACAGTGTTAGACAACACTCTAGCCATATAGGCTCACTTATTCCAATATATTCACTTGTTCCATTTGGACAGTAGACTGGCCCCAAGATACTAAGTCAATCGAGCTCCAGCAGTCTGACTGTCGGTGTGATTGGCCCCGAGACACTTGGTCAATCGAGCTCTAGCAATCACACTCTTAAATCATTTCTCACACATCAAATAATCAAATCCAATTAATATCCTCAAACAGGTTAGTAATATAGCCTAAATGCTATAAGCGTACCGGTACGTACTCAGTCCTAGTGCTGCCCACTAGGTAGCACGTTATATTGATATTCTTCATTAAAATATAAAGCATACATTCATAAGAATAAATGATGCATGAATTTAAATGTAATAGCAACAATAACCATATATATACTAAAAATATATCAAAAGTAAACCAGGTATATTTTGAGTATATATACTTTAAATAAATCCAATATATTTGCAAAATAAACTAGAAATATATTTAAAAACATTTTAAGTATAAATATTAAATAAAGCATGCAAATAATTTACAATATACTAAAAATAAACCAAAGATAAACCAAAAATAAAATAAAAATAAACGTAAATACTAATTGATTTATTTATGCATAATTAATCAAAATAACATACGTTTCTAAATCATGCACCCTAAGCACATATATATAAAATAGTAACTCACACTTAGTGCGCTCCTCGAGATAGGTCTGATGGGCCTGGTCCACTAGGCCTCGGTCTCGGCACAACTAAACATACAAAAATAATAGACATCAAAATAAACCTAACAGAAAATTCTAGAAACTCGATCTAGAATATTAGACACAGAATCAGAATTAGGGTTTGACCGAACATCACGTTTTACGAGAATTCTATCAAAAATTCGGCAGAACCTCCCTTATAAAATGGACATCTCTCTACTCAAAGAGTAGAGTCGGCCCTACAAAGAAATACACTTCGAAAATAAACACAAAACACAACCAAAATCTCTCGATCGGACTCCAAACTATAGTTCACCGACCGAGGTCCACAACCACAGAATATTACAAAAATACCAAAAATACCCTTATATCATAGAAATACATTTTATAAGTAAAAATTACGTAATTAACCCTAAAACACATTAAAAACCAATAAAAACTCATTTTACTAGAAAAATCGTATATTATATATATAATTTGAAAATAATTCACGAAAAATAGTTTTAATTAGTTAAAAATACTAAATAATTTGTAGAAATCATTTTTATACCTTAAATAACTATTAAAACCAATTTAATTACATTTTTAGTCAATTTAGGGTAAAAGTACCAAAATACCCCTATATATATAAATATACTAAAATTACTCCAAAAATTCACCAAAAAAAGTATAATTAGCCAATATTAATTTTATTCAAATATTTATCAATAATATCAATAATTAAACTCAATTAACTAATTAATTTCAATTAAAAACACAATTAACCTAATTTTTCCAAAATTACATAAACTAATTAAATTCAAAATAAATACATAGAAATTCATAAAAATTCCAAATAAATTCCTATAATTCATTTCAACACCTATATTTATCATAAAACACAATTTCATAATTTAATTAATTAAATTTCGAAAATTAGAAAATAATAATAAAATATTCAAAAATACCCAAAAATCAAAATAATTCCCAAAAATTCTATAAAAATTCACACATGTAGATTAAGCTACTAGGATCAACATTTGTTAAGGGAATTTTCATGAATCAATCAATTTTAAGTTCAAAAAAATTAAGAATCTAAAATGGCCGAATTGAAGATTTAGCTCAAACCTCATCAACCACTTGTTTTTCGGCCAAAAGGAGCTTAGAATAAGGACCACCGGAGCTCAAGGAGTCGATTAAGATTGGCGGTGCATGAAATGGTGGTCAGAATCGTGAGCTCAAGGAGTCGATTAAGACTGGCGGTGCACGAAATGGTGGTCAGAATCGTGGTCGACGGCGAAGAGCTTCTCTTGTTGCCATCGTAAATTCTAAGCGTTCCAGCGGGCTTCCGACAGCCTGGTCATGTCGGAGAGGAAGAGGAAGGAAGGGGGAGGAGGTTGGCGGTAGCTAATGGCGGCGAAGGGCGGTCCGGCATGCTAGAACGGGAGGCGCAGTGAGGGTAGGGCGTCAGAAGAGAAGAAGAAGGAGGGAGGGGCAGATTGAGAATTTGCCAAATCTTGATTTTTGATAAATATTATATATGTATAGGTATGTATATATATATACGTTATATTATTTTAATATATAATATGATATAGACAATAAATATTCACCACACACACATAATTTAATATTTTAATAATTTATACACTAAAAATAATTAATTAACTAATATTAAAACTAATAATAAATAATAAAAATATTAGGGTAATTAATTAAACCCTAGTTTAATTTAAATAAATACACACATATATACACTTTATTTAGTACTTTAAAAATATATATGAGCTCATGCAAATGCGTAAATCTACTTAAAATAATTAATAGTAAATTATTTACGTGAAAATTTCCCCGAAAATAGAATTCTCGGGAAAATTTTACGTAAAACACTTAAAATAATATACAATAATTAAAATAAGTTTTAAATATATAACAACTCGTAAAAATATCATAATTATATATAAATAATTAACACTGCATATCCCGATGCAGTATAAAAATATTTACAAAATATGAGATATTACAGTCTCAGCCCTTCCCGGAGCAGCCAGCACCACCAGCAATGTCACGACCCAAAACAGGGACCATGACCGGCACTAGGGAACGGGAATTCTTTCGAATCCAAAACCTATAGCAAGCCTGAAAAATAAAATAAAAGAATGCAATAATGATAACATAAATAAAATATCTTGCAGTATAAATTAAAATCTTATATGTAATAATAATAAACCACCAACTCATTTGATAAAACAACTCATCTCATATATAGATAATCTTTTAATACAAATTTTCGTTTCAATTCTTTAAAATACAAATCTCAAACATATATAGTACATATTGTTCATTAAAATAACTACTGCAGTGTTTAGAATACAATATAAAATCAAGTGAGCAGTTTACATAGTAAAGCCGAGGCAGAAGAAATACGACGTAAAGGTCTGCTACTGAGGTCTAAAGACGAAGACTCTCCCGAAAAATAGTCAACCGAGGGGAGTTAGACCTCACTGAGTGAATTGTTATAATATATATACATACATAGCTAAATGATAATGAACACATTCAATAATATATATATAGTAAATATATATACAGGCAAAATCATACAGATGTAGCAAAATCATTTTATATATACATACTGAAAATAATATCTGATTATGAAGAATCAAATAGAACCCTAGAAAATCGCAACCTCAAACAGTGTTAGACAACACTCTAGCCATACAGGCTCACTTATTCCAAATAAATTCACTTGTTCCATTTAGACAATAGACTGGCCCCGAGACACTAAGTCAACCGAGCTCCAACAGTCTGACTATCAGTGTGATTGGCCCCGAGACACTTGGTCAACCGAGCTCCAACAATCACACTCTCAAATCACATCACACATCAAATGAATCAATCCAATCAATTTCCACCAATAGGTAGTAATTTAACCTAAATTCTGTCGTCGTACCGGTACGTACTCAGTCCTAGTGCTGCCCACTAGGTAGCACATTCTATTGATATCCTTCATTTAAAATAAATCCATACATTCATAAAATAAATGATGCATGACATTAATTAAAATAACAAAATAAACCATATATATACTACAAATATACCAAAAATAAACTAGGTATATTTTGAGTATATATACGTCAAATAAATTCAATTTAATTATAAAATAAACTAGAAATAATCTATAAATAAACTTAAAACATTTTAGGTATAATTCAATAATAAAACACGCATTTAATTTACAATATACCAATAATATACCTAAGCAATTATTAAATCATTTATGCATATTTCATAAAATTTAAACATACATTTCTAAAAACATGCATCCTAAAACACATACATATAAGATAACAACTCACAGTTATTGTGCTCCTCGAGAAGGGTTCGACGGGCCTGGTCCACTAGGTCTCGGTCTAGGCACAACTAAACAAACAAACGACAATATGAAATCAGAATAAGTCTATCGAAATTTCTAGAAACTAGATGTAATATCCCGTGTTTTTAAACATTTTAACACTGTATCGGGATATGCAGTGTTAATAAATTTTTTGTATATATACTATGACATTTTTACGAGTTGATATGTATTTAAAACCTATTTTAATTATTGTGTATTATTTAAAGTCCTTTACGTAAAATTTTCCCGGGACTTGCATTTTCGGGGAAATTTTCACGTAAATAATTTATTATTAATTATATTAAATAGATTTACAGACTTGCATGAACTCATACGTATTTTTAAATTACTAAATAAAGCCTATGTGTGTATATATTTATGTAATTAGGGTTTAATTTATTATCCTAATATTTTATTATTTGTTTATTAATTTTATTGTTATTTAATTATTTTATTTATTATTAAATTTTAAATTATTATAATAATGTGTGGTGTGTGATTTTTCCTAAATATTTTATTAAAATTATTTTTTTCTTTTTCTTTTTCTTTTTCTTTTTCTTTTTCTTTCTTTTTCTTTTTCTTTTCTTCTTCTCCTTTCTTCTTCCCGAGCCCGTCACTTCTCCCCCTCTCGCTGCAACTTCTGACCACCAACTGTCGGTGTGCCACCAGTAGCTCTGCCCTCCCCAACCAGCTGCTCCGCCGCCCCTAGCTTCCTTCCCCGGCGCCGGCTAGCTCCAATTCCACCATTTTTGGTCGAAACTTCCCTCCTCACCGTTCACCAACTTCCTGACCACTAAATCTAGTGATTCCAGAGTCATTGGACTCCCTAGCCTCCATAGAAGACGATTCCAAGCTTTGTTTAAGCTTAAAACTCGATTTGGTAAGGTTTTTCTCAATTATTCAATTCGGCCATCTTAGGGTTTTTGAATTTTTTTTGAGCTTCAAATGGTTGATTCATGAAAAGTCCCTTAACAAATTTTGTTCCCCTTAGCTTAATCTACATTTATGAATTTGTTTAGAATTTTTCGAGATTATTTTGATTTTTTGGTATTTTTGAATATTTTAATATTATTTTCTAATTTTTGGAAATTAATTAATTAAATTATCAAAATTGTGTTTTATGATGAATATAGGTGTTGAAATGAATTATAGGAATTTATTTGGAATTTTTATGAATTTCTAAGTATTTATTTTGAATTATTTAAGTTTATGTAATTTTGGAAAATTAGGTTAAATGTGTTTTTATTTGAAATTAATTGGTTAATTGAGTTTAATTATTGATATTATTGATAAATATGTTGATAAAATTAATTTTGGATAATTATATTATTTTTGGTGAATTTTTGAAGTAATTATAGTATATTTATATATATAAGGGCATTTTGGTAATTTTACACAAAATTGGCTAAAAATGTAATTTAATTGGTTTTAATAGTTATTTAAGGCATAAAAATGATTTCCACAAATTATTTAGTATTTTTAACTAATTAAAACTATTTTTCGTGAATTATTTTTAATTATATATATAATATACGATTTTACTAATAAAATGAGTTTTTATCGGTTTTTACTGTGTTTTAAGGTTAATTATGTAATTTCTATGTATAAAATGTATTTCTATGTCATAAGGGTATTTTTGGAATTTCTGAAATTATTCTGTGATTGTGGACCCCGATCGGTAGACTGTAGTTTGAAGTCCGATCGAGGGGTTGTGGATGAGTTGTTGAGCTTATTTTTTGAAGTGTATTTCTTTGCAGGGTCGGCTCTACTCTTTGAGTAGAGAGATGTCCGTTTTACAGGGGAGGTTTTGTCGAATTTTCGATAGAATTCTCGTAAAATGTGATGTCCGGTCAATCCCTAATCTCAATTCTGTGTTTAATATTCTAGATTGAGTTCTAGGATTTTCTGTTAGGTTTATTCTGATTTCTGTCATTATTGTTTGTTTAGTTGCGCCGAGACTGAGGCCTAGTGGACCAGGCCCGTCGGATCCATCTCGTGGAGCGCACTAAGTGTGAGTTACTATTTTATATATATATGCTTTAGGATGCATGATTTTAGAAATATATGTTTTATTTTGATTAAATATGCATAAATAATGTGATTTGTATTAAGTATATTGTTAGTTTATTTTTGGTTTATTTTTGGTATATATTAAATTATATGCATGTTTTATTAATAAATTATATTTAAAATGTTTTTAAATATATTTCTAGCTTAATCTGTAATTTGATTGGATTTATTTGACGTATATATGCTTGAAATATACCTGGTTTATTTTTGGTATATTTCCAGTATATATATGGTTTATATTGTAATGTTATTTAAATTCATGCATCATTTATTTGTGAATGAATGTTTTATATTTATTAATGAAGGATATCAATAGAATGTGCTACCTAGTGGGCAACACTAGGACCGAGTACGTACCGGTGCGCTTATAGCATTTAGGCTATATTACTAACCAGTTTGAGGATTTTGATTGGAATTGATTTATCTGATGTGTGAGATATGGTTTGGAGGTGTGATTGCTAGAGCTCGATTGACCAAGTGTCTCGGGGTCAATCACACTGATAGTCGGACTGCTGGAGCTCGGTTGACTTAGTGTCTCGGGGCCAGTCTACTGTCTAAATGGATTAAGTGGATATATTTGGAATAAGTGAGCCTGTATGGCTAGAGTGTTGTCTAACACTATTTGAGGTTGCGATATCATAGGGTTCTATTTGATCCTTCATAAACGATGATTTTCAATGAAATATATATAAAATGATTTTATTGCATCTGTGTGTATTTGCTTGTATATATACATATTAGATATAGACTGTTGATTGTATGCATTGTCATTTAGCATGCATGTATATATATTATAGTAATTCACTCAGTGAGGTCTGACTCCCCTCTGTTGACTAATTTTTTAGGAGAGTCATCATCTTCAGACCTCAGTAGCAGGCCTGTACGCCAGATTTCTTCTGCCCCGGTTTCTTTATGTAAACTGTTTCTCTGAGTCTTGGGTTTATTTTATCTAGACACTGCAGTAGTCATTAAATATTTAAAGAGATGTTGTATTATGTATTTGAACTAGATTTGTATTAAAAGATTTATATATATATATATGAGATGAGTATTTAATTTATATCCAGTTGGTGCTAATGCTATTGTGATATTTATGATTTTTATTTTCGCTGCATTTAATATTGTTATTATTACTATTGCATGTTTATTTTATTTTTAGGCTTTCTATGGGTTCCGGATTCGAAAGAATTCCCGTTCCCTAGCGTCGATCATGGCCCTTGTTTTGGGTCGTGACACTAGACCTAGAATTCTGGACATAGATAGGAATAGAAATTCGATCGGAAATCACGTTTTACAAGAATTCTACAGGAAATTCGATAGAACCTCCTCTACAAAATAGACATCTCTCTACTCAAAGAGTAGAGCCAGTCTTGCAAATAAACACACTTCAAAAATATACCGCCACACAATCCCTCGATCGGACTTCCAAACTACAATTCCACTGACCGAGGTTCACAATTCACGAGATATGCATATAACACATGAAAATACCAGAAATACCAAAAATACCCTTTAATACTCAAAATATAGCAATTCAGATATTGAAAATGCTGAAAATAATTATTTAACCAATAAATACATGAAAACCCTAATTTTAATAAAATAGTATTAAAAATCCATAATTCTCGATAAATTCATATACATTAACCAAAATACATTTTATAAATCCAAATTACATAATTAGCCCTAAAACATATTAAAAATCGATAAAAACTCATTTATTTAGAAAAATAGTATATTATATATAATTTGAAAATAATTTATGAAAAATAGTTTTAATTAGTTAAAAATACTAAATAATTTATAGAAATCATTTTTATATCTCAAATAACTATTTAAACCAATTTAATTATATTTTTAGCCAATTTAGTTCCAAATTACCAAAATACCCCTATTATATATAAATTCACTATAATTGTTCAAAAATTCACCAAAAATAGTATAATTACTCAAAAATTAATTTATCAACATATAATTCAATAATATCAACAAATATACTCAATTAACCAATTCATTTTAATAAAATACAGAATTAACCTAATTTTCTAAAAATCACATAAAGTAAATAAATTCACAATAATTATAAAAAAATCATAAAAATTACAAATAAATTCCTAAAATGCATTTTAACACCTATAAATACCATAAATCATAATTTCATAATTTATTTAATTAATTTACGAAAATTAGAAAATATTAATAAAATAATAAAAAATTCATAAAAATCAAAATAATTTCCAAAAATTCCACACAAATTATAGCATGTAGATTGAGCTACTAGGATCAATCTTTGTTAAGGAAGTTAGCTTGAATCATTCAAATTGAAGATCAAAAAAATTTAAGAACACAAGTTGGCTGAAATTGAAAATTGAAAACCTAGGGAAATCTAGACCAAATCAAGTGAAACTAAGCTTAGAAATGCACTCACCGAAGCTCAAGGAAGAGATAGAGACCAGTGGCACTTCAAATGGTGGCCAAAAACACGTTGATCAGTGATGACTTCAAGTTTCGACTTCTTGAGGAAAATTCGGTCAAACAACGCCAGAAAAGGAAGCTAGGGGCGGCGGGATGGGCTGGAGATGGAGGAGGAAGGTTGAGAGGCACAACGACGGTGAGAAATGAAGGTGACAGACACTGGAGAGGGAAGGGGGACGTCGGGAGTAGAGAAGATGAAGTCAATGGCAATATTGTAATTATTGAGAACTTTATATTTTGTAAAGTGTATATGTATATATTTGTATATATATAGCTATATTTTATATTATTTTAATATATCAATATTATACCCAAATTAATATACACCACACCCCCAAATAATAGTATATATATATACATATACATATATAATACACATTTAATTATTATTAAAACTATATAATATAATATAATTAAAATAAACCCTAATTTAATTTAAATGTGCATATATGCATGTATATGTATATATTTTTATTCGACACTTAAAAATCATGCATGGACTCATGCAAACTCATAAAACCATCTAAAATAATTAATATTTATTTATTTACATCTTAATTTCCTCGAAAAAAAAAACTCTCGGGAAAATTTTATGTAAAAGACTTAAAAATAATTAATAATAATTAAAAATGACTTTAATAAATAACAAACTAATTAAATAATAAAAAATATATATGAAAATTATTAACACTGCCTATCCCGATGAAGTTTAAAATTATTTAAAATCTTGGGATATTACAGTCTTCCCCCGTTACAAGAATTCATATGTGAATTCTAGAAAAAGAAGAAATACAAGATCAAGAAGGGAAGAGATACGGGTAAGAAGCTTGCATCTCAGCTTTGGTCTCCCATGTATGCTCCTCTACCCTGTTGCTGCGCCACAGAACCTTGACCATTGGAATCTGCTTCGAATGCAATTATCATAATCAACGATCGCCACAAGTTCTTCCACGAACGTCAGATCTTTATTCACTTCCATGCTGTCGAGCTGCAACACGTGTGAAGGGTTGAGACATACTTCCTCAACATCAAGATATGAAACACCGGATGCACTTGAGACATACTCGGAGGTAAAGCCAACCGATATGTAATAGTGCCAACTCTCTCCAGAATCTCGAACAGTCCTATATATCTCGATGCTAACTTACCCTTCCTGCCAAATCTCATAAAACCCTTCATCGGAGACACCTTAATAAAAACAGAGTCTCCTACCTGAAACTCTACATCTTTGCGCCTAGGATCCACATAGCTCTTCTGCCTGCTAACTACGGTCTCTAATCTGTGCTTGATCACATTGACTTTCTTTGCAGCATCTTGAACCATCTTAGGTCCAGTCAAAGCTCTCTCACCAATCTCATCCTAACTCAGAGAGGATCTGCATTTCCTTCCATATAAAGCTTCATATGGTGCCATTCCAATACTGCTATGGTAGCTGTTATTATATGCAAACTCTACGAGTGGCAAATGATCATCCCAACTACCTCCCAAATCCAAAACACACATCCTCAACATATCTTCTAGCGTTTGGATAGTCCTCTCAGACTGACCATCTGTCTGAGGATGAAAAGTAGTACTAAAGTCCAACCTAGTGCCCATCGCTTCCTGCAACTTCTGCCAAAAACATGAGGTAAATATTGAACCTCTGTCTAACACAATGGACACAAGTACTCCATGAAGGCACACAATGTGCTTCACATACAGCTTCGCCAATCTAGCTACAAAATAGGTGGCTTTCATAGGCAAGAAATGTGCAGACTTGGTCAACCTATTTGCAATCACCCAAATGGAATCGTATCCATCCTTAGAACGAGGTAAACTAACCACAAAATCCATAGCTATCCTTTCCCACTTCCACTTAGGAATAGGAAGAGGCTAAAGCTTCCCAGAAGGCTTCTGATGTTCAGCTTTCACTTGCTAACACATCAAGCACTTAGCAACATAATCAGTGACATCCTTCTTCAGTCCATCCCACCAGTACAAGTCTCTGATACTGTGGTACATCTTAGTGACACCCTAATGTATGCTGTAAGCTGTAGAATGTGCTTCCTCTAGGATCTCTTCTCTCAAATTATCCACATTAGGAACACACAATCTACCACTGATCCATAAAACACCATCATCATCGAGTGTGAAATCAATGAACTTCCCTGCACGGACATTCTCTGCAAGCTCTTCTAGAATAGGATCTCAGCTTTGAGCTACCTTAATCCTATCTCTTAGTACAGACCGCACCTTAAACTGAGCTAGCAGTCCACCTGATCTACTAAGCTTCATCATCAGACCTTGATTCACTAATAGATGCAACTCCTGGATCAACGGTCTCCTCTCTACACTGATGTGAGCAAAATTGACTGAGGACTTTCTACTCAAGGCATTTGCTACCACATTAGCCTTGCCCGAATGATATAAAATCTCACAGTCATAGTCTTTTAATAGTTCCAACCATCTCCTCTGCTTCATATTCAGATCTCTCTACTGGAAAATGTACTTAAGGCTCTTGTGATCAGTAAAAATCTCACAAGTCACCTCATACAGATAGTGTCTCCAGATCTTAAGAGCAAAGATCACTGCAGCCATCTCAATGTCATATGTAAGATAGTTATGCTCATCCTTCTTCAACTGCCTCGAAGCATAGGCTATCACCCTACCATTCTGCATCAACACATAACCAAGGCCAACTCTAGAGGCATCACAATAAATTGTGAACTTATCTGCACCATTAGGCAAAGCTAACACTGGAGTTGTGGTTAATTTCTCCTTCAACAACTGAAAACTGTTCTCACAAGCTTTTGACCACTTAAATTTTACATTCTTCTGAGTCAAGTGAGTCATAAAGGCTGCAATCCTAGAAAAATCCTGTACAAACCTCCTTTAATACCCGGCTAAACCCAGAAAATTATGAATCTCTATAACAGAAGTCGGTCTAGGCCACTCAGATACTACCTCAATCTTCTATGGATCCACTTGGATACCTTCTTTAGATACCACGTGTCCAAGAAAAGAAACACTCTCCATCCAGAAATCACACTTCGAGAATTTAGCATAAAGCTGATGTTCTCTCAGTGTCTGTAGTACACTCCTCAAGTAATATACATGCTCCTCCATACTCCTCGAATACACCTGTATATCATTGATGAAGACTACCACAAACTGATCCATAAATGGTCTGAATACCCTGTTCATCAGGTCCATAAAAGCTGCTGGTGCGTTAGTCAAGCCAAAAGACATCACTAAAAACTCATAGTGACCATATCGAGTGCAGAATGCCATTTTAGGAATATCAGCTTTGCTGATCCGCAACTGATGATAACCCGACCTCAGATCAATCTTAGAAAAGAACTGTGCACCTTGTAGCTGATCAAACAAGTCATCTATCCTCGAAATAGGATACTTGTTCTTCACTCTCACCTTGTTCAGCTCTCTGTAGTCAATGCACAGTCTTAGGGTACCATCCTTCTTCTTTACAAATAGGATTGGTCCACCCCAAGGAGAAATACTAGGTCTGATGAAACCCTTATCTAACAACTCTTACAACTTCTCCTTCAACTTTTTTAACTCTATAGGAGCCATTCTGTAGGGTGACATAGATATAGGAGTAGTACTTGAAACCACATCTATACAGAACTCAATCTCTTTGTGAGGTGGTAAACTTGGCAACTCCTCAGGAAAAACATCAGGAAACTTATAGGCAATAGGAACATCTGTGAGTGACAACTTCTCCACTAAAGTATCCCTGACTAATGTCAAATATCCCTGACAATCTTTCCTCAGCAACTTCCTAGTCGTAATAGCAGAAATGAGATTCTGAGGTGCTGAACTCCTATCACCCATAAACTTAAATTCTTCTTCACTAGGAATTCTGAAAGTCACCTTTTTACTCCGACAATCTACCACGACATAGTGTTGAGATAACCAAATCCATACCTAGAATAACATCAAACTCCATCACATCCAAAAGAATCAAATCAGCGGATAATTCTCTACCTCCTATGAGAATTGGACAACTAGAAAGAACAATATCGATGTCCAAAAAAATCACTTAAAGGAGTGGTGACCAGATAAAGGAAAAGCCATCATCGAAGCTTGCCAATAAGACTTGGAAGCAAAAACAGGAGAAACAAACGAATGCATGGAACTCGGATCAAACAGAACCTATGCATCCAGGTAACAGACAAAAATATACCTGCCATGACTGCATTAGATGCCTGAGCATCCTGCTGAGTAAGATGAAGGACTCTGGCCTGTCATCGACCTCCCTGCTGACTAGTAGAAGCCTGGCCAACACCTCTGGCACCTCTACCATGACCCTACTGGAGAATAATCTGAGTAGAACTTTGATGCTAGGCTAGAGGCAACTGAAAAGGAACGGGTGCAACACTAGCAATCGACTACTGAGGAAATTGTAGAATCTGTGGCTACTGGTACTTGGAATAAGGACACGATCTAACATAATGTCCCGTCTGCCCGTATCTGAAGCATGTCAGCAGTGTCATGTAACATGGTCCCTGATGGACTCTGCTGTAAGTTTGGCAGACACTGGCAGCTGACCCAGAACTATGACAACTGTTGGTGCTCAAAGCACCTGACCCGAGTTTGAATGGTCTACGCTGACCTCCACGGCCATGTCTACTGCTCTGATGTATTCATTATTGCTAGCTCTGACTCTGTTGGGCTGGACCTCTCTGCTGACTACTCGATCCAATTTGGAAACTCGAGTACGGAATAGTATGAAATCCACATGACTGAACACTTAGCTAGTAATAATCAGGCATAGCTCCCTGCCTGACCAGCCTCTACTCAATCTACTTATCCAACTCAATCACTGACTCCAGTCTAAGGCCCGTTGTAGGCATACCAGCAAATGCATAACCCAATCCAGTAACATAGGTAGTGACTATGAAGTATTGGTCTCACATAAGATCCTCTACATATCTACCTAGCCGGAGGAACTCTCGAGTGTACTCCTCAACCGATTTATCATCGCGAGAAATACTAGTCAATCGAAGATAATAACTCATGCGAAGTGACTCTAGGCAGAATCTCCTTATGAATCGCTCTCTAAACTGAGCCCAGGTCATCGTCATCATGTAAGGCTGGATCATATGAATAAACCAGTCCAGGGTTGGTCCTCTCAACAGAAAGCTCGACGATCATAATCTGCTGATACTCGATGTGTGAGCAGTCCAAGTCCTAGTCTCGATCGTATGCAAGAAGTCTAGAGGATCAGAAGTCCCATCAAAAGTGATCCTGCCAACTCTGGCATAAAATAGAGCTACCTCAGGGTTAGACATACCTTGCTGATAGGCAGGCTGAACAGGCGGAATAACTGGAGGTATAGGAACATCCTCATACTCAGGCTCTACAGGCTCCTCATCCTGTATCTCTCTCTGTCTACGGTGACCTACCGCTCCTCGAGGTCTACCTCTGCCACGATCTTTGTATTTAACTGGCGGCTCAAGAGGTAAAACCTCATCCTGGAAGGACTCATCATCCTCGGCCTCAACGACCGGTGGAGCGTCACGCGCTTGTTTCCTCGTTCTGAAAGACAAATAGAAGGGTTCAGATAAAATAGACAACGGAGGATAATGCAGAAAACTAAAGCAAGGAATACTTATCAAGACATACTCGAACCTAATTCACTATAGTAGTTTCAAAAGAAAACACAACTTTGAAAACTAGGGCCACAACTCACACAACTAAGCCCTGACACAGAACTCCGCTCTAATACCAACTTTGTCATGATCCAAAACAAGGGCCATGATCGGCGTTAGGGAACGAGAATTCTTTCGAATCTGAAACCCGTAGCAAGCCTGAAAAATAAAATAAAAGCATGCAATAATGATAACATAAATAAAATCTCTTGCAGTGGAAATTAAAAACTTATATGTAATAATAATAATCCACCAACTCATTTGATAAAACAACTTATCTCATATATAGATAATCTTTTAATACAAATTTTCATTTCAATTCTTTAAAATACAAATCTCAAATATATATAGTACATATTGTTCATTAAAACAACTATTGCAGTGTCTAAAATACAATATAAAATCAAGTGAGCAATTTACATATTAAAGCCGGAGCAGAAGAAATCCGGCGTAAAGGTCTGCTACTGAGGTCTGAAGACGAAGACTCTCCTCAAAAATAGTCAACGAAGGGAAGTCAGACCTCACTGAGTGAATTGTTATAATATATATACATACATAGCTAAATGACAATGCACACATTCAATGATATATATAGTAAATATATATACAGGCAAAATCATACAGATGTAGCAAAATCATTTTATATATATTTACTGAAAATAATATCCGATTATGAAGGATCAAATAGAACCCTAGAAAATCGCAACCTTAAACATTGTTAGACAACACTCTAGCCATACAGGCTCACTTATTCCAAATAAATTCACTTGTTCCATTTGGACAGTAGACTGGCCTCGAGACACTAAGTCAATCGAGCTCCAACAGTCTGACTGTCAATGTGATTGGCCCCGAGACACTTGGTCAACCGAGCTCCAGCAATCATACTCTCAAATCACATCACACATCAAATGAATCAATCCAATCAATTTCCACAAATAAGTTAGTAATTTAACCTAAATTATGTCGTTGTACCTGTACGTACTCGGTCCTAGTGCTGCCCACTAGGTAGCACATTCTATTAATATCCTTCATTTAAAATAAATCCATACATTCATAAAATAAATGATGCATGCCATTAAGTAAAATAACAATATAAACCATATATATACTATAAATATACCAAAAATAAACCAAGTATATTTTGAGTATATATACGTCAAATAAATTCAATTTAATTATAAAATAAACTAGAAATAATCTATAAATAAACTTAAAACATTTTAGGTATAATTCTATAATAAAACACACATTTAATTTAAAATATACCAAAAATATACCTAAGCAATTATTAAATCATTTATGCATATTTCAAAAAATTTAAACATACATTTCTAAAAACATGCATCCTAGAACACATACATATAAGATAACAACTCATAGTCATTGTGCTCCTTGAGATGGGTCTGACGGGCCTGGTCCACTAGGCCTCGGTCTCAACGCAACTAAATAAACAAACAACAATACAAAATCAGAATAAGTCTATCAAAATTTCTAGAGACTAGACCTAGAATTTTGGACACATATAGGAATAGGAATTCGATCGGACATCACGTTTTATTAGAATTCTACCAGAAATCCGGCAGAACCTCCCCTATAAAATGGACATCTCTCTACTCAAAGAGTAGAGCCGGTCCTACAAAGAAACACACTTCAAAAAATATACCGCCACACAATCCCTCGGTCGGACTTCCTAACTACAATTCCATCGATCGAGGTTCACAATTCACGAGATATGCACATAACACATGAAAATACCATAAATACCAAAAATACCCTTTAATACTCAAAATATAGCAATTCAGATATTGAAAACATTGAAAATAATTATTTAACCAATAAATACATAAAAACCCTAATTTTAATAAAATAGTATTAAAAATTCATAATTCTTGATAAATTCATATACATTAACCAAAATACATTTTATAAATCCAAATTACATAATTAGGCATAAAACATATTAAAAATCAATAAAAACTCATTTATTTAGAAAAATAGTATATTATATATAATTTGAAAATAATTTATGAAAAATAGTTTTAATTAGTTAAAAAATACTAAATAATTTGTAGAAATCATTTTCAACGACCGGTGGAGCGACACGCGCTCGCCTCCTCATACTAAAAAGACAAATGGAAAGATTCAGACAAAACAGACAACGGAGGAATAACGCTGGAAACTACAGCAAGGAATACTCATCAAGACATACTCGAACCTAATACACTGCAGTAGTCCAACAGAAAACACAACTTTGAAAACTAGGGCCACAGCTCACAAAACTAAGCCCTGACACAAAACTCCGCTCTGATACCAACTTTGTCACGACCCAAAACAGGGGCCATGACCGGTGCTAGGGAACGGGAATTCTTTTGAATCCAGAACCTGTAGCAAGCCTAAAAATGAAATAAATCATGCAATAATAACAATAACCATATTATATGCAGCGAAAATAAAAATCATAAATATAATGATAACATTTTCACCACTGGATTTAAATTAAATCTCATCTCATCGCATATATATAAAATCTTCCAGTACAAATCCAGTTTCATATAATACATCTCTTAAAATAAAATACATGAAATCCAATACTTTAATTCACAACTACTGCAGTATCTAGATTATAAAATAAGACTCAAGTAAATAATTTACATAAAGAAGCCGGGGCGGAAGAAATTCGGCGTATCAACCTGCTACTGAGGTCTGAAGAAGTTGACTCTCCTGAAAAATAGTCAACGAAGGGGAGTCAGACCTCACTGAGTGAATTACTATAATATATATACATACACACTAAATGATAATGCATACAGTCAACAGTATATATATGATATGTATTACAGGCAATTACACAGATGCAATAAAATTCAATTTATATATTTTCATTAAAAAATCATCTTTTATGAAGGATCACATAGAACCCTATGATATCGAAAACCTCAGATAGTGTTAGACAACACTCTAGCCACACAGGCTCACTTAATCCAAAGATATCCACTTAGTCCGTTTAGACAGTAGACTGGCCCCGAGACACTAAGTCAACCGAGCTCCAGCAGTCTGACTGCTAGTGTGATTGGCCCTGAGACACTTGGTCAACCGAGCTCCAGCAATCACACCTCCAAACCATATCTCACACATCGATAATCATAATCAATCAATATCCACAAATAGTTAGTAATATAGCCTAAAGCTATAGGCGTACCGGTACGTACTCGGTCCTAGTGTTGCCCACTAGGTAGCACGTTCTATTGATATCCTTCATCATTAAATATAAAACATTCATTCACAAAAGTAAATGATGCATGAATGTAAATGGAATAACAATATAACCCATATATATACTAGAAATATACCAAAAGTAAACTAGGTATATTTCGAGTATATATACGTCAAATAAATCCAGTCAAATCATAAATTAAACTAAAAATATATTTAAAAACATTTTAAATATATTTTATTAACAAAACATGTATATAATTTATTATATACCAAAAATAAACCAAAAATATACTTAATATAAACTTAAGAAATAATCAAATTATTTATGCATATTTAATCAACATAAAACATGCATTTCTAAATCATGCATCCTAAGCATATATATATAGTATAGTAACTCACCTAGTGCGCTCCACGAGATGAATTCGACGGGCCTGGTCCACTAGCCCTCGGTCTCAGCGCAACTAAACAAGCAATAAATAATAGACATTAGAATAAACCTAATAGAAATCCTAGAATTCGATCTAGAGTATTAAACACAGAAATAGAATTAGGGTTCGACTGGATATCACATTTTACGAGAATTCTACCAAAAATTCGGCAGAACCTCCCCTGTAAAATGGACATCTCTCTACTCAAAAGAGTAGAGCCGACCCTGCAAGGAAATACACTCCGAAATACTACACAAAGCACAATCAAAATCCCACGGTCGGACTCCAAACTACAGTCCACCGATCGGGATCCACAAACACAGAATAATTTCGAAAATACCAAAAATATCCTTATAATATAGAAATTCATTTTATAAGTAGAAATTACATAATTAACCTTAAAACACTGTAAAAAACCGATAAAAACTCATTTTATTAGTAAAATCGTATATTATATATATAATTGAAAATAATTCACGAAAAATAGTTTTAATTAGTTAAAAATACTAAATAATTTGTAGAAATCATTTGTATACCTTAAATAACTATTAAAACCAATTAAATTACATTTTTAGATAATTTAGGGTAAAATTACCAAAATACCCCTATATATATAAATATACTTAAATTACTTCAAAAATTCACCAAAAATTATAAAATTATCCAAAATTAATTTTCTCAACATATTTATCAATAATATCAATAATTAAACGCAATTATCCAATTAATTTCAAATAAAAACACATTTAACCTAATTTTCCAAAATCACATAAACTTCAATAATTCAAAATAAATACTTAGAAATTCATAAAAATTCCAAATAAATTCCTATAATTCATTTCAACACCTAATTTAACCATAAAATCCAATTTCATAATTTAAATAGTTAATTTCCAAAAATTAGAAAATAATATTAAAATATTCAAAAATACCCAAAAATCCAAAAAATCTCTAAAAATTCTACAAAAATTCATAAATGTAGATTGAGCTACTAGGAAAAACATTTGTGAAGGGAGTTTTCATGAATCAATCAATTCGAAGCTCAAAAAAAATCAAAAACCCTAATGTGATCGAATTGAGTTTTAGCTCAAACCTCAAAATCCACTTGATTTCAGGCCGAAAGGAGCTTAGAATTGGAATCACCGGAGCTCAAGGAGTCGATGAAGACCGGCGGTGCACGAAATGGTGGCCGAAATCGTCGTCGACTGCGAGAAGCTCAACTTGCTGCCATGGCGGATTTCGGGCGTTCCAGCGGGCTTCCGGCGGCCTGGTCACATCGGAGGGGAAGAGGAAGGAAGGGGAAGGAGGTTGGCGGCAGCTGGTGGCGGCGTGCTGGAACGGGAGGCGCAGTGAAGGTAGACGATCAGGAGAGAAGAAGGAGAGGGAGGGGCTAAATGGTAATTTGGCAAATCCTTTTGATTTTTAATGTATATGTGTATGTATATATACTTTACACTATATAATAAAATAATATTATATTACACACATTAAATATACACCACACACCTAAAATTTAATATTTTAATAATTTATACTAAATAAAAATAATTAAATAATAATAAAACTAATAAATAATTAATATAATATTAGGGTAATACTAAACCCTAATTAAATAACTATACACACATAGGCTTTATTTAGTCATTTAAAAATATGCATGAGCTCATGTAAGTCCGAAAATACATTTAAAATAATTAATATTAAAATATTTACGTAAAAATTTCCCCGAAAATGCAAGTCCCGGGAAAATTTTACGTAAAGTACTGTAAATAATACACAATAATTAAAATAGGTTTTAAATACATATCAACTCGTGAAATATCGTAATATATATACAAAAATTATTAACACTGTATATCCCGGTACAGTGTAAAAATATTTTAAAAACACGGGATATTACAATCCCACCAGTAAAGATCCTTAATATTGTGGTACATTATAGTAGAACTAGGATGTAAACTATAGGCTAAAAAATGAGCTTCTTCCAATATCTCCTCTCTTAAATTATCCATATCAGGAACACATAACCTCCCACTAATCCATAACTCACCTTCATCATTGAGGCCAACATCAGTAAACTTCCTTTCTTGAACTTTCTCCACAAGTTCAACCAAATCATGATCTCGGCTCTGAGCTACTTTGATCCTGTCTCTCAATATTGATCTAACTCTGAACTGAGCTAACAATCCTCCTGACCTAGTTATCTTCATCATCAACCCTTGGTCCACTAACTTATGCATCTCTTAGATTAATGGTCTCCTCTCTACACTGATGTGAGCAAGACTACCCAAGGACTTTATACTCAAAGTATCTACTACGACATTAGCCTTGCCTAGATGGTGTAAAATATCATAGTCATTATCATTCAAAAGTTTTAGCCATCTCCTCTGCCTAAGATTCAAATCTCTCTGCTAAAACATATACTTTAAACTCTTATGGTTAGTGTAGATCTCGTATGTTACCCCATATAGATAATGCCTCCTAATCTTGAGAGTAAAAATAACAACTGCTATCTCTAGGTCATCAGTAGGAAAGTTTTGCTTGTGCTTCTTTAACTACTAGATGCATAAGCGACTACCCTTCCATTCTGCATCAACACACAACCTAGGCCAACTCTAGAAGCATCACAGTACATAGTAAATTTACCCACTCCATCAGGCAAAGTCAATATTAGAGCTATAGTTAACTTCTTCTTCAACAGTTGGAAGCTGTTCTCATCAACTTCACATTCTTCTAAGTTAGGTAGGTCATAGGTGATATAATCCTTGAAAAATCTTGAACAAATCTCTTATAATACCCAGCCAAATCTAAGAAACTCTAAATCTCAGTAACTATGGTCGGTCTAGGCCACTCAAACACTGCTTCAATCTTCTGTGGAATAACCTGAATGTCATCCTTATACACTATATGCCTAAGGAATGCTACACTTTCCAACCAAAAATCACACTTTGAGAACTTAGCATAAAGTTGATGTTCCTTCAATGTTTGTAGTATTGTCCTAAAGTGATATACATGCTCTTCCATACTCCTCAAATATACCAGTATATCATCAATGAAAACTACTACAAATTAATCCATAAATGGTCTGAACACCCTATTTATTAGATCCATAAAGGCTACTGGTGCATTGGTTAATTCAAAGGACACCACCAAAACTCAGTGGCCATATCTAGTACGAAATGTTGTTTTAGAAACATTAGCTTCACTGATCCGTAATTAATGATAACCTGACCTCAAGTTGATCTTAAAAAAGAACTATACACCTTGAAGCTGATCGAATAAGTCATCTATCCTTTGAAGAGGATACTTATTCTTAATAGTCACCTTATTCAACTCTCTATAATTAATGCACAGTCTTAAAGTACCATCATTCTTCTTTACAAATAAGACTGGTGCACTCCGAGGAGAAATACTGGATCTTATAAAACCCTTGTCTAGAAAATCTTGCAACTGCTCATTTAACTCTTTCAACTCTATAGGAGCCATCCTATAAGGTGGCACAAAGATAGGAGTTGTGCCTAGAACCACATCAATACAGAACTTGATCTCCTTGTGAGGTGGTAAAATCGATAATTCATCAGGGAAGACATTTGGAAACTTATATTCTATAGGAACATCTAAGATGGATGTTAATTCTTCTGAAGTATTCCTGACTAATTCCAAGTAGCCTTGACACCCTTTTCTCAACATCTTCCTTGCTGTAATAGCAAAAATAAGATTCTGAGGTGTAGAACTCTTATCACCCACAAACTTGAATTCCTTAACATTTGGAATTCTAAAAATCACCTTTTTGCTACAATAATCCACAACAGCATGATGATGAGATAACTAGTCCATACCTAGGATTACAATGAAATCCATTACCTCTGGTAACACTAAGTCTATAGGTAGCTTTTCACCTTCCACTAACACAAAACACCTAAGAAGAATCACGTTGATGCCCATCAAATCACCTAGAGGTGTGGTAACTGATAAAAGAATTGTCATGCTTATAGCTTGCTAACCTAATTTTGAAGTAAAAATAACAGACACAAAGGAATGGGTAGCACTTGGATCAATTAAAACTCTAGCATCAATAAAATATATCGGGAGTGTACCTACTACCACTCCATTGGATGCTTGAGCATCTTGTGCATAAGAGTGAAGACTCTGGCCTGTCCTTTACCTCCCTATTAGCTGGTGGATGCCCGACCAAAGTCTCTCGCACTACCTTTACCTCTTTTGCCTCACCCTTATTAGGCCATAAACTGTGAAGTACTAGGATACTAAGCTGACTGTAGCTGATAAGGAGCTGGAGCTACACTAGCAATAGAATACTGTGAAAATTACTATTAATAACCAGAATAAGGACATGCTTTAGCAAAATGTCCCGTCTATCCACATTTAAAACATGCTCCTAGAGCCATATAGCACTATCCTTGATGGACTCTCCTGCACATCTAACAAGCACTGGTTGCTGATCCTGTGCTGCTATAATCGAAATTTTAGCCGCTACCACTGTTGGTAGCACTTGAACCAAATCTGACTGGTCTGCAAAGTCCACCACGGCCATGTCTGCTACTCTTATGGATCCTATGTTGCAATCTCTGGTCCTACTGAACAGATCCTCTCTACTGACTGCTAGAGCCAATCTAAAATGTAGTGCACTAGGTGCTCTGAGATCCTGCTACCTAGAAACCTCCTATCTGATAATAATCAGGCATAACTCCCTGCCTGATCAATCTGAGCTCTATCTCATTGGCCAACTCTATCACAAACTCAAGAGTCAGGCCTGTGGTAGGCATCCCAATGAATGTAGAACCCAATCTAGTGACATATGTAGTAACTATAAAGTAATAATCTCTTATCAAGTCCTTTGCATATCGACCCAGTCTGAGGAACTCTCTAGTGTACTCCTTTATTGACTTATCACCTTTGGTAATGTTGGTCATTCAGAGTCTGTAGCTCATCCATATAGGCTCTAGGCAGAAGTGTCTCATGAATTGCTCTTTGAACTGAGCCTAAGTCAATGTAGCCATGTGAGGCTGGATTACCTGAACAAACTAATATAATGCTAGCCTCTCAATAGTTAGCTCGACTATCAGAATTTGCTGATACTCCATATAAGTAGTCCGAGTCCTTAACTCAATCACATGAAGAAAATTGAGTGGGTATGAAGTCCTATCAAATGAAATCTTGCCAACTTTGGCATAGAACAAAGGTGCCTTTAGGTTTGACATACCCTGTACTCTTTGCTAATAAAGAGGCTGCAAAGGTGGTACGGCCTGAGGTATAACTGCTACACCCTACTGAACTCCTGGTGCAATCACCCTCAAAATCCTGGCCTACAGGTTCCTCATCCTATAACTCCTATTGTCTATGACGACCTACCACTCCTTTAGGTCTACCCCTACCTTTACCCCTATGCCTACCCAGTGGCTCAAGAGGTAGAATCTTGTCCTGGAATCCAAGATTCCTCATCCTCGGCCTCATTGATTGGTGGAGAGACTCACACTCTCCTCCTCATTATGAAAAGAATAAAAACAAGCACAATTCAGATAAAAATAGACATCCTAATGGTTATGTAGAATTCCAAAGCAAGGAGAACTTTTAAAGACATAATTGCTACAGTAGTTTCAAAGAAAACTCAAACTCTAGCAACCTAGGTCCAACCATGTAATATCCCGAGTTTTTAAATATTTTTATACTGCATTGGGATATGCAGTGTTAATAATTTTTGTATATATTTATGATATTTTATGAGTTTGTTATTTGTTTAAAGTTAATTTTAATTATTTTAAGTACTTTACGTAAAATTTTCCCGAAAATTATATTTTCAGGGAAATTGACACGTAAATAATTTAATATTAATTATTTTGACTAGTTTTATGAATTTGCATGAACTCATATATAATTTTAAAGTGCTAAAATAAATTGTATATATGTGTATTTATTTAAATTAATTAGAGCTTAATTAATTTCCTTAATTTTATTATTTAATTTTTGTATTAATTAATTAATTTTAAGTGTATAAATTATTAAATATAATAAAATATTTGTGTGGTGAGTATTATTTGTGTGTGGGAATATATGTATTACTATAATATAAGGTGGACACACACACATACATATATACATATATACATTATTTTATAACAAAAATCAAAAGTTTGCTTTATTTACGATTTTGCCCCTCCCTTCTTCTTCTTCCTCCCAACACATTTTCTTCCATTTCTGGCCATTTCCAGCAGATTTCTTTGCTGTCATTGTGCCTCTTAGCCTTCCTCCTCCACCTCCAGCCATTTTCACAGGTTGAAGCTCCCTTTTTCCGGTGTGTTTTGGTAAGATTTTTCAAGGAGGCCGAAAATTGAAGTCAACTCCAATCAAGCCATTTCCGCCCACTAAATTCGATGCCACTGGTCTCTATCTTCTCCTTGAGCTCCGGTGAGTATGATTCCAAGCTTTGTTTCACTTGATTTGGTCTAGAATTGCTTAGGTTTCAATTTCTTCATTTCAACCATTTGGGGTTTCAATTTTTTTTAGCTTCAATTTTATTGATTCATGAAAACTTCCTTCACAAAATTTTTTCCTGGAAGCTTAATCTACATGCTGTAATTTTTTTTAGAATTTTTGGAATTGTTTTGATTTTTGTGAATTTTTGATTATTTTATTAATATTTTCTAATTTTTGAAAATTAATTAATTAAATTATGAAATTATGTTTTATGGTGATTATAGGTGTTTAAATGAATTATATAAATTTATTTGTAATTTTTTTGAATTTTTATATATTTATTTGGAATTTATTAAGTTTATGTAATTTTGAAAAATAGGGTTAATTATGTGTTTAATTGAAATAAATTGGTTAATTGAGTATATTTATTGATATTATTGAAATATATGTTGAGAAAATTAATTTTGAGTAATTATATTATTTTTGGTGAATTTTTTGGATTTATTTTAGTAAATTTATATTTATAGGGGTATTTGGTAATTTTACACTAAATTGGCTAAAAATGTAATTAAATTGGTTTTAATAGTTATTTAGGGTATAAAAATGATTTCTACAAATTATTTAGTATTTTTAACTAATTAAAATTATTTTTCGTAATTTATTTTCAAATTATATATATATTATACAATTTTTCTAAATAAATGAGTTTTTATCGGTTTTTAACGTGTTTTAGGGTTAATTACGTAATTTGGATTTATAAAATGTATTTTTATTATATAAGGGCATTTTCGGTATTTTGTAATTATTCTGTGAATTGTGAACCTCGGTCGGTGAATTGTAGTTTGGAGTCTGACCGAGGGATTGTGGTTGTGAATTTGGTATTATTCCGAAGTGTGTTTTCTTTGCAGGACCGACTCTACTCTTTGAGTAGAGAGATGTCCATTTTACAGGGGAGGTTCTGCTGGATTTTCGATAGAATTCTCGTAAAATGTGATGTTCGGTCAAATCCCTATTATAATTCTGTGTCTAAAATTCTAGATCGAGTCTTTATAATTTTCGTTAAATTTATTCTGATTCATGTTATCATTTGTTTGTTTAGTTGCGCCGAGACCAAGGCCTAACGGATTAGGCCCGTCGAGTTTGTCTCATGGAGCGCTAACATGTGAATTATTGTACTGTATATATATGCATTGCATATAGGATGCATGACTTAGGATTTTTCATTTTCATTATATGTTTAAATAGTAATTTAATTATAATATGATTTGGTATATTTTTGGTTTATTTTTAGTATATCTTGATATATAAGTGTTTGTATATTTTCTACATATATTTAATATATCACTGGTATATTTAGAGTTTATTTTTTGATATATGTATGTTAGATATTTAGGTTTATGTTTGTTATAATTTAATATCTATACATGATTTAAATGTACATCGAACAATAATTATTTTATTAAATGATTAGTATAATTTAGGTTTATTCTTAAATAATTGCATGCTATATTATAAACCTACACTTAAATTATTTTTAAGTTTATTTTTGGTATATTTTTTATTTATTTCCAAATAAATACATGCTTTATTATTAAATTAAACCTAACACATTAGTGGTATATTTAGGGTTTATTTTTGATATATGCATGCTAGATAATTAGGTTTATTTTTAGTATATTTGTGAATATATGTTAAACCTAAACACATTTAAATGAACATTTATACATAAATGTTTTATTAAATGATTTATGTACTTAGGGCATATTGTCACGACCCAAAACAGGGGCCATGATCGGCGCTAGGGAACGGGAATTCTTTCAAATCTGGAACCCGTAGCAAGCCTAAAATAAAATAAAACATGCAATAGTAATAATAATAACACAATTAAATAAAATATTATGCAGCGGAATAAAATCATAAATGTCAAAATAATATTTCCACCAAATGAGATTAAATCAAATCCTCATCTCATATATATAAATAAACTCTTTAATACAAATCTAGTTCAAATTCTTAAAATACATAAACTCACACAAATATAATACATAAAACCCACAATTTATTTACAACTACTGCAGTGTCTAGATTATAAAATAAAACTTAGGTGAGCAGTTTACATAAAGAAGCCGGGGCGGAAGAAGTCCAGCATACAGGCCTACTACTGAGGTCTGAAAATGATGACTCTCCTGAAAAATAGTCAACGGAGGGGAGTCAGACCTCACTGAGTGAATTACTATAATATATATACATGCATACTAAATGACAATGCATACAGTCAACAATATATATAATATGTATGTATACAAGCAATTACACACAGATGCAATAAAATCATTTTATATACTTATTGAAAATCACTGTTTATGAAGGATCAAATAGAACCCTAGAAAATCGTAACCTTAAACAGTGTTAAACAACACTCTAGCCATACAGGCTCACTTATTCCATTTGGACAGTAGACTGGCCCCGAGACACTAAGTCAACCAAGCTCCAGCAGTCTGACTGTCAGTGTGATTGGCCCCGAGACACTTGGTCAACCGAGCTCCAGCAATCACACTCCCCAAATCATATATCACACATCAAATAATCATATCCAATCAATATCCTCAAACAGGTTAGTAATATAGTCTAAATACTATCGGTGTACCGGTATGCACTCGGTCCTAGTGTTGCCCACTAGGTAGCACGTTCTATTGATATCCTTCATTAAAATATAAAGCATAATTCGTAAAAGTAAATGATGCATGAATTGAATAAAATAGCAACATAAACCATATATATACTAGAAATATACCAAAAATAAACTAGGTATATTTCGAGTATATATACGCCAAAGAAATCCAGATAGATTACGAAATAAACTAGAAATATATTCAAAAACATTTTAAACCTAATTTATTAGCAAAACATGCATATAATTTAAAATATACCGAAAATAAACTAAAGATAAACCAAAATAAACTTAAATACTAATTGAATTATTTATGCATAATTAATCAAAATAAAACATACATTTCTAAATCATGCACCCTAAAGCATATATATATAGAATAGTAATTCACACTTAGTGCGCTCCTCGAGATGGGTCCGACGGGCCTGGTCCACTAGACCTCGGTCTCGACGCAACTAAATATACAAAAATAATAGACATCAGAATAAACCTAACAGAAAATCCTAGAAACTTGGTCTAGAATATTAGACACAGAATCAGAATTAGGGTTCGACCGGACATCACGTTTTACGAGAATTCTATCAAAAATCCGACAGAACCTGTAATATCCCTTTTTTTTTTTAACATTTTTTATATTTTACCGGGATATGCAGTGTTAATAAATTTTGTATCTATATTACGATGTTTTTACGAGTTGATATGTATTTAAAACCTATTTTAATTATTGTGTATTATTTACAGTGCTTTACGTAAAATTTTCCCGGGACTTGTATTTTCGGGAAAATTTTCACGTAAATATTTTATTATTAATTATTTTAAATATATTTTCGGACTTGCATGAACTCATACATATTTTTAAAATATTAAACACCGTGTATACATATAATTATTTATTTAATTAGGGTTTAGTATTTTACCCTAATATTTTATTATTTATTTATTAATTTATTGTTATTTAATTATTAAAATATTAAATTTTATGTGTGTGGATGTAAATTTTTCTAAATATTTTATTAAAATTATTTTTATTTTTATTTTTTTTCTTTTTTCTTCTTTTCTTTTTCTTTTTCTTTCTTTTTCTTTTCTTTCTTTTTCTTTTTCTTCCCGTGCGCGCCCGACCACCACCCCTCACCACCGCCTGCAACTTCTGATTCCCGATAGTCAGTGTGCCACCAGGAGCTCCACCTTCCTTAGCCAGCTGCTCCGCCGCCCCCAGCTCCCTTCCCCGGCACCCGGCAAGCCCCTTCTCTTCCATTTTCTGGCCGAAGCTCCATTTCTTCACACCTTACGTTTTCGGCCACCATTTTCGACACCCGCCGGTCTCTTTCTTCTCCTTGAGCTCCGGTGAGTGTGATTCTAGCTTTGGTTTGAGCTAAAATGGTTTAGATTTGCTTAGATTTTGATTTTTCAAATTCGGCCATATTAGGGTTTTTGATTTTTTTGAGCTTTGAATTGATTGATTCATGGAAACTCCCTTTACAAATGTTGTTCCTAGTAGCTTAATATACATGTATGAATTTTTGTGGAATTTTTGGATTTTTGGGTATTTTTGAATATTTTAATATTATTTTCTAATTTACGGAAATTAATTATTTAAATAATGAAATTGGGGTTTATGATTAAATTAGGTGTTGAAATGAATTATAGGAATTTATTTGGAATTTTTATGAATTTCTAAGTATTTATTTTGAATTATTGAAGTTTATGTGATTTTGAGAAATTAGGGTTAATTATGTTTTTAATTGAATTTAATTGGTTAATTGAGTTTAATTATTGATATTATTGATAAATATGTTGAGAAAATTAATTTTGGATAATTGTATAATTTTTGGTGAATTTTTGAAGTAATTTAAGTATATATATATATAGGGGTATTTTGGTAATTTTACACAAAATTGTCTAAAAATGTAATTTAATTGGTTTTAATAATTATTTAAGGTATAAAAATAATTTCTAAAAATTATTTAGTATTTTTAACTAATTAAAACTATTTTTCGTGAATTATTTTCAATTATATATATAATATACGGTTTTTCTAATAAAATGAGTTTTTATCGGTTTTTAATGTGTTTAAAGGTTAATTATGTAATTTCTACCTATAAAATGTATTTTTAGGTTTTAAGGATATTTTTGGTATTATCAGAATTGTTCTGTGTTTGTGGACCCCAGTCGGTGGACTGTAGTTTGGTGTCCGATTGTGGGATTTTGATTGCGCTTTGTGTAGTTTTTCGAAGTGTATTTCCTTGCAGGGTCGGCTCTACTCTTTTGAGTAGAGAGATGTCCGTTTTACAGGGGAGGTTCAGCCAGATTTTCGGTAGAATTCTTGTAAAACGTGATATCCGGTCGAACCCTAATTTCTGATTCTGTGTTTAATACTCTAGATCGAATTCTAGGATTTCTATTAGGTTTATTCTAATGTCTGTCATTATTTGTTTGTTTAATTGCACCAAGACCGAGGGCTAGTGGACCAGGCCCATCGGACCCGTCTCGTGGAGCGCACTAGGTGAGTTACTATACTATATATATATGCTTAGAAATGCATGTTTTATGTTGATTAAATATGCATAAATAATTTGATTATTTCTTAAGTTTATATTAAGTATATTTTTGGTTTATTTTTGGTATATAATAAATTATATACATGTTTTGTTAATAAAATATATTTAAAATGTTTTTAAATATATTTTTAATTTAATTTATGATTTGACTGGATTTATTTGACGTATATATACTTGAAATATACCTGATTTACTTTTGGTATATTTCTGGTATATATATGGGTTATATTGTTATTTCATTTACATTCATGCATCATTTATTTTTGTGAATGAATCTTTTATATTATTAATGATGAAGGATATCGATAGAACGTGCTACCTAGTGGGCAGCACTAGGACCGAGTACATACCGGTACGCCTATAGTATTTAGGCTATACTACTAATCATTTACGGATATTGATTGATTATGATTATTGATATGTGTGAGATATGGTTTGGAGGTGTGATTGCTGGAGCTTGGTTGACCAAGTGTCTCGGGGCCAATCACACTGGCAGTCAGACTGCTGGAGCTCGGTTGACTTAGTGTCTCGGGGTCAATCTACTGTCTAAATGGATTAAGTGGGATATATATTTGGATTAAGTGAGCCTGTATGGCTAGAGTGTTGTCTAATACTATTTTTGAGGTTGCGATATTCTAGGGTTCTATGTGATCCTTCATAAAAGATGATTTTCAATACAAATATATAAAAATGATTTTTCTGCATCTGTGTGAATTTCCATGTATATATTTACATATTACATATATACTGTTGACTGTTATGCATTATCATTTAGTGTGTATTGTATATATATTATAGTATTTCACTCAGTGAGGTCTGACTCCCCTCCGTTGACTATTTTTCAGGAGAGTTAACTTCTTCAGACCTCAGTAGCAGGTCGATACGCCGGATTTCTTCCGCCCCGCTTCTTTGTGTAAACTATTTACTTGAGTCTTATTTTATAATCTAGACACTGTAGTAGTTGTGAATTAAGTATTGGATTTCATGTATTTTATTTTAAGAGATGTATTATATTGAAACTGGATTGTATTAAAGAGATTATATATATGTGATGAGATGAGATTTGATTTAAATCCAGTGATGAAAATGTTATTATTATATTTATGATTTTTATTTCCGCTGCATATAATATTGTTATTGTTATTATTGCATATTTTATTTTATTTTATTTTTAGGCTTGCTACGGGTTCCGGATTCGAAAGAATTCCCGTTCCCTAGTGCCAGTCATGGCCCCCTGTTTTGGGTCATGACAGAACCTCCCCTGTAAAATGGACATATCTCTACTCAAAGAGTAGAGCCGGCCCTACAAAGAAACACACTTCGAAAAATAGACACAGAAACACATCCACAACCCCTCGTCGAACTCCAAATTACAGTTTACCGATTGGGGTCCACAATTCACAAAATAATATAGAAATACCAAAAATACCCTTACATCATAGAAATGCATTTTATAAGTAGAAATTACATAATTAACCTTAAAACACAGTAAAAACCGATAAAAATTAATTTTATTAGAAAAATCGTATATTATATATATAATTGAAAATAATTCACGAAAAATAGTTTTAATTACTCAAAAATACTAAATAATTTGTAGAAATTATTTTTATACCTTAAATAACTATAAAACCAATTTAATTACATTTTTAGTCAATTTAGGGTAAAAATTACCAAAATACCCCTATATATAAATATACTAAAATTACTCCAAAAATTCACCAAAAATAATATAATTGCACAAAATTAATTTTCTCAACATATTTATCAATAATATCAATAAATAAACTCAATTAACTAATTAATTTCAATTAAACATACAATTAACCCTATTTTTCCAAATTACATAAACTATATAAATTCAAAATAAATACATAGAAATTCATAAAAATTCCAAATAAATTTCTATAATTCATTTCAACACCTATAATTACCATAAAACACAATTTCACAATTTAATTAATTAATTTTTGAAAATTAGAAAATAATAATAAAAGATTCAAAAATACCCAAAAATCAAAATAATTCCCAAAAATGCTACAAAAATTCACACATGAAGATTAAGCTAAGGGGAACAACATTGTGAAGGAATTTTTCATGAATCAATCAATTCAAAGTTCAAAAAAATCAAGAACCCTAAAATGGCCGAATTACCAAAAATTGAAACCTAGGCAAATCAAGACCATTTTAAGTGAAACAAAGCTTGGAGTCACACTCACCGGAGCTCAAGGAGAAGAAAGAGACTGGCGGTGTCAAAAATGGTGGTCGAAAATGCCTATGAACGACAGTGGGAAGAGTTTCAGCTTCTCCGACCAAAACGAGCTTCCCGACGTCGAAAATGGGCTCTGCTGGTGGCGGAACAGCTGGAGGAAGGAGGTGGCACACCGGAAGGCACACCGATGGTGAGAAAATAGGATGGCAGGCAGTGGTGAGGGCTGAAATCGATCGGGGAAGAAGGAGAAGTGGGCAATGGCACAACCGTAAATAACTCAAACTTTTATTTTTTGTTTAATATTAAATGTATATGTATATATATATACTTTTACACTATATATTAAAATAATATAAAATCACACACATTAAATATACACCACACACATATAATTTAATATTTTAATACTTTATACACTAAAAACAATTAAATATTATTAAAACTAATTAATAAATAATAAAATTAGGGTAATTAATTAACCCTAGTTAAATAAATAATACACATATATACGTTATTTAGCACTTTTTTAAAAAAAATACATATGAGTTCATGCAAATATGGAAATCTATTTAAAATAATTAATAATAAATAATTTACATGTCAATTTCCCCGGAAATGCAAGTCTCGGGAAAATTTTACGTAAAGTGCTTAAAATCATATACAATAATTAAAATAAGCTTTAATAAATATCAACTCGTAAAAAATATCATAATTATATACAAAATTATTAACACTGCATATCCCGATGCAGTATAAAAATATTTAAAAACACGGGATATTACAGTCTTCCCCCCTTACAAGAATTCGTCCCCGAATTCCAGAAAGAAAATGATCACAAGATCAAGAAGGGAAGAGATACGGGTAAGAAGCTCGCATCTCAGCTTCAGTCTCCCACGTATGCTCCTCACTCTATTGCTACGCCACATAACCTTGACCATCAGAATCTGCTTCGACCGCAACTGTCGGACTTGATAATCAACGATCGCCACAAGTTCTGCCACAAACGGTCAAATCTTCACTTACTTCTACACTGTTGGGCTGCAACATGTGTGAAGGGTCTGAGATATACTTCCTCAGCATCGAGATATGAAACACCGGATGCACCTGTGACATACTTATAGGCAAATCCAACCGATATGCAACAGTGCCAACTCTCTCCAGAATCTCAAACGGTCCGATATATCTCGGTGCTAACTTACCCTTCCTACCAAATCTCATCACACCTTTCATCGGAGATACCTTTAAAAAAACAAAATCTCTAACCTAAACTCCACATCTCTGCGCCTAGGATCCGCATAGCTCTTCTGCCTGCTAACTACGGCCTCTAATCTGCGCTTAATCATGATGACTTTTTCTGCAGCATCCTGAACCATCCCATCTCAGGTCCAGTCAAAGCTCTCTCACCAATCTCATCCCAACTCAAAGGGGATATACACTTCCTTCCATACAAAGCCTTATATGGTGCCATACCAATACTGTTATGGTAACTATTATTATATGCAAACTCTACGAGTGGCAAATGATCATCCCAGCTACCTCTCAAATCCAGGACACAAATCCTCAACATATCTTCCAGTGTCTGGATCGTCCTCTCAGACTGACCATCTGTCTGAGAATGAAAAATAGTACTGAAGTCCAACCTAGTGCCCTTCGCTTCCTACAACTTCTGCCAAAAATGAGAAGTAAACACTGAACCTCTATCTGACACAATGGACACAGGTACTCCATGAAGGTACACAATATGCTTCATATATAGCTTCGCCAATCTAGCTACAGAATAGGTGGCTTTCACAGGTAAGAAATGTGCAGACTTTATCAACCTGTCTACAATCACCCAGATGGAATCTTATCTATCCTTAAAACGAGGTAAACCTACCATAAAATCCATAGCTATCCTTTCCCACTTCCACTCGGGAATAGGAAGAGGCTGAAGCTTCCTAGAAGGCTTCTGATGTTCAGCTTTCATTTGCTGACACGTCAGACACTTAGCAACATAATCAACGACATCCTTTTTCAATCCATCCCACCAGTACAAATCTCTGATACTGTGGTACATCTTAGTAACACCTGGATGTACGATATAGGCTGTAGAATGTGCTTCCTCCATAATCTCTTCTCTCAAATCATCCACATCAGGAACACACAATCTACCACTAATCCATAACACACCATCATCATCGAGTGTAAAATCAGTGAACTTCCCTGCTCTGACATTCTCTGTAAGCTCTTCTAGAATAGGATCTTGGCTCTAAGCTACTTTAATCCTATCCCTCAGTACAGATCACTCCTTAAATTGAGCTAGCAGTCCACCTGATCTACTGATCTTCATCATCAGACCTTGATCCACCAATAGATGCAACTCTTTAAATAACTGAAAATTGTTCTCACAAGCTTCTAACCACTCGAATCTAACATTCTTCTGAGTCAAGCGAGTCATAGGGGTTGCAATTCTGGAAAAATCCTGCACAAACCGCCTATAATACTCAGCTAAACCTAAAAAACTCTGAATCTCAATAACATAAGTCGGTCTAGGCCACTTAGACACTACTTTAATCTTTTGTGGATCAACCTAGATACCTTCTTTAGACACCACGTGTCCAAGAAAAGAAACACTCTCCATCCAGAAATCACACTTCGAGAATTTAGCATAAAGCTGATGATCTCTCAGTGTCTGCAGTATAATCCTCAAGTGATATACATGCTCCTCCATACTCCTTGAATAAACCAGTATATCATCAATGAAGACTACCATAAATTGATCCACATATGGTCTGAATATTCTGTTCATTAGGTCCATAAAAGCTGTTGGTGCATAATTCAAACCAAAAGACATCACCAGAAACTCATAATGGCCATATCGAGTGCGAAATGTCATTTTAGGAACATCAGCTTCACTAATCCGCAACTGATGATAACCCGACCTCAGATCAATCTTGGAAAAGAACTGTGCACCCTGTAGCTGATCAAACAAGTCATCTATCCTTGGGAGAGGATACTTGTTCTTCATTGTCACCTTATTTAGCTCTTTGTAGTCAATGCACAGTCTCAGGGTACCATCCTTCTTCTTCACAAACAGGACTGGTGCACCCCAAGGAGAAACACTAGGTCTGATAAAACCCTTATTCAATAACTCTTGCAACTGCTCCTTCAACTCTTTTAACTCTGTAGGAGCCATTCTGTAATATCCCGTGTTTTTAAAATATTTTTACACTGTACCGGGATATGCAGTGTTAATAATTTGTGTATATATATATTATGATATTTTTACGAGTTAAGATGTATTTAAAACCTATTTTTATTATTGTGCATTATTTACAGTACTTTACGTAAAATTTTCCCGAGACTTGCATTTTCGGGGAAATTTTCACGTAAATAATTTATTATTAATTATTTTAAATAGATTTTCGGACTTGCATGAACTCATACGTATTTTTAAAATACTAAATAAAGCCTATGTGTGTAAATATTTATTTAATTAGGGTTTAATATTACCCTAATATTTTATTAATTATTTATTAGTTTTATTGTTATTTAATTATTTTTATTTAGTATAAATTATTAAAATATTAAATTATATGTGTGTGATGTATATTTAATGTGTGTAATTTAATATTATTTTAATATATAGTATAAAGTATATATATATATACATATAATACATTAAAAATCAAACTTTTGGAAAAATTACCATTTTGCCCCCGAAGCTCCTTCTTCCCCGATCTTCACCCTCACCACCGTCCGGTCACTGTCGTGCCGATTTCTCACCGTTGGTGTGCCTTCCAGTGTGCCACCACCTTCCCCAGCCTCTTTCGCCGCCTGTGGTAGCCGTTTCCGACGTCTAGAAGTTGGTTTTGGCCGGAGAAGTCAAAACTTTGGCCACCGTCGATCACGTCGATTCCGGCCACCATTTTCAACACCGCTGATCTCTTTCTTCTCCTTGAGCTCCGATGAGTGTGATTATAGCTTTGGTTTGAGCTTAAATGGTCTAGAATTGCTTAGGTTTCAAATTTTTAATTTCGATCACATTAGGGTTTTTGATTTTTTTTGAGCTTTGAATTGATTGATTCATGGAAACTCCCTTCACAAATTTTGATCCTAGTAGCTTAATCTACATGTGTGAATTTTTTTGGAATTTTTGGAGATTGTTTGGATTTTTGGGTATTTTTGAATATTTAATATTATTTTCTAATTTTTGGAAATTAATTATTTAAATTATGAAATTGTGTTTTATGGTTAAATTAGGTCTTGAAATGAATTATAGGAATTTATTTGGAATTTTTATGAATTTCTAAGTATTTATTTTGAATTATCGAAGTTTATGTAATTTTGGGAAATTAGGGTTAAATGTGTTTTTAATTGAATTTAATTGGTTAATTGAGTTTAATTATTAATATTATTGATAAATATGTTGAGAAAATTAATTTTGGATAATTGTATAATTTTTGGTGAATTTTTGAAGTAATTTTAGTATATTAATATATAGGGGTATTTTGGTAATTTTACACAAAATTGGTTAAAAATGTAATTTAATTGGTTTTAATAATTATTTAAGGTATAAAAATGATTTCTACAAATTATTTAGTATTTTTAACTAATTAAAACTATTTTTCGTGAATTATTTTCAATTATATATATAATATACGGTTTTCCTAATAAAATAAGTTTTTATCGGTTTTTACTGTGTTTAAAGGTTAATTATGTAATTTCTACCTATAAAATGTATTTTTAGGTTTTAAGGGTATTTTTGGTATTTTCTGAAATTGTTATGTGTTTGTGGACCTCGGTCGGTAGATTGTAGTCTAGAGTCCGACCGAGGGGTTGTGAATGAGATGTGGTGTTTGTTTTTTGAAGTGTATTTCTTTGCAGGGTTGGCTCTACTCTTTTGAGTAGAGTGATGTCCATTTTACAGGGGAGGTTCTATCGGATTTTTGGTAGAATTCTCGTAAAATGTGATATCCGGTCGAATCCTAATTCTGTTTCTGTGTTTAATACTCTAGATCGAATTCTAGGATTTCTGTTAGGTTTATTCTAATGTTTGTCGTTATTGTTTGTTTAGTTGCGTCGAGACCGAGGGCTAGTGGACCAGGCCCATCGGATCCATCTCGTGGAGCGCACTGATTTATGAGTTACTATACTATATATACATGCTTAGGATGCATGATTTAGAAATATATATTTTATTTCGATTAAAATGCATAAATAATATGATTTATATTTAAGTATATTTTTGGTATATAATAAATTATATACATGTTTTGTTAATAAATTATATTTAAAAATGTTTTTAAAATATATTTCTAGTTTAATTTATGATTTGATTGGATTTATTTGACGTATATATACTCGAAATATACCTGGTTTACTTTTGGTATATTTCTAGTATATATATGGTTTATGTTGATATTTTATTGAACTTCATGCATCATTTATTTTTGTGAATGAATGTTTTATATTATTAATGATGAAGGATATCGATAGAATGTGCTACCTAGTGGGCAGCACTAAGACCGAGTATGTACCGGTACGGCTATAGTATTTAGGCCATAATATTAACTTATTTGTGGATATTGAGTTGATGTGATTATTGATATGTGTTAGATATGGTTTGGAGGTGTGATTGCTGGAGCTCGGTTGACCAAGTGTCTTGGGGCCAATCACACTGGCAGTCAGACTGCTGGAGCTCGGTTGACTTAGTGTCTCGGGGCCAGTCTACTGTCTAAATGGATTAAGTGGATATATTTGGATTAAGTGAGCCTGTATGGCTAGAGTGTTGTCTAACACTGTCTGAGGTTTTCGATATCATAGGGTTCTATTTGATCCTTCATAAAAGATGATTTTCAATAAAATATATATAAAATGATTTTATTACATCTGTGTGTATTTGCCTGTATATATATTAGATATATATATACTGTTGATTGTGTGCATTGTCATTTAGTGTGTATGTATATATATTATAGTAATTCACTCAGTAAGGTCTGACTCCCCTCCGTTGACTATTTTTCAGGAGAGTCAACATCTTCAGACCTCAGTAGTAGGTCGATACGCCGGATTTCTTCCGCCCCGGCTTCTTTGTGTAAACTATTTACTGAGTCTTATTTTCATAATCTAGACACTGCAGTAGTTGTGAATTAAAGTGTGGGATTTCATGTATTTTATTTAAAGAGATGTATTATATTGAAACTGGATTTGTATTAAAAGATTTATATATATGAGATGAGATTTGATTTAAATCCAGTTAATGAAATTGTTATTGTGATATTATGATTTTTATTTTTACTGCATATAATATTGTTATTATTATTATTGCATGTTTTATTTTATTTTTTAGGCTTGCTACGGGTTCCGGATTCGAAAGAATTCTCGTTCCCTAGCGCCGATCATGGCCCCTGTTTTGGGTCATGACAAAGTTGGTATCAGAGCGGAGTTCTGTGTTAGGGCTTAGTTATGTGAGTTGTGGCCCTAGTTTTTAGAGTTGTGTTTTCTGTTGAACTACTGCAGTGTATTAGGTTTGAGTATGTCTTGATAAGTATTCCTTGCTTAGTTTTCAGCGTTATTCCTCCGTTGTCTGTTTTGTCTGAATCTTTTCGTTTGTCTTTTCAGAATGAGGAGGCGAGTGCGTGTCACTCCACCAGTCGTTGAGGCCGAGGATTATAAGTCTTTTCAGGATGAGGTTTTACCTCCTGAGCAGCCAGTTAGACGTAGAGGTCGTGGCAGAGGTAGACCTCGAGGAGCGGCAGGTCGCCATAGGCAGAGAGAGTTACAGGATGAGGAGCCTGATGAGCCTAAGTTTGATGTTCCTGTTCCTCCAGTTGTTCAGCCTGCCTATCAGCAGGGTATGTCTGACCCTGAGGCAGCTTTGTTCTATGCCCGAGTTGGCAGGATTGCGTTTGATGGTACTTCCGATCCATTAGATTTTCTACATGCGATTGAGACTAGGACTCAGAATGCTCATACCGAGTACCAGCGGATCATGATAGTTGAGTTGTCTGTCGAGGGACCAGCCTTAGATTGGTTTATTCAGATGATCCAGCCTTATATGATGATGATGACATGGGCTTAGTTTCGAGAGCGATTTATGAGGAGATTCTATCCAGAGCCTCTTCGTTTGAGCTATCGTCTTCGACTGACCAGTATTTCTCATGGAGATCGATCAGTAGAGGAGTACACCCGAGAGTTTCTTCATCTAGGTAGATATGCTGAGGATCTGATGCGAGATCAGTATTTTGCAATCACTACCTATGTTACTGGTTTGGGTTCTGCTTTTGCTGGTATGCCTATAGCAGGCCTTACTCTCGAGTCTGTGATGGAGTTAGCCAAGGAGATTGAGCTAAGACTAGTTAGGCAGGGAGCGATGCCTGATTATTACCAGCTAGGAGTTCAGTCGAGTGGATTGCAGGCTACTCCGTACTCTAGTTTTCATGTTAGATCGAGTAGTCAGCAGCGAGGTCCGACTCAACAGAGTCAGAGACAGCAGCAGCGAGTGCATCGGAGCAGTAGACATGGCCGTGGAGGTCAGCGTAGATCGTTCAGATTTGGGTCAGGTGCTTCGAGCAGCAGCAGTGGTCGTAGTTCTGGATCAGCGGCCAGTGTTTGCCAGACTTGTGGTAGAGTCCATCAGGGACCGTGTTATCTGACACCGCCGACATGCTTCAGATGCAGGCAGATAAGACATTTTACCAGATTGTGTCCTTACTCCGGAGATCAGCAGTAGCAGATTCCGTGATTCCCACAGCAGTCGATTGCTAGTGCTGCACCTGTGCCATTTCAGTTACCACCAGCCCAGCATCAGAGTTCCACTCAGTTTGTTCCACAGCAGAGTCGTGGTAGAGGTACTAGAGGAGGTGCCAGAGGTGTTGGCTAGGCTTCTACCAGTCAGCAGGGAGGTCGAGGTCAGGCCAGAGTTTTCCATCTTACTCAGCAGGATGCTCAGGCATCTAATGCAGTCGTGGCAGGTATTATTTCTATTTGTTACCTGGATGCTTGGGTTTTGTTTGATCTGGGTGCCACACATTCATTTGTTTCTCCCATTTTTGCTTCTAAATCTTGTTGGCAAGCTTCGAGGATGGCTTTTCCTTTGTCTGTTGCCACTCCTCTGAGCGATTCTTTGGACACCAATATTATTCTTTCTGGTTGTCCAGTTCTCGTGGGAGATAGAGAATTACCCGCTGATTTGATTTTGTTGGATGTGATGGAGTTTGATGTTATTTTCGGAATGGATTGGTTATCTTAGCACTTTGTCGTGGTAGATTGCAGGAATAAGGAGGTGACTTTTAAAATTCCTAATGAAGTAGATTTTAAGTTTGTTGGTGATAGGAGTTCAGCACCTCAGAATCTTATTTCTGCTATTACAGCTAGGAAGTTGTTGAAGAAAGGTTGTTAGGGATATTTGGCATTGGTCAGGGATACGTCAGTGGAGAAGTTGTTACTCACAGATGTTCCTGTTGCTTGTGAGTTTCCTGATGTTTTTCCCGAGGAGTTGCCAGGTTTACCACCTCACAGAGAGATTGAGTTCTGTATAGATGTGGTTCCAGGTACTACTCTTATATCTATGCCACCCTATCGAATGGCTCCTGCAGAGTTGAAAGAGTTGAAGGAGCAGTTGCAAGAGTTGTTGGATAAAGGTTTCATCAGACCTAGTGTTTCTCCTTGGGGTGCACAAGTCCTGTTTGTGAAGAAGAAGGATGGTACCCTGAGACTATGCATTGACTATAGAGAGCTGAATAAGGTGACAGTGAAGAACAAGTATCCTCTCTCGAAGATAGATGATTTGTTTGATCAGCTACATGGTGCACAGTTCTTTTCTAAGGTTGACTTGAGGTCGGGTTATCATCAGATGCGTATCAATGAATCTGATATTCCTAAGACAGCGTTCCGCACTAGATATGGCCATTATGAGTTTCTGGCGATGTCTTTTGGTTTGACTAATGCACCAGCAGCTTTTATGGACCTGATGAATAGGGTATTCAGACCATATGTGGATCAGTTTATAGTAGTCTTCATTGATGATATACTGGTTTATTCGAGGAGTATGGAAGAGCATGTATATCACTTGAGGATTGTACTACAGACACTGAGAGATCATCAGCTTTATGCTAAATTCTCGAAGTGTGATTTCTGGATGGAGAGTGTTTCTTTTCTTGGAAACGTAGTGTCTAAAGAAGGTATTCAGGTTGATCCATAGGAGATTGAGGCAGTATCTGATTGGCCTAGACCGATTTCTGTTACAGAGATTCGAAGTTTTCTGGGTTTAGCCGGGTATTATAGGCGGTTTGTGTAAGATTTTTCCAGAATTGCATCCCCTATGACTCGCTTGACTCAAAAGAATGTTAGATTCGAGTGGTCAGAAGCTTGTGAGAATAGTTTTCAGTTGTTGAAGGAGAAGTTGACCACAGCACCAGTGTTAGCTTTGCCTAATGGTGTGGATAAGTTCACAGTTTACTGTGATGCCTCTAGAATTGGTCTTGGTTGTGTGCTGATGCAGAATGGAAAGGTGATAGCCTATGCTTCGAGGCAGTTGAAGAAGCATGAGCAGAACTATCCTACACATGACCTTGAGATGGCTGCAGTGATCTTTGCTTTGAAGATTTGGAGACATTATTTGTACGGGGTGACTTGTGAGGTATTTACTGATCACAAGAGCCTTAAGTACATTTTCCAGCAATGAGATCTGAATTTGAGGCAGAGAAGATGGTTGGAATTGTTGAAGGATTATGATTGTGAGATCTTATATCATCCGGGTAAAGCTAATGTGGTAGCAGATGCCTTGAGTAGGAAGTCCTCAGGTAGTCTTGCTTACATCAGTGTTGAGAGGAGACCATTGATCCAGGAGTTGCATTTGTTGGTGGATCAAGGTCTGATGATGAAGATTAGTAGATCAGGTGGACTGCTAGCTTAATTTAAAGTGCGATATGTACTGAGGGATAGGATTAAAGCATCTCAGAGCCGAGATCCTATTCTGGAAGAGCTTGCAGAGAATGTTAGAGCAGGGAAGTTCACTGATTTCACACTCGATGATGATGGTGTGTTGTGGATCAATGGTAGATTGTGTGTTCCTGATGTGGATAATTTAAGAGAGGAGATTTTAGAGGAAGCACATTCTACAGCTTATAGCATTCATCCGGGCATTACTAAGATGTACCACAGTATCAGAGATTTATACTGGTGGGACGGATTAAAGAAAGATGTCGCTGATTATGTTGTTAAGTGCTTGACGTGTCAGCAAGTGAAAGTCGAATATCAGAAGCCTTCTGGGAAGCTTCAGCCTCTTCCTATTCCTGAGTGGAAGTGGGAAAGGATAGCTATGGATTTTGTGGTCGGTTTACCTCGTTCTAAGGATGGATACAATTCCATCTGGGTGATTGTAGATAGGTTGACGAAGTCTGCACATTTCTTACCTGTGAAAGCCACATATTCAGTTGCTAGATTGGCGAAGTTATATGTGAAGCATATTGTGTGCCTTCATGGAGTACCTGTGTCCATCGTGTCAGACAGAGGTTCGGTGTTTACTTCTCATTTTTGGCAGAAGTTGCAGGAAGCGATGGGCACTAGGTTGGACTTCAGTACTGCTTTTCATCCTCAGACAGATGGCTAGTCTGAGAGGACGATCCAGACACTGGAAGATATGTTGAGGATGTGTGTCTTGGATTTGGGAGGTAGCTAGGATGATCATTTGTCGCTTGTTGAGTTTGCATATAATAACAACTACCATAGCAGTATTGGTATGACACTGTATGAGGCATTGTATGGAAGGAAATGTAGACCCCCTTTGAGTTGGGATGAGATTGGTGAGAGAGCTTTGACTGGACCTGAGATGGTTCAGGATGCTGCAGAGAAAGTCACCGTGATTAAGCACAGATTAGAGACCGCAGCTAGCAGACAGAAGAGTTATGCAGATCCTAGGCACAGAGATGTGGAGTTTCAGGTTGGAGATTTCATTTTTCTGAAAGTATCTCCGATGAAGGGTGTGATGAGATTTGGTAGGAAGGGTAAGTTAGCACCGAGATATATTGGACCGTTTGAGATTCTGGAGAGAGTTGGCATTGTTGCATATCGGTTGGATTTGCCTCCGAGTATGTCACAAGTGCATCCAGTATTTCATATCTCGATGCTGAGGAAGTATATCTCAGACCCTTCACACGTGTTGCAACCTGACAGTATAGAAGTGAGTGAAGATTTGACGTTTGTGGAAGAACCTGTGGCGATCGTTGATTTTCAAGTTTGACAGTTGCGATCGAAACAGATTCCAATGTTAAAGGTTCTATGGCGTAGCAACAGAGTTGAGGAGCATACGTGGGAGAATGAAGCTGAGATGCGAGCTTCTTACCCGTATCTTTTTCCTTCTTGATCTTGTTTTCTGGAATTCGGGGACGAATTCTTGTAAGGGGGAAAGACTGTAATATCCCGTGTTTTTAAAATATTTTTACACTGTACTGGGATATGCAGTGTTAATAATTTGTGTATGATATTTTTACGAGTTAAGATGTATTTAAAACCTATTTTTATTATTGTGCATTATTTACAGTACTTTACGTAAAATTTTCTCGGGACTTGCATTTTCGAAAAAATTTTCACGTAAATAATTTATTATTAATTATTTTAAATAGATTTTCGGACTTGCATGAACTCATACGTATTTTTAAAATACTAAATAAAGCCTATGTGTGTAAATATTTATTTAATTAGGGTTTAATATTACCCTAATATTTTATTAATTATTTATTAGTTTTATTGTTATTTAATTATTTTTATTTAGTATAAATTATTAAAATATTAAATTATATGTGTGTGATGTATATTTAATGTGTGTAATTTAATATTATTTTAATATATAGTATAAAGTATATATATATACATATAATACATTAAAAATCAAACTTTTGGAAAAATTACCATTTTGCCCCCAAAGCTCCTTCTTCCCCGATCTTCACCCTCACCGCCGTCCGGTCGCTGCCGTGCCGACTTCTCATTGTTGGTGTGCCGTCCGGTGTGCCACCACCTTCCCCAGCCTCTTCCGTCGCCTGTGGTAGCCATTTCTGGCGTCTAGAAGTTGGTTTTGGCCGGAGAAGCCGAAACTTTGGCCACCGTCGATCACGCCGATTCTGGCCACCATTTTCGACACCGCCGGTCTCTTTCTTCTCCTTGAGCTCCGGTGAGTGTGATTCTAGCTTTGGTTTGAGCTTAAATGGTCTAGAATTGCTTAGGTTTCAAATTTTTAATTTCGATCACATTAGGGTTTTTGATTTTTTTGAGCTTTGAATTGATTGATTCATGGAAACTCGCTTCACAAATTTTTATCCTAGTAGCTTAATCTACATGTGTGAATTTTTTTGGAATTTTTGGAGATTTTTTGGATTTTTAGGTATTTTTGAATATTTAATATTATTTTCTAATTTTCGGAAATTAATTATTTAAATTATGAAATTGTGTTTTATGGTTAAATTAGGTCTTGAAATGAATTATAGGAATTTATTTGGAATTTTTATGAATTTCTAAGTATTTATTTTGAATTATCGAAGTTTATGTAATTTTGGGAAATTAGGGTTAAATGTGTTTTTAATTGAATTTAATTGGTTAATTGAGTTTAATTATTAATATTATTGATAAATATATTGAGAAAATTAATTTTGGATAATTGTATAATTTTTGGTGAATTTTTGAAGTAATTTTAGTATATTTATATATATAGGGGTATTTTGGTAATTTTACACAAAATTGGTTAAAAATGTAATTTAATTGGTTTTGATAATTATTTAAGGTATAAAAATGATTTCTAAAAATTATTTAGTATTTTTAACTAATTAAAACTATTTTTCGTGAATTATTTTCAATTATATATATAATATACGGTTTTCCTAATAAAATGAGTTTTTATCGATTTTTACTATGTTTAAAGGTTAATTATGTAATTTCTACCTATAAAATGTATTTTTAGGTTTTAAGGGTATTTTTGGTATTTCCTGAAATTGTTCTGTGTTTGTGGACCCCGGTCGGTAGATTGTAGTCTGGAGTCCGACCGAGGGGTTGTGAATGAGATGTGGTGTTTGTTTTTCAAAGTGTATTTCTTTGCAGGGTCGGCTCTACTCTTTTGAGTAGAGAGATGTCCGTTTTACAAGGGAGGTTCTACCGAATTTTTGGTAGAATTCTCGTAAAACGTGATATCCGGTCGAACCCTAATTCTGTTTCTGTGTTTAATACTCTAGATCGAATTCTAGGATTTCTGTTAGGTTTATTCTAATGTCTGTCGTTATTGTTTGTTTAGTTGCGCCGAGACTGAGGGCTAGTGTACCAGGCCCATCGGATCCATCTCGTGGAGCGCACTGATTTGTGAGTTACTATACTATATATACATGCTTAGGATGCATGATTTAGAAATATATATTTTATTTCGATTAAAATGCATAAATAATATGATTTGTATTTAAGTATATTTTTGGTTTATTTTTGGTATATAATAAATTATATACATGTTTTGTTAATAAATTATATTTAAAAATGTTTTTAAAATATATTTCTAGTTTAATTTATGATTTGATTGGATTTATTTGACGTATATATACTCGAAATATACCTGGTTTACTTTTGGTATATTTCTAGTATATATATGGTTTATGTTGATATTTTATTGAACTTCATGCATCATTTATTTTTGTGAATGAATATTTTATATTATTAATGATGAAGGATATCGATAGAACGTGCTACCTAGTGGGCAGAACTAGGACCGAGTACGTACCGGTACGCCTATAGTATTTAGGCCATAATATTAACTTATTTGTGGATATTGAGTTGATGTGATTATTGATATATGTGAGATATGGTTTGGAGGTGTGATTGCTGGAGCTCGGTTGACCAAGTGTCTCGGGGCCAATCACACTGGCAGTCAGACTGCTGGAGCTCGGTTGACTTAGTGTCTCGGGGCCAGTCTACTGTCTAAATGGATTAAGTGGATATATTTGGATTAAGTGAGCCTGTATGGCTAGAGTGTTGTCTAATACTGTCTGAGGTTTTCGATATCATAGGGTTCTATTTGATCCTTCATAAAAGATGATTTTCAATAAAATATATATAAAATGATTTTATTGCATATGTGTGTATTTGCCTATATATATATTAGATATATATATACTGTTGATTGTATGCATTGTCATTTAGTGTGTATGTATATATATTATAGTAATTCACTCAGTGAGGTCTGACTCCCCTCCGTTGACTATTTTTCAGGAGAGTCAACATCTTCAGACCTCAGTAGCAGGTCGATACGCCGGATTTCTTCCGCCCCGGCTTCTTTGTGTAAACTATTTACTGAGTCTTATTTTTATAATCTAGACACTGCAGTAGTTATGAATCAAAGTGTGGGATTTCATGTATTTTATTTAAAGAGATGTATTATATTGAAATTGGATTTGTATTAAAAGATTTATATATATGAGATGAGATTTGATTTAAATCCAGTTAATGAAATTTTTATTGTGATATTATGATTTTTATTTCCGCTGCATATAATATTGTTATTGTTATTATTGCATGTTTTATTTTATTTTTTTGGCTTGCTACGGGTTCCGGATTAGAAAGAATTCCCGTTCCCTAGCGCCAGTCATGGCCCCTGTTTTGGGTCGTGACACATTCTGTAGGGTGGCATAGATATAGGAGTAGTACTTGAAACCACATTTATACAGAAATCAATCTCTCTGTGAGGTGGTAAACCTGGCAACTCCTCGGGAAAAACATTAGGAAACTCACAGGCAACAGGAACATCTGTGAGTGACAACTTCTCCACTGAAGTATCCCTGACCAATGCCAAATATCCCTGACATCCTTTCCTCAACAACTTCCTAGCCGTAATAACAGAAATAAGATTCTGAGGTGCGAAACTCCTATCACCCATAAACTTAAAATCTTCTTCATCAAGAATTCTGAACGTCACCTCTTTATTCCTACAATCTACCACGGCATAGTGCTGAGATAACCAGTCCATACCCAGAATAACATCAAACTCTATCGCATCCAATAAGATCAAATCAGCGGGTAATTCTTTACCTCCCACGAGAATTGGACAACCAAAAAGAACAATATCGATGTCCAAGGAATCGCTCATAGGTGTAATATCCCGTGTTTTTAAATATTTTTACACTGTACCGGGATATGCAGTGTTAATAATTTTTGTATATACATTACGATATTTCTACGAGTTGATATTTATTTAAAACCTATTTTAATTATTGTGTATTATTTAAAGTGCTTTACGTAAAATTTTCCTGAGACTTTCATTTTCGGAAAAATTTTCACGTAAATAATTTATTGTTAATTATATTAAATATATTTTCGGACTTGCATGAACTCATACGTATTTTTAAATTATTAAATAAAGCCTATGTATATAATTATTTATTTAATTAGGGTTTAATATATTACCTTAATATTTTATTATTATTTGTTTATTAAATTAATATAATAATGTGTGGTATGCAATTTTTTCACATATTTTATTTATACACTATATTATAATATATATATATAATATTTTATTATTTCTTTTTTTTTCTTTTTTCTTTTTCTTTTCTTTTTCTTTTTCCTTTCTTTTCTTTTCTTTTATTTTCTTTTTCTTTTTTTTCTTCTTCTTCTTCCCGTGCCCGACCACTTCCTCACCACCAACCACCGTCTGTCACGCCGTTCCCTTACTGTCGGTGTGCCTCTCGGCTTGCCACCTTTGTCCTCAGCCATTCTCCGCCGCCCCTAGCCTCCTTCCCCGGCGCCGACTACCCCATTTTCTTCATTTGGCCGAAATTTCCTCTCCTCGCCGTCGACCATGATTTTGGCCACCGTTTTTGACACCACCGGTCTCTTTCTTCTCCTTGAGCTCTGATGAGTGTGATTTTAGCTTTGGTTTGAGCTTAAATGGTCTTGATTTGCTTAGGTTTCGAATTTTCGAATTCGTCCATATTAGGGTTTTTGATTTTTTTGAGCTTCAAATTGATTGATTCATGAAAAATACCTTCATAAATGTTAATCCTAGTAGCTTAATCTACATGTGTGAATTTTTGTGGAATTTTTTGAGATTATTTGGATTTTTGGGTATTTTTGAATATTTTAATATTATTTTCTAATTTTTAGAAATTAATTAAATAAATTATGAAATTGTGTTTTATGATAAATTAGGTGTTTAAATGAATTATAGGAATTTATTTGGAATTTTTATGAATTTCTATGTATTTATTTTGAATTATTGAAGTTTATGTAAATTTGGGGAATTAGGGTTAATTATGTTTTTAATTGAATTTAATTGGATAATTGAGTTTAATTATTGATATTATTGATAAATATGTTGATAAAATTAATTTTGGACAATTATACTATTTTTGGTGAATTTTTGAAGTAATTTTAGTATATTTATATATATAAGGGCATTTTGGTAATTTTACATAAAATTTGCTAAAAATGTAATTTAATTGGTTTTAATAGTTATTTAAGGTATAAAAATGATTTCCACAAATTATTTGGTATTTTTAACTAATTAAAACTATTTTTCGTGAATTATTTTCAATTATATATATAATATACAGTTTTTCTAATAAAATGAGTTTTTATCGGTTTTTACAGTGTTTTAAGGTTAATTATGTAATTTCTACTTATAAAATGGATTTCTATGTTATAAGGATATTTTTGATATTTCTGGAATTGTTCTGCGTTTTTGGACCTCGATCGGTAAACTGTAATTTGGAGTCCGACCGAGGGGTTGTGAATGAGATGTGGTGTTTATTTTCGAAGTGTGTTTCTTTGCAGGGTTGGCTCTACTCTTTGAGTAGAGAGATGTCTGTTTTACAAGGGAGGTTCTGTCGAATTTTTGGTAGAATTCTCATAAAACGTGATGTCCGGTCGAACCCTAATTTCAATTCTGTGTTTAATATTCTACATCGAATTCTAGGATTTCTGTTAGGTTTATTCTGATGTCTATTGTTATTATTTTTTTAGTTGCACCGAGACCGAGGCCTAGTGGACTAGGCCCATCGGATCCATCTCGTGGAGCGCACTAGGGTGAGTTGCTATTTTATATATATATGCTTAGGATGTATGGTTTAGAAATGCATGTTTTATTTTGATTAAATATGCATAAATAATTTGATTATCACTTAGGTTTATATTTAGTTTATTTTTGGTTTATTTATGGTATATATTAAATTATATGCATGTTTTATAAATAAATTATATTTAAAATATTTTTAAGTATATTTCTAGCTTAATTTATGATTTAATTGGATTCATTTGACGTATATATACTCGAAATATACCTGGTTTACTTTTGGTATATTTCCAATATATATATGTGGTTTATATTGTAATTTTATTTAAATTCATGCATCATTTATTTGTGAATGTATGTTTTATATTATTAATGAAGGATATCAATAGAACGTGCTACCTAGTGGGCAGCACTAGGACCGAGTATGTACCGGTGCGCTTATAGCATTTAGGCTATATTACTAACCTATTTGTGGTTATTGATTGGAATATGATTATTTGATGTGTGAGATATGGTTTGGAGGTGTGATTACTGGAGCTCGGTTGACCAAGTGTCTCAGGGCCAATCACACTGGCAGTCAGACTGCTGGAGCTCGGTTGACTTAGTGTCTCGGGGCCAGTCTACTGTCTAAATGGATTAAGTGGATATATTTGGATTAAGTGAGCCTGTATGGCTAGAGTGTTGTTTAACACTGTTTGAGGTTTCGATATCATAGGGTTCTATTTGATCCTTCATAAAGTGTGATTTTTAATAAAAATATATATAAAATGATTTTACAGCATCTATGTGTATTTGTTTGTATATATACATATTAGATATATACTGTTGATTGTATGCATTATCATTTAGTGTGCATGTATATATATTATAGTAATTCACTCAGTGAGGTCTGACTCCCCTCCGTTGACAATTTTTCAGGAGAGTCAACATCTTCAGACCTCAGTAGCAGGCCCATACGCCAGATTTCTTCCACCCCGGCTTCTTTGTATAAACTGCTTACTTGAGTCTTATTTTTATAATCTAGACATTGCAGTAGTTGTAAATTAATTGTGAGATTTTATGTATTTTATTTATGTGAGATATTGTATTATGTGAACTGGATTTGTATTAAAAGAGTTATATATATATATATGAGATGAGTATTTGACTTAAATCCAGTTAGTAAAAAAACTATTGTGATATTTATGATTTTCATATCCGCTGCATTTAATATTGTTATTATTACTATTGCATGTTTATTTTATTTTATTTTTAGGCTTGCTATGGGTTCCAGATTCGAAAGAATTCCCGTTCCCTAGCGCCTATCATGACCCCTGTTTTGGGTCGTGACAATAGGAGTGGCAACAGACAAAGGAAAAGCCATCCTCAAAGCTTGCCAACAAGACTTGAAAGCAAAAATGGGAGAAACAAATGAATGCATGGCACCCGGATCAAACAAAACCCATGCATCCAGGTAACAAACAGAAACAATACCTGCCACGATTGCATTGGATGCCTGAGCATCCTGCTAAGTAAGGTGGAAGACTCTGGCCTATCCTCGACCTCCCTGCTGACTGGGAGAAGCCTGGCCAACACCTCTGGCACCTCCTCTAGTACCTCTACCATGACTCTGTTATGGAATAAGCTGAGTGGAACTCTGATGCTGGGTTGGAGGCAACTGAAATAGAACTGGTGCAGCACTAGCAATCGACTGCTGTGGAAATCGCAGAATCTGCGGCTGCTGATACCCGGAGTAAGGACACGATCTGGAAAAATGTCTTGTCTGTTCGAAGCATGTCAGTGGTGTCAGATAATATGGTCCCTGATGGACTCTACCGCAGGTCTGGCAAACACTGGCAGCTGATCCAGAACTGCGACCACTGCTGCTGCTCGAAGCACCTGACCCGAATTTGAACGGTTTACGCTGACCTCCACGACCATGTCTACTGCTCTGATGCACTCGCTGCTGCTACCTCTGACTCTGTTGAGTCGGACCTCACTACTGACTACTCGATCCAATATGAAAACTCGAATATGGTGTAGTCTACAATCCACTCGGCTGAACTCCCAGCTAGTAATAATCAGGCATCGCTCCCTGCCTAACTAGTCTCAGCTCAATCTCCTTGGCTAACTCAATCATAGACTCCAGAGTAAGGCCTGCTGTAGGCATACCAGCAAATGCTGAACCCAAACCAGTGACATAGGTAGTGACTATGAAATACTGATCTCGCATCAGATCCTCTGCATATCTACCCAGCCGAAGAAACTCTCGGGTGTACTCCTCTACAGATCGATCACCACGAGAAATGCTAGTCAAACGGAGACGATAGCTCATATGGAGAGGCTCTAGATAAAATCTCCTCATAAACCGCTCTCGGAACTGAGCCCAGGTCATCATCATCATATAGGGCTGGATCATCTTAATGAACCAATCTAGGGCTAGTCCCTCAACAAACAACTCGACGATCATGATCCGTTGGTACTCGGTATGAGCAGTCTGAGTCTCATGCAGAAAATCTAATGGGTCGAAAGTCCCATCAAAAGCAATCCTGCCAACTCTGGCATAGAACAAAGTTGCCTCAGGGTCAGACATACCCTGCTGATAGGCAGGCTGAACAACTGGAGGTACAGGAACATCAAACTCAGGCTCTACAGGCTCCTCGTCCTGTATCTCTCTCTGCCTACGGCGACCTGCCGCTCCTCGAGGTCTACCTCTGCCACGACCTCTACGTCTAATTGGCTGCTCAAGAGGTAAAACCTCATCCTGAAAAGATTCATCATCCTCAGCCTCAACGACCGATGGAGTGACACGCGCTCGCCTCCTCATTTTGAAAAGACAACAGAATGATTCAGACAAAACAGACAACAGAGGAATAACGCAAAAAACTAAAGCAAGAAATACTTATCAAGACATACTCAAACCTAATTCATTGCAGTAGTTACCAAAAGAAAACACAACTTTAAAAACTAGGGCCATGACTCACAAAACTAAGCCCTGACATAAAACTCCGCTCGGATACCAACTTTGTCACGACCCAAAATAGGGGCCATGATCGGCGCTAGGGAACAGAAATTCTTTCAAATCTAGAACCCGTAGCAAGCTTAAAATAAAATAAAACATGCAATAGTAATAATAATAACACAATTAAATAAAATATTATGCAGCGGAATAAAATCATAAATGTCAAAATAATATTTCCACCAAATGAGATTAAATCAAATCCTCATCTCATATATATAAATAAACTCTTTAATACAAATCTAGTTCAAATTCTTAAAATACATAACTCACACAAATATAATACATAAAACCCATAATTTATTTACAACTACTGCAGTGTCTAGATTATAAAATAAAATTCAGGTGAGCAGTTTATATAAAGAAGCCGGGGCGGAAGAAATCTGGCGTACAGGCCTACTACTGAGGTCTGAAAACGATGACTCTCCTAAAAAATAGTCAACGGAGGGGAGTCAAACCTCACTGAGTGAATTACTATAATATATATACATGCATACTAAATGACAATGCATACAGTCAACAATATACATAATATGTATGTATACAAGCAATTACACACAGATGCAATAAAATCATTTTATATACTTATTGAAAATCACTATTTATGAAGGATCAAATAGAACCCTAGAAAATCGTAACCTTAAACAGTGTTAAACAACACTCTAGCCATACAGGCTCACTTATTCCAATTATATTCACTTATTCCATTTGGACAGTAGACTGGCCCCGAGACATTAAGTCAACCGAGCTTCAGCAGTCTGACTATCAATGTGATTGGCCCCGAGACACTTGGTCAACCGAGCTCCAGCAATCACACTCCCAAATCAGATATCACACATCAAATAATCATATCCAATCAATATCCTCAAACAGGTTAGTAATATAGCCTAAATACTATCGGCGTACCGGTACGTACTCGGTCCTAGTGCTGCCCACTAGGTAGCACGTTCTATTGATATCCTTCATTAAAATATAAAGCATACATTCGTAAAAGTAAATCATACATGAATTGAATAAAATAACAACATAAACCATATATATACTAGAAATATACCAAAAAGAAAACCATGTATATTTTGAGTATATATACGCCAAAGAAATCTAGATAGATTACGAAATAAACTAGAAATATATTCAAAAATATTTTAAACCTAATTTATTAACAAAACATGTATATAATTTAAAATATACTGAAAATAAACTAAAGATAAACCAAAATAAACTAAAAATAAACTTAAATACTAATTGAATTATTTATGCATAATTAATCAAAATAAAACATACATTTCTAAGTCATGCACCCTAAAGCATATATATATAGAATAGTAACTCACACTTAGTGCGCTCCACGAGATGGGTCCGACGGGCCTGGTCCATTAGGCCTCGGTGTCGGTGCAAACTAAACATAAAAAAATAATAGACATCATAATAAACCTAACAGAAAATCCTAGAAACTTGGTCTAGAATATTAGACACAGAATCAGAATTAGGGTTCGACCGGACATCACGTTTTACGAGAATTCTACCAAAAATTCGATAGAACCTCCCCTGTAAAATGGACATCTCTCTACTCAAAGAGTAGAGCCGGCCCTACAAAGAAACACTTCGAAAAATAGACACAGAAACACATCCACAACCCCTCGGTCGAACTCCAAACTACAGTTTACCGACCGGGGTCCACAATTCACAAAACAATATAGAAATACAAAAAAATACCCTTATATCATAGAAATGCATTTTATAAGTATAAATTACATAATTAACCCTAAAACACAGTAAAAATCGATAAAAATTCATTTTTTTAGAAAAATCGTATATTATATATATAATTGAAAATAATTCACGAAAAATAGTTTTAATTACTCAAAAATACTAAATAATTTGTAGAAATTATTTTTTATACCTTAAATAACTATTAAAACCAATTTAATTACATTTTTAGTCAATTTAGGGTAAAATTACCAAAATACGCCCATATATATAAATATACTAAAATTACTCCAAAAATTCACCAAAAATAATATAATTGCACAAAATTAATTTTCTCAACATATTTATCAATAATATCAATAAATAAACTCAATTAACTAATTAATTTCAATGAAACATACAATTAACCCTATTTTTTCCAAAATTACACAAACTATATAAATTCAAAATAAATACATAGAAGTTCATAAAAATTCCAAATAAATTTCTATAATTCATTTAAACACCTATAATTACCATAAAACACAATTTCACAATTTAATTAATTAATTTTTGAAAATTAGAAAATAATAATAAAAGATTCAAAAATACCCAAAAATCAAAATAATTCCCAAAAATTCTACAAAAAATTCACACATGAATATTAAGCTAAGGGGAACAACATTTTTGAAGGAATTTTTCATGAATCAATCAATTCAAAGTTCAAAATAATCAAGAACCCTAAAATGGCCAAATTACCAAAAATCAAAACCTAAGCAACTCAAGACCATTTTAAGTGAAAAAAAGCTTGGAATCACACTCACCGGAGCTCAAGGAGAAGAAAGAGACTGGCGGTGTCAAAAATGGTGGCCAGAAATGCCGTGAACGATGGTGGGAAGAGTTTTAGCTTCTCCGGCCAAAACGAGCTTGCTGATGCCAGAAATGGGCTATGCTGGCGGCAGAACAGCTCAAGGAAGGAGGTGGCACGCCAGAAGGCACACCGATGGTGAGAAAATAGGATGGCAGGCGGTGGTGAGGGCTGAAATCGATCGGGGAAGAAGGAGAAGTGGGCGATGGCACAACCGTAAATAACTCAAACTTTATTTTTTTGTTTAATATTAAATGTATATATATATATATATATATATACTTTTACACTATATATTAAAATAATATAAAATCACACACATTAATATACACCACACACATATAATTTAATATTTTAATAATTTATACACTAAAAACAATTAAATATTCATTAAAACTAATTAATAAATAATAAAATTAGGGTAATTAATTAAACCCTAGTTAAATAAATAATACACATATATACGTTATTTAGCACTTTTTTTTTTAAAAAATACATATGAGTTCATGCAAATATGGAAATCTATTTAAAATAATTAATAATACATAATTTACGTGTCAATTTCCCCGGAAATGCAAGTCCTGGGAAAATTTTACATAAAGTGCTTAAAATAATATACAATAATTAAAATAAGCTTTAAATAAATATCAACTCATAAAAATATCATAATTATATACAAAATTATTAACACTGCATATCCCGATGCAATATAAAAATATTTAAAAACACGGGATATTACACATATCTTTTGTATATTTAAGTATATTTTAAGAAAATGCATGTTACATTATTATTACTCATTTAAATTGTTTTTAACCATATTAATGATTTATCTTTAGTTTATTTCATATTTTATTTGACAAATATATACCCGAAATATACTGACTATATTTTAGGTATATTTTTGGTATATATATATGGTTGATTTTATTATTATGAATATCGTTCCACATTAATTATTTTCAGAATAAATGATTTATTCTAAGTGAAGGATATCAATAGAACGTGCTTCCTAGTGGGCAGCACTGGGACCGTGTACGAATCGGTGCGAAAGAATAAGGTTGAGTTAGAGTTAATTTTGGGTGATTATAATTGATTAAATTGATTTGACTGAGATTAATGGTATGATAGATAGTGTGATTGTGGGGGCAATCACACTGACAGTCAGACTGCTGGAGCTCAGTTGACTTAGTGTCTTGGGGCCAGTCTACTGTCCATAAGTGGATGAATGATCTATTGGGTTGATTGAGATATGAAGTGATAGATAGTGTGATTATTGGAGCTCGATTGACCAAGTGTCTCGGGGCCAATCACATTGACAGCCAAACTGCTGAAGCTCGATCGATTTAGTGTCTCGGGGCCAGTCTGCTGTCCAGTTTGGAATAAGTGTTCTATTTAGAATCAAGTGAGCCTGTATGGCTAGAGTGATGATGGGGTTAATTAGGGTTCTATGGATCCTTCATGAATTAAAACAAACATTTTCTACATTTAGTATATTTATAAAGGCAGAGTTTGGCATTCGTGTGAAATGTGTGTATATACATATATATAAGAATGCCTAATTGTTATGGTTTAGTTTGCATGTATATATAGTATAATAATTCACTCAGTGAGGTCTGACCCCCCTCAATTATTTTTTTCAAGGAGATCCCATATTGTCAGACCTTAGTTGTAGAGTTCCTCGTCAGTGTTCTTCAGTCTCGGCCATTTTATGCAAACGTATATTTTGAATTCTGATTTGTATTCTAGAAACTGCAGTAGTAGTGTTATTGTATCGGAACAGCATTATATTATTTTGATATTGTATACTTTGAAAAATGGTATTTGAAACTGTACGACTATGTATTCATTGATGAAAGGATTTGGAGTATTTATTTTATATATTGATTTAAAAAATTTTAATTCTGTCGTACTTTTTAATTATTTATTTCATGATTTTATCTTTTGAAGGCTTGCTCCGGTTTCGAATTCGAAAGAATTCCCGTTCCCTAGCATCGATCATGACTCCTAGCTTGGGTCATGACAAACCATACCAAACCTAGGCTCTAATATTGACTTTGTCATGACCCAAACTTGAGAGTCATGACTGGAGCTAGGGAATGGAAATTTGTAAGAATCCATAACCTGTAGTAAGTTTTAAAATAAAAACCTAATAAAACATAAATATAAATATACCCAAAATTTAAAACTTTTAATAATAAAGAAGAATCTCTTATAAATAATATCTTAATAAAAATATTTTACAATATTCAAAATACAACCACTAATAATAACAACCATAAAATATATAAAGTAATACAAAGAAAGGAAAATTTAAAATTTACATAGATCAGTTGTAGAGGAAAGGGTCCGGTGAAGGGAATTATTATAGGAGATTTGATAAGAAATATCTTGAAAAATAAATAATTGAGAGGAGTCAGACCTCACTGAGTGAATTATAATTATATCTATGCATGCAATCTAAGGACACAGACATTCAAGCATCAGTATAATAATATTTACTTATTTATTTACTTTTATACATGCATTTCATAAATATGCTTGAAATCTTATTTTTCGATGAACAAATAAATATAGGAATATTTAGGTGGAGGACCATAGTAGAATTTTAAAATATTCTGCAATTTCAATCATAGAACCACACTAGCCAACAAGCTCACTAACTCTAAAAATATTTCCTTATCCAACTTTGACAGAGGACTAGCCCCGAGTACATAAAAAGGTCAACCAAGGATCTACAGTCATACTATTGGTATGACTAGCCATTAGTACATTGCAGGTCAACCGAGGATCCGCAATCACATCCCTTTTCCATAATTCTCAATAACTATTTATCCGTATCTCAATTTAATCAAAATTTATAGCCTAGCATCTAGCTTACTATTGCGCAACAGTTCTAGTGTGATCCACTAGGTGACACGTTCTACGGTAATCCTCCAAAACATTTATCATAAATAAAATAATGAAATTCATATTAAAATATCATAGCATCCATTAATAACAATTAGTAGTCATATATATATATAATGATAATTAATGTTTAATGCAATATAGTATAATAAATAATAAATTCATATTTATTCAAAATATGGATTCCAATGACATTATACATACAATGCATACATATAATAATAACTCACAATTTGAGTACTCTTCTCTATTCCGGTTCGGCTGGCCGGATCCAATAGGCCTAGCTCGCGGTACAACTAAGGAATAATAATAATAATAATAATAATAATAATAATAATAATAATAATAATAATAATATTATTATTATTATTATTATTATTATTATTATTATTATTATTATTATTATTATTATTATTATTATTATTATTAAATTCCTAATTTTTATACTTCTAGAATTTCTAAATAACAACTTGATCTAGGACACGACTCGACTAAAACTCAAAACTTAGGTCCAACCCGATATCATATTTTACGAGAAATCTACTGAAAATTTGGCAGAGTCTCTTTTGTAATACAGACATCCCTCTACAAAAGTAGAGTTGATCTTGCATGCAAACATACTTCAAAATATCTACAAAGTTCAACTTCTCGAGTTGGGCCCCTAAACTATAATTATTGTCCAACCGAGAACCATCACAATCCAGTATTAATAAAATAATATAAATTTCAATTATTCACCAAAAATCATAAAATTCATTAAATGTCACAAATCAATTTATTTACATAATAAAAGTAGAAAAGATATTTATTTCCAAAATAAATAATAAACTTCTAACTTGTAATTAAATTATATTAATAAAATCCATTCTTCTAATTTTTCTATTTAATAGCATTAATTACAATTAATTATTTAAATTGATAAAATATATAATAAAAATAACCAAACTTATTTAACTTAAAAATAATAAATAAAATCATTATTCATATATTTTCCGAAAATTACTAATAATTAGCTAAAAATAGGAAATAAATTATAAAAATTATTTTAATGCTATTTATTACTTAGTTCTGTCAAAAACATAATAATTAATAATAATTTCAACTAAAATATAAAAATTACTAATTTGTACTAATTTTTTCAAAAATTCATTTTTCACATAAATATTCAAAAATTCATTATAAAAATTCCACACATAATTTCAATAAACTTCCTTCACAAAACTTGCTCAAAATAATTAGTAGAATTTATTAAAAATATAACCTTCTCGAGCTCGAAATAGTGCCAAAACAATAACTCCGAGCTCGAAATAGTTCCCAAATCAAAACCATCTCCAAAATAAAATCTAAACACATATTTAGAAAGCTCTTAACCTCTACAACAATAATCTAAAATCAATTTAAAATAAATCAACTGATTTTAAGCTCAATTTCATAAAATACTCAAAATTAACCTAAACACAAATTCACAAAATTGAGAAACTTACGGGAGTTGAAAACCACAATTGATTGAGGCTTAAGAAGCATAGAGGATGATGATTAATTTGGGACTGGCAGTGATCTCAGAGGTTGTCAGAATCATCATCAGCAAATCCAAGAGTGGGCCGGGTCGCAAGAGAAATCGAGAGGAAAAGAGGAAAGGGATGGTGGTGGCAACAGAGCTGGGCAGTGGCTAGCGGGTGGTGGTGGCACTGCTATCAGTGGTTGCAGAGAAGAAAGGAAAGAAAGAGTGAAAGGAAAAGAAAGAAAGAAAAGAAGGAAGAAAGAGAAGAAGAAGAAAAAAGTTTTTGCATATTGTTTTAAATAATATAAAATAATAATGACTTTTAAGATAAAAAATAAAACTCTAATATTTTTAAAATATAAATTTCTCCCAAATTAATTATACACTAAAAAATTAATCAACAATGTAAATAAAACTATTCAAATAATAAAAATCTCATAAATAATTAAATGATAATTAACATTAAATAATCCTACACTTAAATTAATAATTAATAAAAATTCGAGTTATAACATGATTAACTAAAATTACAATTTACTTACAAAAATTATTTTCATACTTTATTATTTAAAATCAGTCTTAAACATGTCAAATAACTTTAAATTTAATTAAATTTTGAATAAAATAAAAAATATATTTTTTGTCTAAAATATATTTTAAACATAATCTTTCAAAAATTATATCTTAAATTCTACAAGTAATTTCATAAAACTTCTTTTATAAATTTTAATTTACACAAATTTTGGATTTATTAAAAATTCCAATAAACTTGAGCTCATAACAGTAACCCGAGCATCTAAAACCCGAAAATTCCAATAAATTTAGAAAGTTAAGAAAAATATATCAATAGAAAGATCTCAACTCCAATTTCATTTCTCATAACCGCCACAAAGCCTAATTCCTAAATTTAAAGAAATTGACTGAAAATCTTAAAATCATTTTACCTCAAATTAAGGTGGCTGTCGATGTAGATAAGCAAAATTGACGGAGGGAAAATGTTACTTAGAGGAAGACGAACACAACAACATTGGCAACGAGGGCTAGCAACGTTGGATGTGATGACGACCCCCCTTTCTCTCCTCGGTTGGCTGGAAAATGAAGGAGGAGGAATCGAAATGATGGCACGCTGTAAAGGGGAGTTGCTGGCATCGATTAGTGGCAGCTGGTGCAAGCGGCAATGATGGCAGGTAGGAATCAGGAGGGAAGAGGAAGAAGGAAAGAAAAAAAGAAAGAGAGCAAGAAAAAGAAAGAGGGAAAGAAAATGAAAAGGAATTTTTTTTTATATATAAATACAAAGGACATATAATATTTTAAAAATAAAAATTCCTCCCAAATTATACATATACCAAAATATATATATATATATATATATATATATATATATATATATATATATATATATATACTCTTAATAATTATTATAACTAAAATAATCACTTAAGAATAATTTCATAAAAATAATAATTAACACTTTAAAATCTATAATTGAATTTAATAAGTAAAAATATGGATCATTACATAAATAAACAAAAGCATTAATATTAAATATTCTAAAAACACAATGTGTCATTACTCAAATAGAAAATTTAATAAAATTATAATAAATTATAAATTTAAAAAGATTGTAATATTAGATTGTTATGTAAAGAAAATGTAACTTTTTATTATTTGCAAATTTTTTAAAGAAAATAACTAGTTGTTTCTTATTATCTTATACTTAATTATGATCATAACATTTTTTATATAAAATTAGTTTTCAAGTTAAGAAAATATCAATTATAAAAATATTGAAGGAATATCGTATACTATTTAAATAAAAAAATTATCAAAATTACAATAAATTATAACTATATTAAGTTTGTAATATTAAATTTATATATATATATAAATAAAATTTTTATTATTTTAAAAAATTTATTATGATTAAATAATAATAAGAAGAATAATAGAAATATCTATGCAACCCTATATCGATATTATTGGTTTGCAATGAATTTTAATATGCAATCTTGTATTAGTAATAAATTATTGAATATGGTTATATACTTTTATAGTCACATTATTTATGTTACAATTTGAATTTTGTTAACGGTACAACAACATATTAGCTTTGTTATGTAAATTGACATTTAATTTATTAAGTAAAAAGTAAATTGTGAATTAACTACAAAGTTAATATATAGAAACAAAATTAATGTTCATATGGACCTCAATATGAAATTCATATTGCAATGTTGCATTATTATCACGTTTTTGGTGTTTAGTGTTGATAAATGTATGTTATTAATAGTATAGTTTGTAAAAAGTAACCATAGATTATACCCAATTTTAAATTGCAATCTTAGATTAATATTAATATTATATCATGAAAATGGTAAATAAATTTGCATATTGTAACGATAGTGGTCATATGATGATTGTGATTGACTTGGATGAACGCCCAAAAATTACTTAATTTATCCAATACACACTTGAACAGTTAGTAAGCTAAAAAATAGTCAAGTGAAACATCTGATAAAATTGGAACGGTACAGGGAAGATTAGCATGGCCCCTGCGCAAGGATGACACGCACAAATTGAGAAATGGTCCAAATTTTTTGACTTTTTTTTTCTTTTCTTTTTTTTTTGGCCAATCCTAAATTAATTGATTATTGAAATAAATTCGATTAATGGTTAGAATTAACTAGAGGGATATCCCTCTTGATGGAGCCGTCGCCATTAGGTTTTCGTGATGGCTATCGGAAACATCCTCCGCTACCTGTAAATGCATATCTTGGTCACACGGATCTTTTTAAGCTCCATGCATGCTCTATGCCTTCATGATTGCCGATGTTACCAGCTCCAAAGTCTTATGCCGATACCATTAATAACTCTACTCATATCTTAGTTTCGCATCCCATTGATCATGTTATACTCGAACTTGGTTCATATCAGGTCGTTAGAATAAACCCGAAGATTTACAGAAAAACATCTAGCCCTTATGCCAACACAATTTAATTGCTTAGGTTGTATTAAACAAAAGGGATTCACCTTGGACTTTGTTGAAACTTAAAGATAAATCTGGGGTTTGAAGTCGAATTGGAGATTGATCTCCCTTGGTAGAGGTTTCTTTCATGTACTCCTTTCATCAACTGTGAAAAAAGACCATATTTGGGGACGAGGTTTGCTTATTTTGAAACCAAGAATACTGCATTTGCAGCAATGGTGCCGAGGTTTTGATCCACATAACGTCAAGACTTCCATTATTCAGGTTTATATGAGATTATATCAGTTACCTTGGGAACTTTGGGACCCTCAATTAATTTCTAATATTGCTAAGACTATTAAAACTCTAAAGATTGATCAAGCAACTCTGGAAGGGGATTTTAGGCACTTTGCTAGGGTTCTTATTAACATCAATTTATCTTCATCTTTGAAGTATCAACTAACTCTAGATTGTGAAGGTTCTTTGTTTAATATCGAAGTCTCATATGAAAACCTTCTTCTCTTTTATTCTACTTGTCAATCTTTTAGACATGAGAGCTCTAATTATTGATTGAATGTCTTAGTTCCTTTAGACGGAATGGAAAAATGTCGAAAAGCTCCTTCTCCTCTACCTAACCAGAATTGGGGCCGTTCTTTAATCAGGAAAGAATGAATATGCAAAAGACATGAAAATACATTTGTGTTAGTTGCAAGATGTTTTTCTCGCCTTCAACGTGATTCATCCTAAAATATCCCGCCAATAAATGATGTTGAAATAGATGCAGCTCAGCTTGAAATCCAGAAGAATACAGTTCCAGTCCAGGACTAATCAATTTCTTCACAAAACACTCAAACTATAGACGTTGAAATAGATGCAGCTCAACTTGAGATCCAAAAGAATACTGTCCTAGTCTAAACCATTTAATTGCTTTAAAAGACAACCAAACTATAACTTTTCAAGCTAATGATGATATGGAAGTTACTTATGCTCTTCCTCTGAATGAAGCTGATCATCGTTCCCTGGCTATTTTGGAACAAAATCCATTAGGGAAAAAAGCATGGGTTGATTAAGTAAAAGATGAACCTTGGCAATCGGTCTCTTACAAGAAAAATCAAAGAAATTTGCTTCTTCCAAGGTTACTTTGACTGGTTTAAGGCCAGTTACTAGGGCTTCATCACGCTCTTTGCAATGAAGCTTTTATATTGGAATTGTAGAGGCTTGGGTAATGAGGCTACCCAACGTGCTCTTTTAAATATTTACAAGTCTCAAAATCCTAATTTCATTTGTATTTCAGAACCTAAGGTCCTTTGAAACCTTAAGTTCTTTGTTGGGAGACATCTTCATATGTATTTGGTTACTTGGAATGATGTTGCAGTTCCTTCCCTTTGGTTTTTAGCTTCCAATATATTTGGTGAGGCAATATTAATTTCTTAGATTATTCATATCAATATGTGATGGCCTAATTTTTCTTTTCTTCACTTATGATTACAGTTTCTGCTATTTATGTTAATGTGCTTTCTTTTAGTTATCATAAGTTATGGGATGAGCTCTCTATTATTTCTTCTATGGTTATTTCTGATTGGTTTATATTGGGTGAATTCAATGAGTACTTTGGGGCTCATGAGAAAACTGGTCGTCCTCCTTCCAAACATTCTTGTTTAGAGTTTATTTCAGCCATGTCTACATGTGGTTTAACTTGTCTTGACACTAAAGGTCCTTTGTTTACTTGGACTAATAATAGAAAATGTGCAAACCGAGTTAATATCAAGCTTAACAGTGCATTCTATAATTCTTATTCTCTTTAGAATTGGAGGTTTATCGAGTGTCATGCTCTTGCGCATCATAATTCAGATCATAACCCAATTATTTTATGTTGTAAGCAGGTTGCCACTTCTTTGCTTCCTTTTCATTTTCTTTCTATATAACTAACTTATGATTCTTTTTCTGATGCGATGAGTTCTTTTTGGAATTCCATTCATGTGGTTGGTCATCCTATGTTTGTTTTAAAATATAAGCTTAAACTTCTTCGAGGGTTTTTGAGAAATTAGAATAGAGTGTATTTGGAAATGTTGATTTAGTTATCTCTTCTACAAAAAAGAGTTGATTTTTATGTAGTAGGAAAATAAAACTTCAGGTTTTTCAGAGGCTCTTCATTCTAAAGAAATGGCTGCACATAGGGACCTTTTTTTGCACTTAAAAATCAAGAAACTTTGTGAAAGAGAAAAGTAGAATTTGCTAGCTTTTAGAAGGTGATTGAAACTCCAAATTCTATCATCAATACCTTCTTCATAGACGGCTTCAATTGGAAATTCATAACCTTATGATCGATAATGTTTTAGTTTCATATGAGAAGCTTATTAAGCATCACATTATTGATTATTTTTCCACCTTCTTCTCTTTTAATTTACAGTCAACTGATCTTTCTGATGTTTCTTAGGTCATTCCTAATCTTGTATCTATGAATGATAATGATTTGCTTTGTTAAGTCCCTTCTTTTGAGGATATTCGACGGGTTATTTTTTATATGGATCCTAACAGTGCTTCGAGTCTTGATGGTTTTAATGGTTCTTTTTTAAAGCATTGCTAGACTTTTATTGGTAGAGATGTTTATGCAGTAGTAAAAATTTTTCTCATAGGTATTCTTATTGGGGGTATAAATACAAGCATTATGACTCTCATTCCCAAATCTCATGATATTTGCTTTGTGGATAATTTTTGCCCTATTATTCTTAGTAATTTTATTTATAAAATTATTACTAAGATTCTTATTGATTGCCTCTCTTTAATTGCCATGAAGATTATTTCCCCTACTTAGTTTGGGTTTATTAAAACTGTCGTTTTGAAAGTTACATTGCTGCTACTTTTGAAAATATTAATCTTCTGGATTCTAATTGTTTTGGGGGTACTATGCACTTAAAATTGACATTCGCAAGGCCTTTGATTCTATGGAGTGGCCTTTCCTTCCAGAGGTTCTTCATAGTTTTGGCTTTTCTGATAAATTTTATTCTTGGATTTCCACCATCCTTCATTCGGCTTGGCTTTCCATTTTTATAAACTAGGAGTGAGACAAGGAGACCCTCTCTCTCCTCTCCTCTTTTGTCTTGGTGAAGATTATTTGAACCTTAAGCTTTTACATCTTTTCCATAGTTCTCAATTAATTCCTATGCATGGTAGTAGTCGTGTGGTATGCCCTTCTCATTTACTTTATGTTGATGATATTTTAATATTTGGGTAGGCTAGTAAGGCAAATATTTGAACCCTTATTCAAGTATTCAAGGACTATAGTTCGATTTCTAGGTAGCAGGTTAATTGGCAAAAATTTAAAATATTTTTTTAAAAATCTGTCTTTATTTCCAGAATGAACATGCTCACTTCCTTGTCTAGCATGAAAAGAGGATCTTTTTCTATTAATTATCTTGGAGTTCCTCTTTTTAAAGGCATTCCTAAAAGGCATTAGTTGTAGCCTCTTATTAATGAGGTCCTTTCTAAGTTTGATAATTGGAAGGGCGAGACTCTATCTATAGCGGGTCGTTTAGCTTTGGTAACTTCGATTATTTATGGTTCTTTTTTACATTCTTTTATGGTTTATAAGTGGCCTTATTCTCTCTTTCACCTTATAGAAACATCTATTCAAAATTTTATTTGGATGGGGTCTATTTCTTTTAAGATATTAGTGACGATTAGTTGGGATGATTGTTGCCATCTTAAAGAGGAGGGTGGTCTTGGTCTTAAGCATCTTTATTGCCTCAATTTAGCTATGCTTTGTAAATTGTCATGGAATATTTATTGTGATAATGGTTTCATTTTCTCTTTTCTTCGGTTTAGATTTCTTTCTGTTTCTAAAGTTGCCCGGTCATCTTATATTTGTTCTTTTATTTGGTCTTTCATTCACAACAATTTCTTTTATCTTTAAAACCATAGTCAATAATTGATTAACACTTATTCTTAGTTGCATTTATGGAATGATAATTGGTTGTGTTATGTAATTTCAGATAAAATTGGTATTCCTCCAAATCAATGCTCTAATCTTCTCTCTTATGTTCAAGATTTTTTTATTGATGGTTCTTGGAACTTAAATCTAAGTTTTTAAAGAGCTTTTCCTACTATTTGTAATGATATTTTGATGATTAATCCTTCTAATTGTGCCCAAGATTTTTTTTTTATTTTCAGAGTTCTGATGATATTAAACTCTCTTGTAAAGATGATTATAATCTCTATCATAATCCTTCCTTTAAAGTTGCTAGGGGTGAGGACTTTTAGTGACATTATTTTCCACCATCTCAATTATTTCTTTTATGGTGAGTGTAGACGACAGGGTTTAGCGCGCGTCCAAGATTTTAGCAACCACGACATTGTTTAGGCTTAGGGCCTTAGGGAACACACTACTATGTCATAAAGTCATAGTGTGGAGAAGAGGAGTCGCCACCCAGGGTAATAACTGGGAAAATTTGATTGGTGGTACTCAATTCTCTAAAAGAAAGTTAGCACCACAACCAAGAGATTCTGGGAATGGAATACTAACTTCTCTTAGTCTCATGTTTATTTAGAATAATTTTATAAATAATTATTTCATCCTCTAATTACATGAAATTTTATTTAAACCCTATTTGAAATCCATCTAACCCTAGGCATCTAGTCAATAAAATTACACATAAAAAATGCACTTAAGATTGCGTTGTCCCTAAGTCTAAACTATATTAATTTTATTAAAAAGTTAGCTAGATTTACATTTTATCTACAAGTGAGAAAAGGTCTAAAGGTGGGCCTACATTTTTTATTAATTAGTGAGCCTAGATTTATTTATTTTAGTTTGTCTAAGGAATGGGTTTAAGTCTATTCAATTTTAAAAAAAAGTTAAATTAGTGGGCCTAAGTCTAACTTGATTTTAATTAACTAAGTGGGCCTAAAATCTAATTAACCTAATGGGCCTAATTTAATTTTAATTATTTAAAACACTAAATCATTTTTAAGCCTATTTATTAAGTAGGTTAGACCTAAACGTGGGTTTGGGGCCCAAAAGGATAAAAACATAAAAAAAATAAGCCCAAAATAAATAAAACACAAAAAATGGATCAAACAAACATTATAGTGATTTTCTAGAAGCCCTAAATTAATTACATGCAAATCCTAATTTAAGCTACTGCCACCATTAATTTTAATTAATTTTTACCCAATTGAATCTAATTGCTAACTGATTTTAAATGCAAAAAATTAAATCTTTTACTATTCCCACTACTGGGGCTATTATAAACTACGTACAAAAAATTAAAATTAAGCACTTATACACCATGAAAAACTACACAGAACACATAAAGGTAAAATGAAAATTAAAACCCTAATATCTACTGGAAAATAGTACAGATTATTCCATGGCATTCCATGGATCTTCTGTTCATTTGAACACAAGTAGTATTCTCCTCAATCCACAATTGAACATCAAAACAAAAAAACACAAAAAAAATTAGATTAGTGAAATTTAATACTCAAATCAATAACAAAAATAAAATAAAAATCATTAAGGAAAGAAAAGCATAAAATAAAAAACTATGATGATCTTAGATGTTGTGCAAATGCCTTTTTTAGCCCCTCAGACTAGGCGTTCTCAGTAGCGTTTGGATTTTAGGCTTTTTTTTTTTTGCGCAGTCAAGTTTTTTATGTTGTTCTCTTTAGTCTTCTCTTATTGCTTAGGGTTTTTTCTCTTTGATTTTTTTTAGTGTGTGTGTGTGAGTTCTCTCTATCTCTCTATGAGTCTCCAACCCTCCTTTTTTTTTCATGCACGTAGACTCTTTACTTTTTAAAGCAGGGTCTGTGTGTACTGACTTTCTCCTTTGGAGCAATAGACTCATCTCCTCATCAAAACAATTTGATAAGGATTTGATTTTTGAAAGATACGTGTTTTGAATGCATCAAAATCTTTTTCAAATAAAAAATAATAAAAAAATTCAATTTTTAACCAATCAAAACACTGAAAAAATTGATAAAAAATATATAAAAAATAAAAAAATGAGACTTTTACTCGTCGGCATTATGCAATGTCGATCGGCGTTGTGTAATTCTAGTCGACATTACACCAATGCTGACCTTTTTTTAATTACCAAAAGACCCCTAAAAATTTGACTTATTTGTAATCAAATCCTAAAAAAATATTGTAATTTAGTCCCTAAAGTCCAGAAAATTGACAACCAAGTTCAATTTTTGAATGGATTTCATCATAGGGGCTTACGTCACAATTATGCACAATTGCATCCTGAAATTGGATGCTTACAGTGAGCTTTGTTAAATAAATTGGTAACTAATGGCATTCTTCAATATAAGGTAATTTATTTAGTTTCAAGATGTTGCTTCTATGCTCATAATATTGCTACTATAGATCATGTGTTTTTTTATTGTCATTTTACTGTTACTTTATGGTCCGCATTATGTAGCTTATTCTCTATTTGTATTGACATCTCATGGTTTTAGAAATTTATCTCAGTCTACATGGACAATTCAGTTTACACCTCAACTCTTTGTCCTTTGGCGTGCTGGTTTCCAGGCCTATTTTTAGAATATATGGTCTTCTTAAAATCATCTCATGTTTCATGATGAATCTCCCTTGGTTTCATCTATGATTCATTCTATTTCTAAGGCTATTAAAGAGGTGGAAATTTATCGCTATAGATACACATATAACAACATCACTAGTTTTTAGATTCTTACTCGCATGCGAGTAGTAGCTATCCCTAAGCTAACACTAGTGATTATTCCTATTAGTTGGCTTCACCCTCCACTTAGTTGGTTGAAGGTCAATACTAACAGTGTAGCTCGTGGTGCTCCAAGTGTTGCAATTGCTAGCATGATTATTTAAAATTTTCATGGTCTTTCTTCAACTGCTTTTGCATCTCCTCTTAGTGTGCATTTTTCCTTTAAAGTTAAGATCTTGGCTATGATTACTGTAGTTCATCACATAGGATCTATGCCCTCCTAACCAATATGGATAGAATGTGATTCGTCTCATGTGGTTTGTTTATTAAAGAATCGTTCTGCTGTTGTCTCTTAGTCTATTCAACTTACCTGAGAAAAATTCCTTTCCTTGCTCAGCTCCATGAATATTCACATTTCTCACATGTATCGTAAAGGCAACTAGGTTGTAAATAGACTTTTGAATATAGGTCTCGCTTTCGATAGTATTACCTGGGTGGCCAACTTATCCCATAAAATGTCAAGTTTTGATGTTTAATGATGCCATAGGCATATGTAATTATAGGTTTTGTTAGCTTAGTGCCTTTTGTATTTGGTTTTCCTTTCCTCTTACAAGATCTATTAAATCTTATTTTATTTTTAATATTATTATAGTGGGGTTCAACATATGAAATAAGGTGCTTTTGGAGTGCTAGCCTAGCTAGGATGCCAATTAGCACCATCTGATGCTTTCAGTCTTCCATTTAAAAAAAAATGTCAAGTTGGTATGTGTTTTAAATAGAATCAAAATCAAGAGATTATTTACAAAAATTAATGAAAAAAATAGTAGTATATTATTACATAGATTTCAATTACTAATTTAAATAATTGACATTTGCATTTCTTATATACGATATAGTATGCTTCTACAAAATAACTATAAAATGATAACAATATTAAAGAAGATGGTTATGAAGTTGTTATTCTTAGAAATTATTAAAGCTTGCTTCTTCACTGGCATGTACCATTGCTTGGCTAGATTGACTAATTGGAACTATTTCATTTGCCTAACCAAAAGCCTAAAGACCTAACCTACCTCCTCCTCTACCTCTATGACTATCTCCTCTACTTCTTCCTTAACCTCCATGACTACCTCCACTATTATTCAAACCATCATTGTTACCTTCACATCTTTCTCTAAAATGATTGATAAGTGGCCTCCCATGAGTGTTCATGATAATAGGATATGAAAAAAGTGACTTAGATAAGGCCTAGGAGATGGAAAGTGTCAAGAAAAAGGGTTAGACCGAGTGCCTTTAAAATAGTTTATAAAAATTAATGGAAAATAGTGCTATTTTATTCTATAGATTCCAATTACCAATTTTAAATGATTGACATTTTCTTTTCTTATACACGACATAATATGCTTTTATAAGACAACTATAAAATAATAATAATCTTAACATGGATGGTTATGAAGTTGTTGTTCATAAATTTGAAATTATTGTTCATAAATGTTATTAAAGCTTGCTACTTCACTAGTATGTAACATTGTTTGGTTAAATTGACTAATTTTAATTGGTGCATTTGCCTAAACAGAAACTCGAACACCTAGCCCACCTTCTACTCCACATCTACAACCATCTCCTTATCTACCTACACGACTACCTCCTCCTCTACCTCCTTGACCACCTACACCATTATTTAGATCACCACCATTACCTTCACATCTTTCTCTGAAATGATTGACATATGACCTCCCATATGTGTTCAGGACAACAAGATATGACAAAATTATTGTAACCTAGAGAAGGGCTGGGATATATAAAGTATTAGGATAAAGGGTTAGACTAGAAAGTATCAGGATAAGGGTTTAACTGAGTGCCTTCGAAATAGTTTATAGAAATTAATGGAAAACAATAGTGCTATTTTATTCCATATATTCTAATTACCAATTTAAATGATTGACATTTTTATTTCTTATAAACAACATAACATGCTTCTATAAGACAATTGCAAAATAATAATAATCTTAATGAAGATGGTTATGAAGTTTTTATTCATAAATTTGAAATTGCTATTAATACATGTTATTAAAGCTTGCTACTTCACTAGCATGTAACATTGTTTGGCTAGATTCACTAATTATATAAATTTGACTGCATGCCTTTAAATTTCCTTAGATGGATATTAACTTGTAACCACATAAGAAAAGGAGACAACTTTGGTGTTTGCCAAGGAAATTGAGCAAAGTTCCAAAAATGTATAAATGAATGCCAAAAACCTCAATGAAAGAAAAAGAGGATATGAGGACTATGGAATAAGTAATGCATATGATGCCCTAACATGTTTCAATAAGTTCTATTTTATAAGAATACTAGGTTATGGATAAATACCCTCCCTAAAAAAAGGACAGTAGCTTTCTAATTGCTGAAAAGAAAGGGCAAAAGGTTAAATAAGCCCTTCATGTTTATACTAAGGCTTAAATAAGCCCCTTATGAATTTTTAGGCTAGAAAATACTCAAAAATCAAGTTTCATTGATATTTATGCCCCTCCATTAATAGAGACATTAAATCAACTATTAGTAGGCCATATAATTGCCATATCACCTTATGAAAAACCCAGGTGCTCTCCTCCTCCTCCTCTTCTTCTTTTTTTTTTTTCTTCTTCTTCAACCCACCATCTTTTCCATCCACCTTAATTCCCCAGAATAAAAAAAAAACCCTAAAAAATTAATTCGAAGAAGATGAGGAATCAATGGAATACACCCTCTTAGTAGTTTATGAAGTTTTTATTTATAAAATCCCTCATCACTCCACATCTAGTGGCTACAAGTGCGGTGAATGGTTATAGTCTGACAAGATCTGGTCTGGGAGACTTCATGTTGTTTCATGTAAAGATAGATATGAGATTTGATTAGAAGATTCAAACTTCAGTTAGCTATTTGTGATGTGTTTTGTATTTCCTGGTCAGCAAGAGATTTCTATTAAGACAATGCTAGATTCCTCGGGGCATTTTGTGCTTAAGATTGAAGATGGAATAGGGAAGCATGCATTTATTGGGTTGGGTTTTGCCGAGAGAAATGAAGCATTTGATTTTAATGTAGCATTGTCTAATCATAAGAAGTATGTGAGAAGAGAAAATGAAAAAGAGAGTGGTGAGAGTAGTGAGAGTGATGCTCATATCAATATCCATCCTGTTGTTAATCATAAATTGAAGGTAGGTTCTTTTAAATTTGCTAAAATTGTGCATCTTTTGGGCATTCTATGTTTCTTATATTTTGTCTAATTATAACTTCAACTTAGCTAAAGTTATGATCTTTTGACTTAGTGTCAAATTGGTATTCTTTGTTTGTGAGAATTTGTATAGTTTTGATTATCAAAGAGTGTTATAGGAATTTTAACAAGGCAAGGACATTTTTTTAGTTTTTGGTTGATGGGTACATTCTAGATTATAAATAGAAATCTAGAAGGATCAGCTCTGGTGCATTAGTGAGCAGAAACTAGAAGAAGAAGAAGAGGAGGAGGAGGAGGAGCATAGCACATGGCACTTGTGGGGACCATCTTTCATTACATGTATACCACGTCATATATAAAGTAAATGGTAGACTTTGGTTGACATTGGAGAGGGGTAAAAAAAAGTTTAAAATCGAAAAACCCTAGTATTTTTTAGCCTAAAAATTGATTAGGGCTTATTTGAGCCTCAACATAAACATGAAGGGCTTATTTGGCCCTTTGCCCAAAAAGAAATGAATAAACTGAACAAATTCAAAGTAATGGATGAAAACATTTGAACTTGAAACTTGAGAAAAAAAATGCAACTTTTTCTAGTAAAACTAAGGGTATCATCCACAAATATAGAAACTGCAGTGGCAGCTAAGAATATAGCAAACTTGTGAAAAAGAGTGCAAAAAATATTTATTTCTTCTGCCTCATTGACTAGCTACAGATCAAGTAGCAAACCAATTAAATAGTAAAATAAAGCTTGAATTTCAAAAAAAAAAAAAAAAAACCCTTAGCAGGAATCATATAAAAGATGAAACATATAGAAAAAGATCCTTCTACTATGAGGCACATATAAATTAGGTTAAAAAAAAAGAAATTATCTATTGTGTTAGCTTATTACCATAAAACCATACATCAAATACAAAGTCCACCCATTCAAGTTCAATTATTTCTTTTCTATTTTCTTTTTTCTAAAACAAGAACTGCAAAAACCCCAAAATTGAAATCAATATCCTAATTCAATCTAAAAAAATTCCTACATTTTCCTAGAAATCAAAATCGAAAGTAAAGAAAGATTAATTCCTTTTACACTGCCGGCTTTAGGCATAGCCCACTAAGGCCTATGCCTAAGGCCCCATAAGAAGGGCTATATATATTCTTAAATTTTTTTAATAATTATATATTTTATATTTTTATAAATTATTTAAATTTATGTTAAAAATAATAGTATTTCGATTAAATTAAAATTGTAAATAAATTTAATATTATCTATTTAAAAAAATTATTACTAGCTTGTTTATTGGCTAAAATTATAATATTTTATTAGGAGTATAACTATTTAGTGTTTATAAAATTTTATACTTCCTTGATCGCAAGAAGAATCACAATACATATATTTATTGTTTAACGTACATATATAGTTATGGTAAATTTGTACTCTATATATTTAAACTAAAAAATAAAATTAACATCAAGTATTCCTACTAATTTTTTTTGTACTTCCCTTTATTTTAATATATTTTTTCTTTTTACTAAACTTTTAATACTCATCATATTATAATTTAGAAAGGCTCCCATAATTAATATACCAAAGGTATGATATTTTATGTCTATTTTTAAAATATTTTAATCTTTTCTTTATAAAATTATTTTTTCTTAATTTTTTATTTATCTCAATTATTTTTTATAAAAAAATTCAGTCAAATTATATATCTTTTTTTTTTCATTAATAAATCAAAGTAAAATAACTAATTTTTAATAATATATTTATTTTTAGTATTTTATGCAGGTAACAGCATATTATCATATCATCAAGAAAAATAATAAAAATCTATAAATAAGGTGATATTGTTTCTTTACATTTTTAAAGGTATTTTATAATAGCAAAATAATATTTTAAAATGTAAATAATAATAATAATAATAATAATAATAATAATAATAATAATAATAATAATAATAATAATAATAATATTATTATTATTATTATTATTATTATTAAGAAAAAAAAAAGGTGATATTGCTTCTTTACATTTTTATAGGTATTTTATTATAGCAAAATAATATTAACATTTTTAAATTATTATCATCATCATCATCATCATTATTTTTTTTGCATAAAATGTCTCCTAGAAAGTACGAATATGGATTTGAAAAACGTAAGAAAAAGAAAGAAAATTTGAAGAACTAATTCAATCTCAAAAAAGGTGCACTAAATAGATTTGTTATGATGATTTAACATATTTTGGAGAATAGAAGCTTGTATATTTCTTGTGATTGAATACATAATATATAGGTACAATTCAGATACAATAGTAGCTATAAAGTAGAGTTGGAATACAATACAAACGTGAGGCAAACAACTGATACGATATATCTTAGCTGATGATGTATATCCTCTAACATCCCCCGTCAAGCTGAAGGTGGTCAAATGACAAACCGAAGCTTGGTCTGATGGTGAAGAAAGTGATATTTGGATAGCGCTTTGGTCATATTGTCAGTTGTTTGGTCTACTGTTTTGATGAATTGACTATTGAGCTGTTTGGAGGCGACCTGTTCGTGAACAAAATAGTAAGCTAGCTCAATGTGTTTTGTTCGAGCTTGAAGGATCGAGTTGGTAGAGAGATAAATCACCCTTACATTATCGTACCATAGAGTTGGAGCATAGGGAAGAGAAACTCGAAGTTTAAAGAGCAAAGAACGAAGCCACATGAATTTGGCTGTAGCATTTGCAAGAGCCTTGAATTCGCTCTCTATAAAAAACCATGCGACTTAGGGCTATTTCTTTGCCATCCATGATATTAAATTGGGACCGAGGTAGATAGCATAGCCACCAGTGGAGCGGGGATTGTCCGGGCAACCACCCTAATCACTATCAGTAAAACATTACAACTAAAGAATGGATGATGGAATAATGGAAAGAGAAAGACTGACCGTATGCTTGAGGTACTGAAGCACTCTTTTGACAGCCTGCTAGTGCACATCAGTTGGACAATGAATGTACAGGCATAGCTTATTGACAGAGAATGCAAGGTTAGGTCTAGTTAGAGTGACGTATTGGAGTGCCCCAACAGTTTGCCAATGTAATTCTTTATGTTCAAAAGTAGTACCCGATGATTTTGAAAGAGTGGGAGTGGTGCTTAGTTTTGCCCCTGTCATCTTCATTTTATCTAGAAGATCAATGGTATACTTTTGTTGCAAAAGGAGAAGATCATATGATTAGTGAAAAACTTCAATACCAAGGAAGTAACTTAAAGATCCCAAGTCTTTAATTGGGGAATTTAGATTGAAATCTAGATATATGAGTGTTAACAACTTGAGAACTTGATCCGGTAATCATAATATCATCCACATAGACTAAAATGAAAAGTTTACTATGGCCATTAATATGAAGAAATAAAGAATTATCAGCTTTGGAATTAATGAACCCGAAAGTGTGAAGGAAATAAGCTAATACTAGGTCGTTGGGCTTGTTTAAGACCATACAAGGATCGATGAAGTCAGCAAACATGATATGGTATAGTGGAATGTTGAAAACCCAGAGGTTGAACCATGTATACTTCCTCTTGTAATTTGCCATGGATAAAGGCATTTGAAAGATCTATTTGTCGAAGTGACCAGCCATAGGAAATAGCAAGGGTTAAGAGCATTTTGATGGTAGTGGCATGAACAACAGGGCTATTTATATTTGAATAATCAATTTTGGGTTATTGGATGAACCCTTTTGCCACCAAGCAAGCTTTGTAACGCTCGATGGCACTATCAGGGGTACGTTTGATCCGAAAGACCCACTTGCTCCTAACAATGTTTTTATCAGTAGGTTTAGGGAACAACGACCAAGTATTGTTGCTAGTTAAAGCTTGAATTTCATTGTGCATTGCGGTTCTCCATTCAGCATGTTGAGAGGCTTAGCGATATGTAAGAGGTTTAGTTTGAAGATAATTAGGAATGGAGGTGGATAAAGGATGATGGGTGATTAGGTTAGCATGGCGTTTGTGTAAAGTGGTGGGGCGTCGTTGCATATGGCGAGTTCTAGTAGGTTCTGGTGATGAAGAGGAATCGAGTGAAGATTGAGGTTGAGGAAATGTAACAGTGGAATATTTATCTAAATCAACAATAAGATTGATACCATCAATATTGGATAAATTTAGAGATGTATGGGTTAGGGAGGTTTGTGGATGAGGGTTATTAACTGGGGATGGAATTAGAGTAAAAGTAGGAGTGTGAGATAAAGTTTGAGAAGAGGTAGAGGTCATACTTGATGGAGCAAGGAGCTGCGTAGATGGACTTGAGTGCACAATTAATAGCCAAGGAGTTGGTTCGAGTTGAGAGGGCAAGGTTATGGATGAAGAACAAAAATTAAAAGGAAATAATTTTTCATTAAAATGAACAAAGCGAGCAATATAAATTCGACCTGTATTAATGTCAAGACAGTTGTAACCAAAGTGGTTGTTAGCTAATCCTAGATTGACACATTATTTTAATCGAAAGTTAAATTTATATGTGTGATAAGGACAAAGCAAGGGGTAGACACTACATCCAAAAATTTTAGTATTAGCATAAGTGGGATGAGTATAAAATAACTTGAAATGTGAGAGCAGTATCAAAAGCAAACGACCAAAATTTTAATGGTACATTAGCATAGGCAAGTAAGGTGAGATCAGTGTTGATAATGTGGCGGATTTTGCATTCTGCAATGCCATTTTGTTTTTGTGAATAAGGGCATGCAATTTAGTGGAGAATACTAACTTGATTAAGAAATTTGTTTAGTTTGTCGTATTCATCACTATGTGTTGTTTAAGACAATATAACTAGCAATAACGACAAAATTTATTAATAAAAATGATAAAATATTATAGCCGAGAAAAGAATTTAAATGAGTAGGACCCCAAATGTCTATATGAATGACATCAAAGGGTGCTCGACTTTTATGTTTAACTCTAGCTAAAGAAATTTAGCTAATTTTCCTAAGCAATAGCAAACAAAGTTTGAATGAGAAATGGAAGCTCATTTTTCACATGGCAATTGAAAATCTCTAATTATTTTAGTGACCGTCTTTATTTATGGACGACCAAGACGAGCATGCCAATTTGAAATGAAAGGTCCGATGGTGGTGTGAAGAGCTTTTAGAGGCACATCAATTGTGTACAGTCCATCCTTACTTAGACCTTAGAGCAGAGTTGTTTTGGTGACCTGATATTTCATAGAAAAATGGTTAAAATAGAATTTGAAGAAACATGAGTTATCATGTGCAAATTTGCGAACAGATAATAAAGGTTTTATTAGATGGGGTACATGTAAAACATTTGTGAGAATAAGTGGTTTAGAACGAGAAGGAATAAATGAGGAACCGGAATATGAGATTTTTGAACCTATACCATTTGCAATATGAACTTGATCATTGCCCTTATATTCACTTGTGGTTGAGAGAGATGACAAATCAGGTGTCATGTGGTGCGTAGCACCTATATTCGGGTACCAAAGAGACCTGAGGAGAGAGCTGCTATCATAAAGAGATGAATATGATGCAGGGTGGTACATATGATTGCCTTATGAACTAGAAAACTTTAGAGAATAAGTGTTGGTGGTGTTTCATTGATAATGGCAACAATAGTTAGCAGTGGTATGATTACAGAAACCACATATTTGACAACGAGGTTTGGATTGAAAATTTTTGCTGTTATTGAATTGGGAAGGTGGGCGAGAAGGAGCAACGTTGGCAACATTAGCTTGTGGCACTTTATTGGTGCTATGGAGAAGCATTTCATACGCCACCAGATGGCCATGCAACTCATGGAATGGCACTGGTTCAGGTTATAAGTTTAATGCTGTAATGACTGAATGAAATTCATTGCCTATATTTCTGTAAACAATAGCATTAAATTCTGCGAGACTGAGAGGTTGACTGGTGGAGCACAGTTCATCAGCAAGGCTTTTGGCACATTGTAAGTAGAAAGACACTGATATATCAATTTGTTTGAACTCCTAGAGATTAATATGGGGCTGCAGTTTTCTATTTTGCGAAATGGATCCGAAAGCTTGATGTAAAGCTCGCCACACATGAAAAAGAGGAAGTCCGATGACATAAGAAAAGACTTCCTTTGAGAGTGAAGACAGAAGCCGGGTCATTAAAAGTTGGTCTTTAATGAACCATTCTTAAAATTCTAGATTAGGAATGGTTTCGGTATTATCCAAAGAGCTAGGAATTTCTCTTGGCGGGACTGGCTTGGTGCCATCAACAAAGCCTATGAGATTTTAATAGTTTAACAATGGAAGATATTGAGTCCTCCATGCCAGATAATTTTTGCCTGTGAGTTTGACTGCAAAAGTATGATGAGCTTGTGCGAGTGAAGAAGAAATCGCAGGGGTGGGTGTGACAGAAGTGAGCATTATGGCTGTGGTATCATTTGCCATTTTATAGCTCTGATACCTTATGATGATTTAACGTATTTTGGAGAATAGAAGCTTGTATATTTCTTATGATTGAATACAAAATATATAGTACAATTTAGATATAATAGTAGCTATAAAGTAGAGTTGGAATACAATACAAACGTGAAACAAACAGTTGATAAGGTACATATGATGTATATCCTCTTATAGTTATTAACACAAATACATTTTTTATAATTCAATCTCCAACAATTCTAACATATTTTATATTTTATTAAAAAATTGCCTAGGGTCTTAGACATCGTTGAGCTAACACAATCATTTTATCAAAATCAACACAATAGCTAAATATTTCTATAAAAATTCAAGAAAACATCAAAAAATTAAAAAAAAAAAACATTAGAATAAAATGCAAAGAAAGAAACTTGCTGATCTGGGAAAAAAAAATGAAAATCTTGAGAAGTTAAAAAGACCAAAACTTGACTTAAAAAATGAAAAAAAAAAAATATCTCGAGAACTAACTCTCAAGCAAAGCTTTTTCTAGAGTAATTCTTAAGAGAGACAGAAGTGAAAAAACAAAAACAAAAACAAAAACAAAAAACAAAATTGGGGTTTGTGGGTAATGCAATTAAAGAGTTGATTTAGTAGTAGAATGAAGAAGAAAAGGGGGGAAATTAAGAATGACAGCAAAAAAGAGCGCTTACAGAGATTGAAGGGAAGAGAAAGGAATTAGTATTAGTATTAGTAGAAGCCAAAGTAACATTAAAAAGAAAACAAAAATGGTAATTGGGCCACTTCGCCTCTTCATAATTTAATAATTATTTAGTTAATATTTATCTATTAATAAATTAATATTTACAAATTTATATTAAATAATTATATAATATTTAATTACACAATATTATTAAATAATTATGTAATTATATAATATTAAACTATAATTCAATAATAATAAATAATTAAATAATTAATAAATTTGTAACTTTGTGACAATAAATTTAATAATAATTATTATGATTTTATAATGTTTATTAATAATAAAATTTATTACATATATATCAACGAACGGCAATGAGCACCATTAGAATAATAAGAATAATAATAATTAGAACAAGAAATTTCAAAATCATAATATTAATAATTAAATTTTGACTTATAAGCTAAAAAAAATATAAATTAATACATATATATTTTTAACAATATATATGTATTTTATTGAATATAAGAATATAACGATATATAACAACTATAATGTTACAACCTTTTTTTTCTTATTAAAACTATATAGTTTAACTACGTAGTTTAAACTATAAAATTTTAAATTATAAAACTACAGAACTACAAGATGTGAAAATTAATAGTTTCCAAAAAAAATTTAAATTGAATTATAAATTTTATTAAACTTTATTGTGCTAGTTTAAACTATAAAATTAGTTTTATTTTTAAAGAATTATGAAATTAATTTTAATTTTTGTTCAATATAAATTATAAAATTAATTCTTTAAAAAATATATAATCATTTATATATAAAAAAAACTTTATTATCTTTAGTAAAAAAACTAATAATTTTGAAATAAAACATATGTAATAGAAATTACCTATATTTTTGTCACTTGTCTACCTAATTTATCTATTACAAACTATTATGTCATCACATATTTGTGCCAGAATAGTATTGTCACTTATTTCATCAATTAATTATTGACAAAATATAAACATTCAAGATGAAATACTTTTTATCAATTATCAATTGAAATGCTCACTGGTGAAATATTATCTTGTCATGTAAAATTGATATTTGTGCTCAATTAATTTTTTGATAAATTATTATCTTTCCATTTATTAGAAAATTTTTTTTCAAAAAAGTTTTGAAATAAAATTTTTCCCCCAATTAAAATAGTGACGATTTTGCATGCATCGTCATTAAATATAAATATTTATGACAAAACAATTCAATCATTTTTTCATTCACATGATATATGACAAATTATTATTTTGTCATTTAAAAATATTATTTATGGCAATAATAGTTGCCATGAACTATTATTTCAATTACTAAAAAGTTACCTTCACAATATTCTATAAAAAAATTTGCGTAAAAAAAATTATGACGCATATGCATAACATCGTCATTGAATACAAAAATTTATGACGAAACAATTTTGTCACTTATCCACTAACCTAATTAATGTCGAAGATTTATCCTGCCATGTCAAATTCATATTTGTGACAATAAAAATTGTCATAACTTACAAATTTTCCATCTTAAAAAAAAATTTTCCTCTAAAATTTTTTATGTTAAATTTTGCCTTCAAATACAATTGTGACAAAATCAATATTCATTGTCAATAATTGTAAATAATGGAGGCGAATGAGTTGTGTCACTAATTTTTTCAACTAATTAGTGACAAAATATAATGTTGTCATCAAAAGAAATTTTTTGTGACACTAACCATCGTCATCAATTACTATCAATTTGTCATTGAAAAAATTTCCTCCAAAATTTTTGGTGCAAAATTCTACCTTTAAAAATGAAAGCGACAATAATTTTTAAATCATCATCAAAGATGCAATATAGTGACGATATAAAATGTTAACAGTGACAAACATAAAGATCCTCACAAAATCAAATGTTATAGTGATGATTATGAATTTCATAATCTTTAGTTAATAAATTATGATGAAATTTTTATGCATGGCAAAAAAATTTGTCATAAAATGTGTGATTTCTTGTAGTGCAGAAAGATGCAAAAAAAAAAATGGTTGGGACCTAAATAAAGGCTAGGAGATGAAAAGTGTTGGCAAAAAGGGTTAAACTGAGGGTCTTTTAAATTGTTTATAAGAGTTAATGGAAAACAAAAATGCTATTTAATTCCATATATTCCAATTACCAATTCAAAAGATCAACATTTGCATTTCTTATATGCAACATAGTATGCTTCTTGATAACTCATATTAGTATACTATTATAATAAGGGTTATATTCCCATAAAGAGGAAGATTACTTGAATAAGAAGAAAACTCAATAAGGAAGTCTATTTCAATTAGGAAGACTACTCTACAAAGGAAGTCTCCTCCTCTCCTAAATAAGGCAATCCTATAAGACTAAGGAATCATATTCCTAAAAGGTTTGAGCAATATCTTCTCTTATAAATACATCTCATGTCATTCATGCTCTCATCATACAACATCACCAAGACATCATTACATTATTCCATCACCTAATTATCACAAGCAATCATCCTTTACTCCTTTATTCTTTATTCTTTATTCTATTATGGCCATTTGCTTTATTATATTTTTCCTCATACCGTTATTGACTTAAGCTTTAGAGTGTTTATAAAGGAAACCCCACCCCTTTACCCATTCTCCTCGTTGATGCAGGTTCCACAAGCAAAAATATAAATTCAGAGTTATCAAGTGGCACCGTCTGTGGGAATAAACCGAATTCAATTCTGAATTATTATTGCTTACTGGAACCTAGCTCCAAAATTCTATTATTCTGTTAAACCAATATTCAGGATGAGACAAGCTTACTTATTTTATAAGTATCTTATTCAGTTTATCACCTTTTACAACATGCATGTCATCAACACAGTAAAGGCTTAAAGATTTGTCCATCTACCCCATTGACAAGCATGTAGATCTTAGTATAACCATTAGTGGCAGCATGTCTATCAATTAAGAACAGCTCAGAAGATGATTGGCCACCTTTGTAAAGCTCCGAACATAGGCTCTGAGCATCGAGCATTCTAAGGAGTTAAATATATCCACTGGTCATTGTGCTCTGAGCACCTAACATGGAATACCCATCAAATAGTGAGTTCTGAATATTGAGCACCCATCGATTGTCGGCTCTCAAGCATCCAAAACCTATGGAACATTGAGGGTTGAGTGCCGAGTATTGAGAGAATAAGAGAATTAGGCACAGGGTTCTGTAACTTCTTACTGCTGACCGTTGACATGAAGGCTATGTATAAAAGATAGTCGGACATTTAGAATTCTAATTCTTATATGACTTCCATTTTTATTTGAAACTCATCTTGAGCTTAATGGATAAAGTCCGACATACTCAAATGATATCATGATGAAACGTATGAATCTCGAAGGCTGCCCTATTAAGTTCTGAAACAGATAAACCGAGAAGATGAGTTTAAAGTTGACTCTCAAATTAAGAACTGAACATCGAGCACCCATCAAGGCTTCATCGAGCACCGAATACTACAAAGTTGCCTAAGCACTAAGAAGCATTGAGGCCTTATACATAGTGCTTTTGAATTAGAAACCAACCTTCGATTACTAAGTATTTGCTGGGTATCCGAGCTTTGAAGCCTAAAAGCAGTTAGACACCTAGATCAAAATGTGAGTATTCGACGAATGGTTCTCAAACTAAAACCAAATATCAAGTGAACATCAAACAACAAATACTAGATACTGAGTTCTTGAGATTTCAAGCTCCGAGCATTAAGCATGGAGCTTCAAAGCACTGAGCTTCCAAGCACCAAGCTTCCGAGCATTGACACTCGGATATTTGAGTTGATCGAGCACCAAAGCACCACCGAAGCTGGAGAATAATCAGAAATGTAGGCTCTGAGCGATGAAGTTTCAAAGCATGAGATCATCGAGCATCTAAGTCTGAGCATCAAAGAATCTGAATCTGAGCATCAAAGAACATAATAAGTTTTTTCTGAACATTAAAGTCTTTGATATCCGAGCATCGAGCTTAGGACATTAGGCATCCAACAAGCACCCTTCATAAGCACTCAGACTCCGAGCATCCGAACAACATAAGTACCATCCACTAAAGCCTTGGAAATCCGAGCATCTACTGTTGAGCATTAATTTCATGGATACTTAGACTCTAAGTAGCAAGCAAGTATGGAAGAATCAGACATTCACTTTATAGGCATCTCCTAATCTCGGCATCTCTCGATCTTTGAGCATCTCCTGAATTCTGGCATTATAGGAATATCCAAAACAACCACGACAATAACTTTACAAGTATATATTAATTAGTTAATTTCTATTGCAGGAGCTCGAATAGTAAAGAAAAAATAAATGAATGAACCATGAGCTCCATGAGGAATTAATGGGTTTTTCAAATTAATTGGCAATAATTATTCATATCCGCAAAGAACATAAATATTCGTTACTTTTGGAGGTAGAATAAGAGCACAAAAACCAAGATAATGATCCTGAGATTTTTGTTCTTTTATTGTTTATTGTTATAGTAAAACAATACAAGTGTAGATATTACCATGAGTACCTCAATGTCGATACTCATAAGTATCAATAAAAAAAATCATCATGGCCTTTAGGAACTTGATCCAGTTGATAATCTCAGAGAAGTATATTCGGACGGTATATTTTTATGAAGCTGGATATACACAAAATGCCAATAAATTGGGCACACATAAACTTAGGCATATCTTTAAAGACAAGGTCATTCAAGCAACAATTGAAGCAAACAACGAACATAAATATTCATGAATTTGAAGGAGGAACAAGAGTACATCAGGAGATAAGTTTCTCTGGTTTCTCTTGATATTATTTAATTTATTTATTTTCGCATCTTGTTTTGTTTTTATATGAATATTTATAACTCGTCACACAAGCACGCTTACATATCTACACATAGATGCTCGTCCATATATACATGATTATTATTCATGCAAAATATACATCAATTACATTTGATATATTTATTACACAAGGACTAACCATCAAATGAGATCGATTATATGATCTCAAAACTATTGTTCTTTTATCTATCACCGTACATAAGGAAAATGTATTTATTGAAGATGCTACTTTAAGCACCCATCAGTCCAAACAATCAGACATTCTAATAATCTCACTCGGCATCAACATGCAGAGATTGTTAAAAAACATTAGACACATTGCCAAACAACACTAAGATGGACAAGCACTTACTCATGCTCAAACAATAAATGGCAGTTCCTATTCAAAGCCAGATCAAATAACATTCAAGCAAATCCTACTTTATAGAAGATCCTTGTTCATGAAAATTTGAGAGAATATCCAATAAGATAAATCAAGAATGGAGTTAAGTATATTTGCCACATAGCTAGATAAAACAAAGGGCAATTACAAGACATCCTAGCCAACATCACACACTATCCTCTATTTCAAAAGTGGTGCATCATTGACCCTTCACCTAGTTTACAAATGCTCATCTCACAATTCGGATTAGGCAAACCTAAATTTAGTCCTTCACTGTGGAAGCTCAGATTAAAACCACCTTCCATCATTTCTAAAACCCTCACTAAATTACTATCTCATATTATGGAGTTCAGATTAAAAGAGCTCAGACTCGCTACCAGGATCATAAACATCCTTCCTTTTACAAAAAATACCACCAACAATAAATACTCAAAAAATAAAAACATCTACAACAATAATGTTCGGACTCAACATCAATAAATATTCTAACTAGGCAATTGCCATCAATAGAGTCATTGAAGTTCATAAACCGAGCAACATTATACAACACTCGGGTCACGCTTCTAATGTACCGAGACTATACGGCACTTGGGCCACGCTTCTAATGCACCGAGATTAAGTCTAGTGACTAAAGTTGGCACCCTTAGGTCGCTTCTATAGTATTGAGGTTCTGAGCATGTTAGCCTCATGTTTAAGCCTTGAGCATCTAAATCCAGTGAATAAAGTCGGCACCCTCAAGTCGCTTCTATAGTACTGAGGTTTGTCACTCGAGCCGTGCTTTTAATGCACCAAGCATCAAAACTCCAGTGCTTACTAGTTCTGTCATGTTGTTTCTATACAGGTTAATCTTTTACCCCAAAGCATTTTTATTGCAGGTTTTGTGCACTGAAGTCCAGTTGGCACTTCAAAAAATATTCTTATATGATGATTTTAAGACTCGGTACCGAACTTTATCTTTTCTTATGACTGAGGCTGGCCACCTCAGCTCGCTTTTCCATATTAGATACAATGGTGTTTTCTATCATTTATAGACCCGGATACATCAGACATAAATATTCGAATAAACTTTCAGGGGGGACACTTGATAACTCATATTAGTATCCTATTATAATAAGGGTTATATTCCCCCAAAGAGGAGGATTCCTTTAATAAGAAGAAAGCTCAATAAGGAAGTCTATTTCAATTAGGAAGACTACTCTACAAATGAAGTCTCCTCCTCTCTTAAATAAGGCAATCCTATAAGACTAAGGAATCATATTCCTAAGAGGTTTGAGCAATATCTTCTCTAATAAGTACATCTTATGACATCTCATGTCATTCATGCTCTCATCATATAACATCACCAAGACATCATTCCATCACCTCATCATCACAAGCAATCATCCTTTACTCCTTTATTCTTTATTCTCTATTCTATTATGCCTATTTGCTTTATTATATTTTTTTTCATATCATTATTGACTTAAGCTTCAGAGTGTTTATGTGGGAAACCTTGCCCCTTTACCCGTTCTCCTCATTGATACAGGTTCCACAAGCAAAAATCTTAATTTGGAGTTATCACTTCTATAAGACAACGACAAAATAATAACAATCTTAACAAAGATGGTTATGAAGTTATTGTTTATAAACATATTAAAGCTTGCTACTTCACTAGCATGTAACATTACTTGTGCTAGATTAACTAATTTAAACCAATGCATTTGCTTGAACAGAATCTCAAACACCTAGCCCACCTCAACCTCCACATCTATGACCACCTACTCCTCTACCTCAAAGTCCACCTCCTCCTCTTTTTTTTGCTCAATCATTCATAGCCAAATTGGCACATTAGTTGAATAAATTCTAGCTCCATGAATTCTCATACTCATCTATCATGTTTAGATATCCTTTAATAAAGAACATCCTCGAATGGTGATGGTGTACATCTTTCTCCACCTCTTGGGCACATACCTTTTCTTAATCATATTAATATTTTACATGGACATTACTTTGAAAATATGGCAACATAAAGCCTAACTATCTTAAAAATCTTGCAATTACAACCTATGTAATTTCCTTGTTACATGTACTCATTTGTGTACTTGATTTCTTTTTTATACAAATTATTTACTATTGATTATTCAAGTACCATATACCTTTTAATGGTAATTTGAAGTGGCTGTGACTGGTTGGGCCCAGATTTTAGCAGTACCACATTCTCTTTATTTATTCTTCCACCTAGAAAAACAATGTATGGGTGAAAGCCCTTTAGAACTATAATGACCCAATATTTTTAAATTATTTAAAATTATTTTGAAATATGCAGTGTTAATAGTATTTTAAATTTTATTTATATATTATCATTAATTGTGAACAATATTCATTTATTTTATGTTAAATATTTTATTATGTGTAAAGAAATTTATTTGGAAGTTTTATTATTTAAAAATATTATCATTATTATTATTTTTAATAGTATTATTATTATTATTATTATTATTATTATTATTATTATTATTATTATTATTATTATTATTATTATTATTATTATTATTATTCTTATTACAATGTGCATGTTGTATATTGTGTTGTATATATATATAAGAGTGGTAAAAAAATTGGGTCAACCATTTCTTTCTTCTGTTTTTTTTTTCTTTTCCTATTTCTTCCCCTGCTTCCCGTAACCCAGTAGACCACCACCCACCTTGTCAAACTACCAACAGCCACCACCACCCATCACCATCCTCTTCTCTTCTTCCTTTCTGCCACCATCTGAGCATTTAAACACCGTCGGAGAACTTGGAACAGCAGTAACAGTACAAGTGGTGATCCTTGCCGACGATCCTTTTTTCAATAGCCTTTGCTCACGTTCTTGGACTCTTTGGAATCCTTAAGCTCTAGGGAAGCCATTTCCAAGCTCAATTTGAGCTTAAATCTCTTCATTTATGAGTTTTCCTTTAAGTTTAGTTTATGTCAATTTTAGTTCTTATTTTTTTTAAGCTTGATTTCTTGAGTTTTAAGTTAAATATCTTTAGAAATGTTGTAGAGTATAGCTTGATCTATGCAAATATAATTTTTGTTGATTTTTTTGAATTTGTTGAATTTTTAGGTTTGAATTTCCGGTGAGCCACTATTCCGATGACCCTTGCCTGAAAATTCTTTTATTTTTAATAATTTTTTTCATTTATTTAGAATATAGTTTTTGAAGGAATTATATTGAAATTTTATCCCGATTATTTATTGTGAATTTTTGAAGGTTCATGTAAAACAATTAATTTTTGGAAAAATTAATATAATTTGGTGAATTTTGTGTTTTAATTGAAATTATAGTTAATTATTATGTTTTAAATAATTTTGGAATAATAAATGGTATTAAAATAATTTTTACAAATTATTTACTATTTTTAACTAATTAATACTAATTTTTGAAAATATATTCAAATAATAATTTTATATACTATTTTTGTGATTAATTAAGTTTGTAACTATTTTTATTATATATGTAACCTATTTGAATAATTAATTGTGAATTTTACTATTTTATGTCGAATATTTGAAATTTTGAATTTTTATTAATATTATATAATTTATTTGAGATTTTATTTAATTAATGTGAAAATAATTATTTTTAATGTTTTTTATGTTTAAATATATTGTATTGTGATTATTTATTGATAATGATGGATTTTGATGATTTTTAGTATATTATTATTATTACTGTTAATTGTTGACTTTATTATGAATTGTGAACCTCGGTTGGGAATTTGTGTAGTTTGGTGTCCTAACCCGAGGTGTTGAGCTATTGTGAATGTAGAAGTGTATTTTCTTGCAAGATTAGCTCTACTTTCAATAGAGAGATGTTAGAGAAGACTCTACCAAATTTTTGGTAGAATTCTCGTAAAATGTGACATCAGGTCAATCCTGAGTTTTGATTCTTAGATCGAGTCTTCTTTTAGAATTCTTAGAAGTATAAGTTAGGAATTTATTTTGATATTATTATTATTATTTATTTTTCTAACTGCGTCGAGACCGAGGCCTATCAGACCAAGCCAGTAGAGTTTGTCTTGAGGAGAGTAAACTTGTGAGTTATTATTTTATATATGCATTGCATATAGGATGCATGATTACGACCATTCATAATGAATTTAAACATGAATTATTTTATTAAATGATTTGGTATATTTTTAGTATGTTTTTAGTATATATTTTGTATATATGTAACATATATATATTAGTATATTTTGACATACACTCAGCATATATATTTGGTATATTTTTTGTATATTTATGGTTTATTTTATTACATATGTGGCATACATTTGGAATATTTTTAGTATATATTCGGTATAGTTCTGGTATATTTTTATACATTGGATGCCATTATATTTTAATTGTGCATTTTATTATTTTTCATAAATATACAATTTTATTGAAGGATATCGATAGAACGTGGTACCTAGTGGGCTACACTAGGACTGTGTACGTACCAGTGCGATAGATTTTAGGGTTAAGTTTATGAAATCATTTAAGGTGACATTTGATCAATTTATTATTGAGAATTTCAGTGATTTAGTAGTGTGATTGCGGAAGCTCGGTTGACCTAGTGTCTCGGGGTCAATCACACTAATAGTAAAACTGCAGGAGCTCAGTTGACTTAGTGTCTCAAGATCAGTCTACTGTCCAAAATGGAATAAGAGAATTACTTTGGAATTAAGTAAGCTTGTATGGCTAGTGAGATGTTTTGTTTAAGGTTACGAATATGTTAGGGTTTTGTTTGATCCTTCTCTTAAACAAATGCTTTCTGCATTTATTATATATAAAAGTGGATTTTAGCATCTATGTGAAATGCATGTATATGTATATTATTATACTAGTGCTTGACTGTATATGACTTTAGGTTGCATGTATATATATTATAATAATTCACTCAGTGAGGTTTGATCCCCCTCAATATTTTTTAACAGGAAATTCTTCTTTTTCAAACCTCAATAGTAGACCTCTTTACCGGTCTTCTTCAGCCCTGGCTAGATTATGTAATTTTATTATCTGAACTCTTATTGTACTCTAGAAACTGCAGTAGTAGTGTTATTGAATAAGTAGTGTGTTGTTTTGGTTTTGAGATTTGTACTTGAATACTGTATGAATATTTTTATTATGATATGACATTTAAGTATTTATTTTTATATTGATTAAAGTTTTAATTATGGCATATTTATACTTATTTATTGCACGTGTTTTTATTTTTAAGGCTTACTACAGGTTCTAAATTCAAAAAAATTCCCATTACCTAACGTCGGTCATGACTCTCGGTTTAGGTCATGACAAAGTTAGTATCAGAGCCTAGGTTATTAGTGTTGTGGACCTAGGTTTTCAAAGTCATGTTTTCTTTAAAACTACTACAGTAAATTATGTTCGATTATGTCTTCAATAAGTTTTCCTTCATTTAGTTTTCTGTGTAATCGTTAAGTTATCTATTTTTTCTGTCTTCCGTTGGTTTTTGTCGTTTTAGAATGAGGTGGCGAGCACGTGTCACTCCACCGGTCATTGAGGTCAAGGATGATGAGTCCTTTTAGTATAAGGTTTTACCTCCTGAGCAATCAATCAGGCACAAAGGTAGACCTCGAGGAGCAGCAGGTCGCCGTAGGTAGAGAGAGCTATAGGATAAAGAACCTGTAGAGCCAGAGTTCGAGGAAGCTACTATACCTCCAATTGCACTGCAGATGTAGCCTATTTACCAACAGGGTATGTCTAACCCTAAGGCAGTGTTGTTCTATGCCAGAGTCGACAGGATATCTTTCGATGGGACATCAGATCCTCTAAATTTTCTGCACACCTGTCACGACCCAAAACAGGGGCCATGACCGGCGCTAGGGAACGGGAATTCTTTCGAATCCGGAACCCGTAGCAAGCCTAAAAATAAAATAAATCATGCAATAATAACAATAACCATATAATATGCAGCATAAATAAAAATCATAAATATAATAATAACATTTTCATCACTGGATTTGAATCAAATCTCATCTCCTATATATATAATCTTTAAGTACAAATCCAATTTCAATATAATACATCTCTTTAAAATAAAATACATGAAATCCAATACTTTAATTCATAACTACTGCAGTGTCTAGATAAAATAAATAAGACTCAAGTAAATAATTTACACAAAGAAGCCGGGGCAGAAGAAATCCGGCGTATCGACCTGCTACTGAGGTCTGAAGAAGTTGACTCTCCTGAAAAATAGTCAACGGAGGGGAGTCAGACCGCACTGAGTGAATTACTATAATATATATACATACACACTAAATGATAATGCTTACAGTCAACAGTATATATATATCTAATATATATACAGGCAATTACACACGGATGCAATAAAAATCATTTATATATTTTATTTAAAAATCATCTTTTATGAAGGATCACATAGAACCCTAGAATATCGTAACCTCAGAAAATAGTGTTAAACAACACTCTAGCCATACAGGCTCACTTATTCCAAATATATCCACTTAATCCATTTAGACAGTAGACTGGCCCCGAGACACTAAGTCAACCGAGCTCCAGCAGTCTAACTGCCAGTGTGATTGGCCCCGAGACACTTGGTCAACCGAGCTCCAGCAATCACACCTCCAAACCACATCTCACACATCCAATAATCATAATCAATCAATATCCACAAATAAGTTAGTATTATAGCCTAAATACTATAGGCGTACCAGTACGTACTCGGTCCTAGTGCTGCCCACTAGGTAGCACGTTTTATCGATATCCTTCATCATTAAATATAAAACATTCATTCACAAAAATAAATGATGCATGAATGTAAATGAAATAACAATATAATCCATATATATACCAGAAATATACCAAAAGTAAACCAGGTATATTTCGAGTATATATACGTCAAATGAATTCAATCAAATTATAAATTAAGTTGGAAATATATTTAAAAATATTTTAAGTATATTTTATTTACAAAACATGCATATAATTTAATATATACCAAAAATAAACCAAAAATATACTTAATGTAAACTTAAGAAATAATCAAATTATTTATGCACATTTAATCAACATAAAACATGCATTTCTAAATCATGCATCCTAAGCATATATATATAGTATAGTAACTCACCTAATGCACTCCATGAGATAGGTCCGACGGGCCTGGTCCACTAGCCCTCGGTCTCGATGCAACTAAACAAGCAATAAATAATAGACATCAGAATAAACCCTAACAGAAATCCTAGAATTCAATCTAGAGTATTAAACACAGAATCAAAAATTAGGGTTCGACTGGACATCACGTTTTACGAGAATTCTATGAAAAATCCTGCAGAACCTCCCCTGTAAAACGGACATCTCTCTACTCAAAAGAGTAGAGCCGACCCTGCAAGAAATACACTTCGAAAAATAGGCTCAACACAAATCCATAATCCCTCGGTCGGACTCCAGACTACAATCAACCGACCGGGGTCCACAAATACAGAAAATTCTGAAAATACCAAAAATATCCTTACAACATAGAAATTCATTTTATAAGTAGAAATTACATAATTAACCTTTAAACACAGTAAAAACCGATAAAAATTCATTTTATTAGTAAAACCGTATATTATATATATAATTGAAAATAATTCACGAAAAATAGTTTTAATTAGTTAAAAATACTAAATAATTTGTAGAAATCATTTTTATACCTTAAATAACTATTAAAATTGATTAAATTACATTTTTAGACAATTTAGGGTAAAATTACCAAAATACCCCTATATACATAAATATACTTAAATTACTTCAAAAATTCACCAAAAATTATAAAATTATCCAAAATTAATTTTCTCAACATATTTATCAATAATATTAATAATTAAACTCAATTAACCAATTAAATTCAATTAAAAACACATTTAACCTAATTTTTCAAATTTACATAAACTTCAATAATTCAAAATAAATACTTAGAAATTCATAAAAATTCCAAATAAATTCCTATAATTCATTTCAACACCTAATTTAACCATAAACCCCAATTTCATAACTTATATAATTAATTTCCGAAAATTAGAAAATAATATTAAATATTTAAAAATACCCAAAAATCCAAAAAATCTCTAAAAATTCTAAAAAAATTCATACATGTAGATTGAGCTACTAGGATCAACATTTGTGAAGGGAGCTTTCATGAATCAATCAATTCGAAGCTCAAAAAAATCAAAAACCCTAATGTGACCAAAATTGAAAATTCAAAACCTAAGCAAATCTAAACCATTTTAGCTCAAACCAAAGCTAGAATCACACTCACCGGAGCTCAAGGAGAAGAAAGAGACTGGCGGTGTCGAAAACGGTGGCCGAAAATGGGAGAAACGGCAAAGGGACGATTTTCAGCCAAAAGAGGAAAATGGGGCTGCCGACGCCGGGGAAGGGAGCTGCTGGTGGTGGGGGATGGCTGGGAACGACGGTGGCAAGCCGGGAGGCACATCGACGGTAGGTGACCGGAGTTGCAGACGGTGAGGGGAAGGGTGGGTGGTGGTCGGGCGCGGGAGGGAAAGAAAGAAGAAGAAGAAGAAAAAAAAGAAAAAGAAAGAAAAGAAAAAGAAAAGAAAAAGAAAAAAAGAAAAAAAAAAGAAAAAGAAAAAGAAAATAAAATAATTAAATAATAATAAAATAATTTTAATAATTTAATAATAAATAAATTAATTAAATAATAATAAATTAATAAATAAATAATAAAATATTAGGGTAATATATTAAACCCTAATTAAATAAATATTTACACACATAGGCTTTATTTAGTATTTTAAAAATACGTATGAGTTCATGCAAGTCCGAAAATACATTTAAAATAATTAATAATACATTGTTTACGTGAAAATTTCCCCAAAAATGCAAGTCCCGGGAAAATTTTACGTAAAACACTGAAAATAATACACAGTAATTAAAATAGGTTTTAAATACATATTAACTCGTAAAAATATCACATATATATTCAAAATTTATTAACACTGCATATCCCGATACAGTATAAAAATATTTTAAAAAACATGGGATATTACAACACCACTGAGATGAGGACTTAGACTACTCACACCAAGTATTAGAGGATTACAATCGTCAATTTGTCTATTAAGGGACCAACCTTGGATGCTAGAGTTTTAATTGATCTGGGTGCCACACATTCTTTCATGTCCCCTGATTTTGCTTTGAAGTCGTGTTGGCAAGCTTTGAGGATGGCTTTTCCTTTGTTTGTTGCCACTACTCTAAGTGATTCGTTGGACACCGACGTTATTCTTTCTGGTTGTCCAGTGTTAGTAGGAGATAGAGAATTGCCAATGGAATTGGTGTTGTTGATTGTGATGGAGTTTGATGTGATCCTTGGTACAGATTGGTTGTCTCAACAGAAGATTTTAAAGTATGGATTGTTAAAGTAAATAGGTGATTTTCAGAATTCCAAATGAAGAAGATTTTAAGTTTATGGGTGATTAGAGTTTTGCACCTCAGAATCTCATCTCCGTTATCACGACTAGGAAGATGCTGAAGAAGGGTTGTTAAGGATACTTGGCACTTATTAAAGATACTTCAGTAGAGAAGTTGTCTCTCATAGATGTTCCTTTTGCCTATGAGTTTCTTGACATTTTTCCTAAGGAGTTATTAGGTTTACCACCTCATAGAGAGATCAAGTTTTGTATATATGTGGTCCTAAGTATAACTCCTATTTTGATGTCGCTTTATAGAATGGCTCCTACAAAGTTAAAGGAATTGAAGGAGCAGTTGCAGGATTTATTAGATAAGGGTTTCATTAGACTTAGTATTTCTCATTGGGGTGCACTAGTCCTATTTGTGAAGAAGAAGGATGGTACATTAAAACTGTGCATTGATTACAAAGATTTGAATAAGGTGATAGTGAAGAACAAGTATCCTCTTCCGAGGATAGATTATTTGTTTGATCAACTTCAGGGTGCACAGTTCTTTTCTAAAATTGACCTGAGGTCGAGTTATCATCCGTTGCGGATTAGTGAAGTCGATGTTCCTAAAATGACATTCCGCACTCGATATGGCCATTATGAGTTTTTGGTGATGTCATTCGGGTTGACTAATACACTAGCTACTTTTATGGATTTGATGAATAGGGTATTTAGACAGTTTATGGTAGTTTTCATTGATGATATACTGGTGTAGTCGAAGAGTATGGAGGAGCATATATATCAGTTGAGGATAGTACTGCAAACATTAGGAGAATATCAGCTTTATACTAAATTCTTGAAGTGTGATTTTTGGTTGGAGACTGTTGCATTCCTTGGACATGTAGTGTCTAAAGATGGTATTCAAGTTGATCCACAGAAGATAGAGGCAATGTCTGAGTGGCTGAGACCGACGATAGTCATAAAGATTCATAGTTTTCTAGGTTTGATTGGGTATTGTAGGAGGTTTGTGTATGATTTCTCTAGAATTGTAGCTCATATAACTCGCATAACTCAGAAGAATGTGAAGTTCATGTGGTCAAATGCTTGTGAGAACAGTTTCCAGTTGTTGAAGGAGAAGTTGACCATAACTCTAGTTTTGGCTTTGCCTAATAGAGTAGATAAATTCACTATGTATTATAATGCCTCCAGAGTTGGCCTAGGTTGTGTATTGATGCAGAGTGGTAGGGTGATAGCTTATGCTTCAAGGTAATTAAAGAAGCATTAACAGAATTATCCTACTCACGACCTAGAGATGGCTGCAGTGATCTTTGCTCTCAAGATTTAGAGACATTATTTATACGGGGTGACTTATGAGATTTTCACAAATCACAAGAGCCTTAAGTATAGTTTCCAGTAAAGAGATATGAACTTGAGGCAAAGGAGATGGTTACAACTCTTGAAGGATTATGATTGTGACATTCTTTATCATCCAAGTAAAGCTAATGTGGTAGTAAATGCCTTGAGTAGGAAGTCCTCGGGTAGTCTTGCTCACATTAGTGTGGAGAGGAGACCATTGATCCAAGAGTTATATATGTTAGTGGATCAAGGTTATATGATGAAGATTAGTATATTACGTGGACTGCTAGCTCAGTTCAAAGTTTGATCAGCGTTGAGAGATAGGATTAAGGCAACTCAGGGTAGAGATCTTATTCTAGTAGAGCTTAAGGAGAATGTTCGTGTAGGAAAGTTCATTGATTTCACACTTGATGATGAAGGTGTTTTGTGGATCAGTGGTAGATTATGTGTTCCTGATATAGAAAATTTGAGAGAAGAGATCTTTAAGGAAGTGCATTCTATAGTCTACATCATACATCCAAGTGTTACTAAGATGTACCATAGCATCTAAGATTTGTATTGGTGGGATGGATTGAAGAAGGATGTAGCTAATTATGTTTCTAAGTGCTTGACTTGTTAGTAGGTGAAAGTTGAACATTAGAAGCATTTTGGGAAGCTTCAATCTCATCCTATTCTTGAGTGGAATTGAGAGAGAATTGCTATGGATTTTATGGTTGGATTACCTCATTCGAAGGATGGATATGATTCCATCTGGGTGATTGTGGATGGGTTAACCAAATCAGCTCATTTCTTATATGTTAAAGCCGTTTATTCTGTAGTTAAGTTGGCAAAGCTGTATGTTAAGCATATTGTGTGCCTTCATGGAGTGCCTATTTCTATTGTATCTGATAGAGGTTTAGTGTTTACCTCTCAATTTTGGTAGAAGTTATAAGAAGCAATGGGCACTAGGCTTGATTTCAGTACTGCTTTTCACCCTCAGACAGATGGTCAATGTGAGAGGATGATCCAAATACTTAAGGATGTGTGTATTGGATCTTGGAGGTAACTGGGATGATTATTTACCTCTTGTAGAGTTTGCATATAATAATAGCTACCATAGCAGTATTAAGATGGCACCATATAAGGCTTTGTATGGAAGGAAGTGTAGATCTCCATTATGTTAGGATGAGATTAGAGAGAGAGCGTTGACTGGACCTGAAATGGTTTAGGATGTTGTTGAGAAAGTTGTTATGATCAAAAGAAGATTAGAGACTACAGCTAGCAGGTAGAAGAGCTATATGGATCCAAGGCACAGAGATGTGGAATTTCAGGTTGGAGACTATGTGTTTCTGAAGGTGTCTCCAATGAAGGGTGTGATGAGGTTTAACAAGAGAGGGAAATTAGCATCGATATATATTAGACCATTCAAGATTTTGGAGAGAGTGGGTATGGTTGCATATTAGTTGGCTTTACCTCTAAATTTATCTCAAGTGCATCCAATGTTTCATATCTTAATGCTGGGGAAGTATATTTCAAACCCTTCGCACATGTTGCAACCCCAGAGTGTAGAAGTGAATGAAGACCTGATGTACAAGGATGAGCCAGTTGCGATAGTGGAATATTAGGTTCGACAATTGCATTTGAAGCAGATTCTGATAGTCAAGGTGTTGTGGTGAAGCAACAACGTGGAGGAGCACACTTAGGAGACAGAGGCTAAGATGTGGGTTGCTTATCCTTACCTCTTCCCTCAATGATTTCTTGTTGCTGTTCTTTTATTTGAATTCGAGGATGAATTCATGGAAGGGGGGAAAATTGTAATGACCCAAATATTTTTAAATTATTTAAAATTATTTTAAAATATGCAATGTTAATAGTATTTTAAATTTTATTTATACATTATCATTATTTGTGAATAATATTCGTTTATTTTATGTTAAATATTTTATTATGTGTAAAGAAACTTATTTGGAAATTTTATTATTCAAAAATATTAAAGTTATTATCATTATTATTAATAGAATGATTATTATTATTATTATTATTATTATTATTATTATTATTATTATTATTATTATTATTATTATTATTATTATTATTATGTGCATATGCATATATATATATATATATATATATATATATATATATATAAGAGTGGTAAAAAATTGGGTCAACCATTTCTTTCTTCCTCCTTTCTTCTATTTTTTTTTCTTTTCTCGTTTCTTCCCCCGCTTCCCATAACCCAACAGACTGCCACCCACCTCGTTGGACAACCATCGGCCACCACCACCCATCACCATCCTCTTCCCTCTTCCCTCTTCCTCTTCTTCCTTTCTGCCACCATCTGAGCATCTGAGCACCACTAGAGCGTCTGGGATAGCAGTAGCAAAGGTGGTGATTATTGCCAGTGATCCTTTTTTAGGCAGCATTTGCTCACGTTCTTGGACTCTTTGAGCTCTGGGGAAGCCATTTCCAAGCTCGGTTTGAGCTTAAATCTCTTCATTTGTGAGTTTTCCTTTAAGTTTAGTTTATTTCAATTTTAGTTCTTATTTTTTTAAGCTTGATTTCTTGAATTTTAAGTTAAATGTGTTTAGAAATGGTGTAGAGTGTAGCTTAATCTATGCAAATATAATTTTTATTAATTTTTATTAATTTGTTGAATTTTTGGGTTTGAATTTCTAGCAAGTCACTGTTTCGGTGACCCTCACCAGAAAATTCTTTTATTTTTAATAAATTTTTTGATTTATTTAGAATATAGTTTGTGAAGGAATTATATTGAAATTTTATCCCGATTATTTATTGTGAATTTTTGAAGGTTTATGTAAAAAAAATTAATTTTTGGAAAAATTAATATAATTTGGTGAATTTTGTGTTTTTATTGAAATTATAGTTAATTAGTATGTTTTAAATAATTTTGGAATAATAAATGGTATTAAAATAATTTTTACGAATTATTTACTATTTTTAACTAGTTAATACTAATTGTCGAAAATATATTCAAATAATAATTTTATATACTATTTTGGTGATTAATTAAGTTTTCAAATATTTTTTATTATATATGTAACCTATTTGAATAATTAATTGTGAATTTTACTATTTTATGCCGAATATTTGAAAAATTGAATTTTTATTAATATTATATAATTTATTTGAGATTTTATTTAATTAATCTGAAAATAATTATATTTAATGTTTTTTATGTTTAAATGTATTGTATTGTGATTATTTATTGATATTGATGGATTTTGATGATTTTTAGTAAATTATTATTATTACTGTTAATTATTGATTTAATTGTGAATTGTGAACCTCGGTTGGTAATTTGTGTAGTTTGGGGTCCCAACCCGAGGTGTTGAGTTATTGTGAATGTAGAAGTGTATTTTCTTGTAGGATCGGCTCTACTTTTAGTAGAGAGATGTCAGTTTTTCAGAGGAGACTCTCCTGAATTTTTGGTAGAATTCTCGTAAAACGTTATGTCAGGTCGATCTTGAGTTTTGATTCTTAGATCGAGTCTTCATTTAGAATTCTTAAAAGTATAAGTTAGGAATTTATTTTGATATTATTATTATTATTATTATTATTATTATTATTATTATTATTATTTATTTTTCTAGCTGTGCTGAGATCGAGGCTTATCAGACCAAGCCGGTCGAGTCTATCTTGAGGAGTGCAAGTTTATGAGTTATTATTTTATATATGCATTGCATATAGGATGCATGATTACGACCATTCATAATGAATTTAAACATGAATTATTTTATTAAATGATTTGGTATATTTTTAGTATATGTTTTGTATATATGTGACATATATATGTTAGTATGTTTTGGTATATATTCAGTATATTTTGACATACACTCAACATATATATTTGGTATATTTTTGGTATATTTATGGTTTATTTTGTATTATATGTGGCATACATTTGGAATATTTTTAGTATATGTTTGGTATATTTTTCTACATTGGATGCCATTATATTTTAATTGTGCATTTGATTATTTTCCATAGATATACGATTTTATTGAAGGATATCAATAGAACGTGCTACCTAGTGGGCTGCACTAGGATTGCGTACGTACCAGTGCGATAGATTTTAGGGTTGAGTTTATGAAATCATTTGAGGTGACATTTGATTAATTAATTATTGAGAATTTCAATGATTGAGTTGTATGATTGTAGGAGCTCGGTTGACTTAGTGTCTCGGGGCCAATCACACTGACAGTGAGACTACGGGAGCTCGGTTGACTTAATATCTCAAGGCTAGTCTACTGTCCAAAATGGAATAAGATAATTATTTTGGAATTAAGTGAGCTTGTATGGCTAGTGAGATATTTTGTTTGAGGTTGCAAATATGTTAAGGTTCTATTTGATCCTTCACTTAAATAAATGTTTTTTGCATTTATCATATATAAAAGTGGATTTTAGCATCTGTATGAAATGCCTGTATATGTATATTAATATACGGTGCTTGACTGCATATGACTTTAGGTTGCATGTATATATATTATAATAATTCACTCAGTGAGGTCTGATCCCCCTTAATATTTTTTTATAGGAGATTCTTCTTTTTCAAACCTTAGTAGTAGTCCTCTTCGCCGGTCTTCTTTAACCCCAGCTAGATTATATAATTTTATTATCTGAACTCTTATTGTACTCTAAAGACTACATTAATAGTGTTATTGAATCAATAGTGTGTTGTTTTGGTTTTGGGATTTGTACTTGAATATTGTAAAAATATTTTTATTATGATATGACATTTAAGTATTTATTTTTATATTGATTAAAGTTTTAATTATGGCATATTTATACTTATTTATTGCACATATTTTTATTTTTAAGTCTTGTTATGGATTCCGAATTCAAAAGAATTCCTATTCCCTAGCGCCAGTCATGACTCTCGATTTGGGTCGTGACAAGAACACCTCTCCTATATAAAACTTTGAAATGCAAAATATATTATTTTGTTCACAGTCATAATAAGCTTTGAACTTTTTTTATTAATCTTGTAGCCTAGAGCGATCTCATATTACTCCATAAACTACTTGAGTTTACTCATGGAGTATATATATTCATCAAATTATGAATGCATACTTTCACTCTAACCATTTTGTCCCAAAGTAGGTGCTTGAGGCAAACTAGTGCCCCACATCGCTTCTCTGAAGATAATACAGTAAACCAGTCGTTCCTTTCTAGTTCATAGTTTTGTTTAAAGAAATTGCTCTAGTTTTAGTTAACATATCAATTGTGAGACTATCATATGTTAGACCTTTAAATTCAGAGGTAACTTTAGTAAATTCCCTAACATGCTTGAATTTCTCAAGTACTTTGCATATTATATACCATAGGTAATAATGATGCACAATGTTGGCAATTAGTTCCTTGACAGCCCACTTTATGGTCTCACATTGATTAATAATTATGGTTGTTAGATGTATGTCACCCAAACAGATAGCCATGTTAAGAAAGTCCATCTAAATGATTTAACATCTTCATGGAAAACTAAAGCACAAACGAACAAAATAGATTGCCTATGGTGGCTCACCTCGACCATAAAGCTAATGTTATCTTGTACCAATTAATACGATATGTGGTGTTGAATGTGATAACATCATGGAATTCCTCATACGTAATTTTACTATGAGGAATAGTCCGTAAGACGTTCCTCAATATACCTTTATTATACATATCTATAGAATGAAAAAAATTCCTCTTATTGTTACATCCTAACAAATAATTGTCGAATAGACTCAATGTGCCCTCACCTAGCCTCAACCTTAGCCTCAACCTCTAACTCCTTTAACTCTCGATGAAATTGCTATAGTCCTTTACATTGTACCCTAAATTCTTTAGTCCATCACATTGCACTTGTAAAAGTCTAACACTTTTGCACGGTCTAATGCCTGCAAAATCATGTGCTATAAACATTATTTTCATGTGACTCAATTTCCTACGAGTAGGCATTAATATACTCATATCCAAAATTAGCTAATGGTAGTGCTCATTTTTTTTATTATACCAATAATCCAAATCCCATCTCTCCTTATAGCATTTAAACGTTTCACATTTGATTTTCTACCTCCATTATAACCAAATGTTTGATGCTTTCTAACACCATCATTGGCCTTATGTTCTCCTCTCTTTGTCATAAAGAATCCTTTCAAGTTAGCATACTCTTAATATGCTTGAAAAATTTTATCCAAACTTAAAAAATACATGCCTAAGTGAGGACCATTTTGAATGTTGAAATTATTTATGGAAGGTTGAACATCATTAAGTAAACTTTCTTCAACGCCATCCACATCTCCATCGGAACCTTCCACCTCTTTTTTACTGCATTTAGTGAATCTTCATATTCGTTATCACCAATTATCTCTTAAAAGAGTTTTTATCTCGTTGTCATATTATTGTCTGAAATTTCTTACCCTACTGATGAAGATAGTAGATATTTTCTATTGAATGCATAGAGGAACTAATGCCTTTTGAAAACTAAAACTCCATAAGAAGTTTGACTTTAAGACACTTAGCTTTACTAGTTTATACATTAATTTCACCACTGTGGGTTAGAACTAAGAAAAATAAAATAAAATTCTCTATTTTGTTAAGATTATCAATATTTTAGATTACTTGACGAAGTGAGAAATAAGGAACCCTTGGAGTTAAAACTATTAGGATTTAACTACCTAAGGCATTCAACCTTACACGAAGATTTGGAGAATGTAGTATAGTTATGATAACTTGTTTAATCTTCCAAAGGTTTCTAGGGAAATGTTATTAGGTGATTAATTATGATTTTTTCCTCCAACATTGTTTAACTGTTCAAATCTCCCTCTTTGCAAGATAAAGGCCATTTTAGTTTTTTTCCCACCATATTATTTTTTCTTTTGGATAAATTCTATCAAGATAACATTACTTTAAATTATATAACAATAAAAGTAATTGAAACAATTGTCATAACTCGAACCCAAGGGCACATGACCGGTACTAGGAAATGGGAAAGCATAAAGCTACTGAAACCCATAGTGAGTTTTAAAAGAAAAATGCAGAATATTTCACCTTAAAACCTCAAAATAAAAAAATTAAATCATAATACACATTATCAAACTGATTTTTCTCAATTTAATTAAACCATAACATCATAGTGCGTAAAATAAATAAATATCATCAGTTATATAAAATAGTACCTCAGTACATAAATCTCAATACATAATATCCCAACTTAAAATATGCAGTTATACAGTTCTCTACTGTGATACATGAATACTAATACAAATACAACTATATAGACCTACATAAGATAGCCGGTGAAGAAGCTACACAACATAGAGAAGTAGGCCTAACAAAAGAGTCCCAAACTCCTAAAAAAAATAAATTGAGGGGAGTCAGACCTCATTGAGTAAGCTAATTAAAGAATTGAATGCAGTTTGAAAATCTCATTTAAAATAAGTTTTTATGAAAATATAATATATTTAAATGCCTTTTTAAAACATTTCAGTATTAAAAATTAGGTAGAATCCGAGTCCTCAATTTTTAACAATCATTTGGCTCACTTATATCCAAGACTGCCAGATCCCGAGAGCAAAGTATCATTAGGATGCATAGCTACAATCACATCACTTAATCCAATATCATTGACGGTGTCCGAGAGCAAAGCATCAGCAGACCTTCAGCCCTAGTGATTTAATAAATATTAATCCAACTATACTGGCGATGTCCAATAACAAAGCATCACCAAACCTTCAGCCCCAATATTTATTAAATAATCAAATATTATATTATTGGCAGTGTCCGAGAGCAAAGCATCACTAGACCATCGGCCCCAGTAATATAATCAAATATTTTACCGGTGCACATATGGTCATGATGAAACCCATCAGGTAGCCCGTTCTATCATAGTTTATTTAAAATAAATAAAGATAAATAAAATAAGGAAAATCACAATAAATGAAAATAAAGTAAACCAACTATAATTTAAATCATGCATCATTATTTTAAAGTACTGACTAGAATCTCACAAATATATAATTCATTAAAATTTAATATGATTTAAAATGAAAGACCTGACACTCAAATCAAATATTAACTTACAAGATGAAGGCACTCCTTTGATACGTCGTGTCTGACCTCGACTGATAGACGCGATCGAAGGAGCAGTTAAAAGATAGAAAATGAAATGACAATTAGAAAACAGAAACCCTAACTTCTAGAATTTCTAAGAAAGACTCGACTTAGAATTCAAAACTTAGGACTAACCCAATGTCATATTTTACGAGAAATCTACTAAAAATTCGACAAAGTCTCCTCTATAAAACGGACATCCCTCTACCGAAGTAGAATCAATCCTGCAAGCAAACACATTTCTAAACTTCACACAAGCTCAACAATTCAGGTTGGGATCCCGAACTACTCAAATCCCCAACCGACGTTCACAATCCATCAAAAATAAATAATTTAATAATAAATATTTAAAATCATTAAAAATCCATAAAATATCCAAAATGCCACAATTTAATTTATTTAAATAATAAAATATTAAAACTAATTATTTTTCCAAATTAGATAATAAAATCCCAATAATTTATATAATATTAATAAAATCCAAAATTTACAATTATTCATCATAAAATAGTCAAATCCACATTTAATTATTTAAATAGTTTAAATATATTATAAAACTAATTAAAAACCCATTTAATCACAAAATAATAAATAATTTAATATTTGAATATAATTTTCAAAAATTAGAATTAATTAGTTAAAAATAGTAATTAATTTATAAAAATTATACAATACTCTATAAAATTCTAAAACCATTTAAAATATAATTTAATTATATTTTCAACTAAATTACATAATTGCCCCCAAATTCCAATATTCACGTAAACATAATAATTCCTCAAAAATAATATAAATTTACTAAAAATAATTTTATTAACACAAAAATTACTAACTTAATATACTAACACTAATTACTCAAATTTCCAACCAAAAATAATTAATTAACATAATTAGCAAAAATTACAATTTATATTATTAAAATATTCAAAAATACCCATAATTAAAATTAACTAAAATAATTTAAAATCAACTAAGTACATATAGATCAACTCAAAAATTAACCAAATATTAAAAATAAATTAAGCAAAAATTATATTAATTAACTAAAAATTAAAATAAACACAATATCTAACAAACAACTAACAACAACTAACAAACAACTAACAAACAACTAATAAACAACTAACAAACAACATAGAATCAACCTAACAAAATCAACTAACTAACCTAGAACTCACCAAAAGCAGAATTCTAGGATAGGGAGGGTTGTTGTTGTTGTTGTAGCTAGAAGAAGAAAGAAGTAGGCAGTGATGAAAATGGCGTGAGGTGATAAGGATGCTACTATAACAGGCGCAGAAATAGGGAAAGAAGAAGGAAGGAAAGTGGTGGGTATCATTTTTGACCGAGTGGTTGAGCTTTTGACCTATAATATAATTGTCAAAATTACTCAACCACACAATATATATATGTATACATTTATATATACACATACATAACACACATATAACAATAATAAAAATAATCCTAGTTAAAATAATGATATTAATAACAATAGAAATATAATAATAATGCTATATATAAAAAATATATAATAATAATAGTATATTAATAACTTCGGTATTATAAATAATAAAGTTCCCAAAATATATTTATATTAATTAAAAATATATCAGTGATTACAATCTCCCCTCCTTATAAGAATTCATCCTCGAATTCAAAGAAAAATAAGGAAATACAAAGTCTATTGATGAAAAAGATAGGGATAGGCGGCTTGCATCTCAAATTCTGTCTCCCACATACAATCTTCTGTTGTGTGGTTACTCCAAAGCACTTTCACCATTGGAATCTCCCAGGAGCAAAGCTGACAAACTTAGCGATTCACAACCGCCATTGGATACTCCTCGTAAAATAAATCTTTATTGAGCTCCACTGCTTGGGGTTGAAGTACGTGAGAAGGATCAGGAATATACTTTCTCAACATATATACATGGAACACTGGGTGGATTCGAGATAACTCAGGTGGCAACACCAGTCTATAGGCCACTCTCCAACTTGTGACTGTATCTCGAAGCCAACTTACCTTTCTTACCGAACCTCATAACTCCTTTCATCAGAGATACCTTCAAAAACACCATATGTCCAACTAGAAATTAAACATCTTTCCTTTTAGGATCAATATAACTCTTCTGCCTGCTGAAAGCTATCCTCAACCTCTGCTGAATGATAGGAACTTTCTTAGAAGCAATCTGCACTAGCTTTGGACCTGTCAGCTGTCTCTCATTAATTTCCTAACACAAAGGTGATATGCACTTCCTACCATACATCGCCTTATACGAAGCCATCTCAATACTTGTATGATAACTATTGTTATATGCAAATTCAATAAGTGGCAAGTGGTTATCCCATTAACCTCCAAAATCCATCACACACATTCTGAGCATATCCTCTAAAGTCTGAATGGCCCTTTCATATTGACCATCAATTTGAGGATGGAATATTGTACTGAAGTCTAACCTTGTACCCAAGGCTTTAGGTAACTCTTCCAAAAAATAGATGTAAAAATGACTCCTCTCTCATATGTTATGCTCACTAGAACTCCATGAAGATAAACAATTCTGTTGACATACAACCGTGCCAACCTGTTAGTAGAGTATATCTTCTTTATCTATAGACAGTGAGCTGACTTAGTTAACCTGTCAATGATCACCCAAATTGCATCAAATCCACTTGTTGTTTGAGGCAAACCAGTCATAAAATCTATGGCAATTATATCCCACTTCCACTCTGGTATAGGCATGGGCTATAACAATCCTGAGGGCCTCTGATGCTCTAGTTTCACCTGTTGACATGTGAGACTCTTGGATACAAATTTTGCAACATCCTTCTTCATTCCATTCCACCAGTATATATCCTTTAAATTATGATACATCTTGGTGGAACCTAGATGAAGACTATAAGCAGAAAAATGTGCCTCTTCCAAGATCTCTTTTATTAAATCATCAACATCTGGCACACAAAACTGAGTACCCAAGCCTAGAACACCCTCACTATTAATCACGAACTCTATGGATTGACCTTATTATACCTCAAACATAATTCTCTATAGTTGTGGGTCCCTTCTTTGAGCTACTTACAAAGCATTTCATAGTCACTTTCCACTACAAACCCTGATCAATCAGCTTATGCAACTCTTGAATAATCGGCCTCCTCTCAGTACTGACATGGGCAAGACTGCCTACTGATTTTCTGCTCAATGCATTAGCTACTATGTTCGCCTTGCTTAGGTGGTAAAGAATAGAACAACGTAGTCCTTTAGAAGTTCCATCCATCTTCTTTGCCTTAGGTTCATATCCCTCTGCTTGAAGATATACTTCAAGCTCTTGGGGTCGGTGTATATTTCACAAGTGACACTATATAAATAATGCCTCCAAATCTTCGGTGCGAATACAACTATTGCCATCTCCAGATCGTGAGTGGGATAATTTTGCTCATGCTTCTTCAACTGCCTCAAAGCATATGCAACCACTCTGCCATTCTGCATTAGCACACAACCCAGTCCTACATAGAAAACATCATAATACACCGTGTATCCATCGTCACTAGAAGGCAAAGTCAGCATTGAAGTTAAAGTAAATAATTCCTTAAGCAACTGAAAATGCTCCTCAAATCTATCAGTCTATATAAATCTAACATTTTTCTAGGTTAGTTTGGTCAAAGGCATGATAATCTTAGAGAAATCCTTCACAAATCTCCTCTAATAGCCGCTAAACCTAAAAAACTTCTCACTTTAGTAATCGTTGTGGGTCTTGTCCACTCAGTGATCACCTCTATCTTCCTGGGATCCACATGAATTCCATCTTTAGACACCACATGGCCTAAGAATGCCACTTGGTCTAACCATAATTCACATTTTGAAAACTTTGCATACAACTGGTGCTCTCTCAAAGTCTGCAGCACCAATCTTAAATGCATCGCATGCTCCAACTTATTCTTGGAATAGACCAAAATTTCATCAATAAACATGATCATAAATCGGTCCAAGAATGGCCTAAACACCTTGTTCATCAAGTCTATAAAGGCAGCTAGGTCATTAGTCAACCCAAAGGACATCACTAGGAATTCATAATGGCCATATCTAGTCCAAAATGCTGACTTGGGTACATCCTAACTTCTAATCCTCAGTTGATGATACCTAGATCTCAAATCAATCTTAGAGAAATATTGAGCTCTTTGCAACTGATCAAAAATATCATCAATCATGGGGAGTGGATACTTATTCTTAACAGTAACCTTATTCAGCTATCTGTAATCAATACAGAGTCAAAGACTACCATCCTTCTTCTTCACAAAAAGAACCAGAGCACCCTAAAGAGATGTAGTAGGCCGAATAAAACCCCTATCTAATAATTCATGTAGTTGCTCTTTCAACTCTGCAGGTGCCATCCTATAAGGTGGCATAGAGATAGGATATGTACCAGGCATAACATAAATACAAAATTCTATCTCTCTATCCAGTGGTAATCCAGGTAACTCCTCTAGAAAAACATATAAGAATTCATGTACCACTGATACCCTTTCCACTGTTCCCATTTCTACTTGAACATCTCTAACTATAGCTAGATAGCCCTGACACCCTCTACTAAGCATCTTCCTAACTATAATAGTAGAAATAAGATTACAAGGTAAAAAACTCTCACTACCTCTGAATCTGAATTCCTCTTCACCTGGAATTCTGAAAATTACTTCTTTCACTCGATAGTCCACAAAAGCACAATACTGGGACAACTAATCCATTCCCAAAATCACATCAAACTCGATCACATCTAGAAGAACCAAGTCTACCAACAACTCTCTACCTTTAACCAACACAAGACAAGATAGAAAGAAAATGTTTGTCTCTAACTCATCACTAAGTAGAGTCGAAACAGACAAGGGAAAACTCATCTTGGAAGGAAGACAAGCCACTTTCGAAGCAAACAAAGAAGACACAAATGAATACGTAGCACCTAGATCAAATAGGACTCTATCCTCAGAGCAACATATAGGAATAATACTTGCTACCACAACATTGGATGCCTGCACATTTTAAGGAGTCAAAGTGAAGACCCTAGCTTATCCATGTCCTGGTTGTTGTGAGGTGAACAGTTGAGTATGTCCTCTGCCTCGACCCTGCTGACTCGCAAATTGTATCGATCACTGTTGAGGGTACATGGGTGCCTGATATTACTGAGGCACTTGCTATAAGGGCTGGACAATAAAAGGTAAAGATCCTTGAGTAAAGGACGGTTGGAATCTATAGTTCGAACAAGCTCTAGTAAAATGTCCAAACTGACCACACTTGAAACATGCTCCTGGCATCAAATGATAAGGCCCTTGATGCACTCACACACATGTGGCACACACACTAGCTCCAGACCCATAATTGCCTTGTCCAGAGCTTTGTCCACTGCTGCTTCTAGCACTACCACCAAATCTAGCAGCCTGCAATCCTGAGTAAGGCAATGCCTACCATTCCAATGTGCTCTGAACTATCTACTCTACTAAGAAGGACCTACTGATTGAGCACTCGTGCTGCCTATCTAAAACACTATTTGATGCACCCTTTGAATAGGTTTGACAATGCCATTATCATACAGGTCAAGTATGGTGTTGTGTCGGATATGCCTTCGCTCTAACTGTCTCGCCTCCTCCACAACACTCTCTAGACTATGGCCCTTTGGTCGAATGCAAATATAAGTTGGGCCTAACCCAGTCATGTACAACTCAATTGCTCTGGCAACATCCTACCTCATATCCTCAGCATGTTTCATCAATCTATAGAACTCCCGAGTGTAGTCCTCAACTGATCAATCTCTCTTATCGATATTAAGTAGTTGTCATCTATAGTTCTCTCACATAGATGAAGGATAGAAGAATCTCATAAATTGCTCCTTAAATCCCAACCAAGTCATCGTGGTTATGAAAGGCTGAATGGACTGTATAAACTAGTCCTAAGCTGTCGTTGAGACTGATAACTCCACTATCATAATCCTCTGATAATCAGAATACCTAGATCTGCTCCTGGACTCAATGGTGTTAATGAAATCCAATACGTCTCCAGTACTATCAAAATAAACTCGCCCCACTTTGGAGTATAATAATGTCTCATATGCATCAAACATCCCTTGATTCTGTTACTGAAGCATCTGTTGCACTATGGGCATCGCCTAATTAAGAGCTACCAAGCCCTGATTAATACCTGTCATACCAGCTATAAAAGCTGTAGGATCCTCTATTAGAATGTCATGACCCGAACCCAAGGGCACGTGACCAGCATTAGGGAATGGGAAAGCATAAAGCTATCGAAACCCATAGTAAGCCTCAAAAGAAAAATTATGGGATATTTAACTTTGAAACCTTACAATAAATAATAAAATGACAATGCACATTATCAAACTAATTTTTCTCAATATAATTTAAACCATAATATCAGTGCATCGAATAAAATAAATAAACATCGATTATATAGATAGTATCTCAGTACATAAAATTATAAATACATGAATTTTCAAATAAAGTATACAGTTATACAATTTTCTCTACTGCGGTACGCGAAAGTAAATACAACAAAACTGAATAGACCTATGTAGAATAGCCAGTGACGAAGCTACACAGCGAAGAGAAGAAGGCCTAATAGTAAACTCCCAAACTCTTGGAAAAAAAATAAGTTGAGGGGAGTCAGACCTCACTGAGTAAGTTAATAAAGAAATGAATACGATTTGAAAACCTGATTAAAATAAATTTTATGGAAATATAATATAATATAATTTTATTTCAACCATTTGGTATACATATACTAAATCCATTTTTAAAATAGAAGAAATAAATATTTAAATATCTTTTTAAATCGTTTCAGTATAAAAATCTGGTAGAACTCGATTTATAAATTTTTAACAGTCATAAGACTCACTTATATCCAAGACTGCTGGATCCCGAGAGCAAGGCATCACCAGGATACACAGCCGCAGTCATATCTCTTAATCCAATATCACTGGCGGTGTTCAAGAACAAAGCATCACCAAACCATCGGCCCCAGTGATTTAATAAATATAAACTAAAATGTATACTGGCAGTGTCCGAGAGCAAAGCATCACCAGACCTTCGGCCCCAGTAATATAATTAAATAATCACATATTTTACCGGTGCGCACATGATCTTGATGAAACCCATCAGGTGGCATGTTCTACCGTGGTTTATTTAAAAATAAAAGAAAATAAATAAAACAATGAAAATTACAATAAATAAAATAAAATAAATCAACTATAAATTAAATCATGCTGACTAGAATCTCATAAAATTAAATTAATAAGAATTTAAATATAATTTAAATTAAAAATTCGACTCTCAAATCAAATATTAACTTACAAGATAAAGGTGCTCCTCTGGCACGTCGTGTCCGACCTCGACTGGTAGATGCGACTAGAGGGGTAGCTAAAAGACAGAAAAGGAAATGACAATCAGAAAATAGAAACCTAACTTCTAAAGTTTCTATGAAAGACTCGATTCAAACTCAGAATAAAAATTTTAGGATTGACCCGGTGACACATTTTACGAGAAATCTACCGAAAATTCGGTAGAATTTTCTCTGTAAAACGAACATCCCTCTACCAAAGTAGAGTCAATCCTGCAAATAAACACACTTCAAAATTCACAGTGGCACAACACCTCGGGTTGGGACCCCAAACTACAAAATTCCCAACTGAGGTTCACCAAAAATACAAATAAGCAAATACTAAATATTAATTTAGTAAATCACCAAAAATAATAAAAATTTAATAATAAATCATAATATAATTTATTTAATTTTTAAAACACTAAATAAAATTATTTTCCACCATAATTTAAATAAAATTTAAAATAATAATATAATATTAATAACAATCCAACTTTCCAAATATTCAACATAAAATAGACAAATTCAAACTATAATTGCCCATCTAGTTTAAATATACCAAAATATTAATTAAAAACTCATTCAAACCACAAAACAATAAATAATTTAATTTTGAATAAATTTTTAAAAATAGTTAGTATCAATTAACTAAAAATAATAAATTATTTATAAAAAATTATTTTAATACCACATTTTATCTCAAAAATATCTAAATCATAGTATTTAATTATAATATCAAGAAAAACACACCATTTACCTATTATTTCAAAATTTACATAATAAACATAATTTCTAAAAAAATTAAATAAATTATAAAAAATTATTTTATCACTACTAAAATTATTAACATAATATACTAACACTAATTAACTCAAATATTCAACCAAAATAATTATTTAACTTAATTAACAAAAATTCATTTTTTTATTATTAAATATTCAAAAATACCCATAAATAAAATTAATTCAAAAAAATATAAAAAAATTATTTTTGAGTAGATTGAGCTACAAACAACAACATTTCTTAAGCAACAATTCATGGATCAAAGCCAAATAATTAATAAAAATTCAAAACCCTATTGATACCTAAACTAAAAATCAAAATATCTCAAAATAGAGGAAGTTAGAGCTCAAATCGAGCATAGAAATGGACTCACCAATCCAAGATGAGTTAAACGACACTGGAATGAGAAGCTATGGTAATCGAAGTCTTCATCAGCTTCAATGGTGGTCTCCTCTGTCCAACAGCTTCTAGGTGTGCTTAGCTGCTCTTCAGGTGTCGGAGAGGAAGAAGAAAGAGAGGGAAGGTGGCTGTGGTGAGTGGTGGTGGTCTGGCTTGGTCTGGTTGGTGGTCGGATCGCGTGAAGAGAAGCAGAAATAGAGACAAAGAAGAAGAAGAAAATGGCAGGGGAGAGAGAGAAATAAAAGAAAAGAAATGTAGGGGAAAAAGACAAAAATATATTGACCCGTATGTCTTTATTTTGACTAACTTATGTCTATATTATATTCAAATAATATATATACACACACACACACTAATAATTTAATACACACACATAAAATATCCATGCAAATAATGTAGTTTAATAATAATAATAATAATAATAATAATAATAATAATAAAACAATGTCATTTAAATAATAAAATAATACAAATTCAAAAATCACTTTTATTAAAATAAAATATAGGGTATTACATGGAATTTGAGGATCTACCTAAGGCTAATCCTGCCTCTGAGCTGTTGCTATTCTAGCTCTGCCCCTACCTCTAGATTGAGGGGCAGGAGGGAGAATCTCATCCTGAAATGACTGCTCACCATCATCAGGCTCTACATCAACAGTAGGGGCATTCCAAGCATGCCTCATTTTAAAAAGATAAGAAACCCAAATTCAAAACCAAACAAGAACACAGATGTAGAATCCTAAGGATAAGAAAATCTACAAATAATAGATAACAACCTAAGTACCGCAATAACATGAGAAAAGACAAACATTAATAGTCAAAAGCATGAAAAGCGAGCCAAAGCTCTGATACCAACTTTGTCACGACCCGAACCCAGGGGCACGTGACCAGCATCAGGGAATGAGAAAGCATAAAGCTACTAAAACCCGTAGTGAGTCTTAAAAGAAAAACGCGGAATATTTCACCTTAAAACCTCAAAATAAAATAATTAAATCATAATGCACATTATCAAATTGATTTTTCCCAATTTAATTAAACCATAACATCATAGTGCATAAAATAAATAAACATCATCAGTTATATAAAATAGTACCTCAGTACATAAATCTCAAAACATAATATCCAAATTTAAAATATGCAGTTATACAGTTCTCTACTGCGATACATGGATACTAATAGAAATACAACTATATAGACCTACATAAGATAGCTGGTGAAGAAGCTACATGGCGTAGAGAAGTAGGCCTAATAAAAGACTCTCAAACTCCTAAAAAAAATAAATTGAGGGGAGTCAGACCTCACTGAGTAAGCTAATTAAAGAATTGAATGTGGTTTGAAAATCTCCTTTAAAATAAGTTTTTATGAAAATATAATATATTTTTAATTTATTCAATTCATTTGATATACATATAGAAATTCATTTTTCAAAAGGAAAGAAAAAAATATTTAAATGCCTTTTTAAAACATTTCAGTATAAAAAACTAGGTAGAATCTGAGTCCTCAATTTTTAATAATCATTTAGCTCACTTATATCCAAGACTGCTGGATCTCGAGAGCAAAGCATCACTAGGATGCACAACTGCAGTCAATCACTTAATCCAATATCACTGATGGTGTCTGAGAGAAAAGTATCACCAGACCTTCGACTCCAGTGATTTAATAAATATTAATCCAACTATACTAGTGGTGTCTGAGAGCAAAGCATCACCAGACCTTCAACACCAATATTTATTAAATAATCAAATATTATATTATTGGCAGTGTCCAAGAGGAAATTATCACTAGACCATTGACCCCAGTAATATAATCAAATATTTTACCAGTGCACACACGGTCCTAATGAAACCCATCAAGTAACCCGTTCTATCTAGTTTATTTAAAATAAATAAAGATAAATAAAATAAGAAAATCACAATAAATGATAATAAAGTAAATCGACTATAATTTAAATCATACATCATTATTTTAAAGTACTGACTAGAATCTCACAAATATATAATTCATCAAATTTAATATGATTTAAATTGAAAGACCCGACACTCGAATCAAATATTAACTTATAAGATGAAGGCGCTCCTCTGATACGTCGTGTCTGACCTCGACTGGTAGACTCGACTGGAGGGGTGGCTAAAAGACAAAAAATGAAATGACAATCAGAAAACAAAAATCCTAACTTCTAGAATTTCTAATAAAGACTCGACTCAGAATTCAAAACTTAGGATTAACTCGATGTTACGTTTTGCGAGAAATCTACCAAAAATTCGGCAGAATCTCCTCTGTAAAATGGACATCCCTCTACCAAAGTAGAGTCAATCCTGTAAGCAAACACACTTCTAAACTTCACACAAACTCAACACCTTGGGCTGGGATCCCAAACTATTCAAATCCCCAACTGAGGTTCACAATCCACCAAAAATAAATAATTTAATAATAAATATTTAAAATCATTAAAAATCCATAAAATATCCAAAATGCCACAATTTAATTTATTTAAATAATAAAACATTAAAACTAATTATCTTTCCAAATTAGATAATAAAATCCCAATAATTTATATAATATTAATAAAATCCAAATTTTACAATTATTCATCATAAAATAGTCAAATTCACATTTAATTATTTAAATAGTTTAAATATATTATAAAACTAATTAAAAACCCATTTAATCACAAAATAATAAATTATTTAATATTTGAATATAATTTTCAAAAATTAGAATTAATTAATTAAAAATAGTAATTAATTTATAAAAATTATACTAATACTCTATAAAATTCTAAAACCATTTAAAGTATAATTTAACTATATTTTCAACCAATTACATAAGTACCCCAAAATTCCAATATGCACGTAAACATAATAATTCCTCAAAAATAATATAAATTTACTAAAAATAATTTTATTAACACAAAAATTACTAACTTAATATGCTAACACTAATTACTCAAATTTCAAACAAAAAATACTCAATTAACAAAAATTACAATTTATATTATTAAAATATTCAAAAATACCCATAATTAAAATTAACTAAAATAATTTAAAATCAACTAAATACATATAGATCAACTCAAAAATTAACTAAATATTATATTAATTAACTAAAAAATTAAAATAAACACAATATCTAACAAACAACTAACAAACAACACAAAATCAACCTAAGAAAATCAACTAACTAACCTAGAACTCACCTAAAGCAGAATTCCAGGATAGGGAGGGTTGTTGTTGTTGTTGTTGTTGTTGCTGTTGTTGTTATTGTTGTTGTTATTGCTGCTGCTACTGTTGTTGTTGCTGCTGTTGCAACAAGAAGAAGAAAGAAGCAGGCGGTGATAAAGATGGCATGAGGTGATGAGGATGTTGCTGTAATAGACACAGAAACAAGAAAAGAAGAAGGAAAAAATGGCGTGAGAGAGAAAGGGAAGAAGAGGAAAGTGGTGGGGATGGTTTTTGATTGGGTGGTTGAGCTTTTGACCTATAATAATAATAATAATAATAATAATAATAATAATAATAATAATAATAATAATAATTGTCAAAATTAGTCAACCACACAATCTATATATATATATATATATATATATATATAACACGCACATTTAACAATAATAAAAATAACCCTAGTTAAAATAATAATATTAACAACAATAGAAATAATAATAATAATGCTATATATATATATATATATATATATATATATATATAATAACAATAGTATATTAATAACTTTATTATTTTAAATAATAGAATTCCCAAAATATATTTATATTAATTAAAAATATATTGGTCATTACAACAATAACTGAGTACGTAATTATAATAAAGAGTGTTGTCCAAAAATAATTATAATAAATAGTATAAACATAACATATAAAAATAAATTGGTTATTATTCTCTATCGTTTTTAATTGTCGTTTAAGTATTATGCACATAAATTAAGAAATGTAATTAATATAAGTATAAAATACTATACTACCCTTATAATAATTCCTTCAACTAATTATTATTTTTGTATATTCTCAAAAATAGTGTATGTATAAATAAAGATATAATAGGAAAAAAAGTAATTAAAATACATTGATAGTTGAAAACGTCAAATGTAATATCCCGAGTTTTTTAAATACTTTTATACTGCATCGAGATATATAGTGTTAAAATTTTTTGTATATATTTATGATATTTTAAGAGTTGTTATTTGTTTAAAGCTAATTTTAATTATTTTATATTATTTTAAGTACTTTACATAAAATTTTCCCGAGAATTGTATTTTCGAAAAAATTGACACGTAAATAATTTAATACTATTTATTTTGACTAATTTTATGAATTTGCATGAACTCATACATAATTTTAAAGTGCTAAAATAAATTGTATATATGTGTATTTATTTAAATTAATTAGAGCTTAATTAATTTCCTTAATTTTATTATTTAATTTTTTTGTATTAATTAATTAATTTTAAGTGTATAAATTATTAAATATAATAAAATATTTGTGTGGTAAATATCATTTGTGTGTGGGATTATATTATTATAATATATATAAGGTGGACATATATATATATATATATATATATACATTATTTTATAACCAAAAAAAAATACAAAGTTTACAGAAATTACCAAAATGCCATTGTCTCCTTCATTTTTCTTCCCAAACGGATTCCACCATTTCCAACCACTTTCAAGCTGGTTTTATTGCTGTTAATATGCCCCTCAGCCTTCCTCTTCCACCTCCAGCCATTTCCACCACCTAAAGCTCCCATTTCCGGTGTTGTTTGGCCGGATTTTCATTAAGAGGCCAAAAGTTGCTCCTAACTCCGATCAAGCACTTTCCGGCCACCAAATTCGATGCCGTCAGTCTCTATCTTCTCCTTGAGCTCTGTTGAGTGTGATTCCAAGATTTTTTTCACTTGATTTGGTCTAGAATTTCTTAGGTTTCAATTTCTTCAAATCAGCCATTTTGGGTTTTGAAATTTTTTTAGCTTCAATTTGATTGATTCATGAAAACTTCCTTCACAAACTTTGTTCCTAGAAGCTTACTCTACATGATTTAATTTTTTTAGAATTTTTGGAATTTATTTTAATTTTTGTGAATTTTTTATTATTTTATTAATATTTTCTAATTTTCTAAAATTAATTATGAAATTGTGTTTTATGGTGATTATAGGTGTTGAAATGAATTATAGAAATTTATTTTTAATTTTTGTGAATTTTTATATATTTATTTAAAATTTATTAAGTTTATGTAATTTCGAAAAATAAGGTTAATTATGTGTTTAATTGAAATAAATTGGTAAATTGAGTATATTTATTGATATTATTGAATTATATGTTGAGAAATTAATTTTTGAGTAATTATATAATTTTTGGTGAATTTTTGAACATTTATAGTAAATTTATACATATAGGGTTATTTTGGTAATTTTACACTAAATTGGCTAAAAATGTAATTAAATTGGTTTTAATAGTTATTTAGGGTATAAAAATGATTTCTACAAATTATCTAGTATTTTTAACTAATTAAAAATATTTTTCGTAAATTATTTTCAAATTATATATATAATATACGATTTTTCTAAATAAATGAGTTTTTATCGGTTTTTAACGTGTTTTAGGGTTAATTACGTAATTTGGATTTATAAAATGTATTTTTATTATATAAGGGCATTTTCGATATTTTGTAATTATTCTGTGAATTGTGAACCTCGGTCGGTGAATTGTAGTTTGAAATCCAACCGAGGGATTGTGGTTGTGAATTTGGTGATATTCCAAAATGTGTATTTTTTGCAGGACCAGCTCTACTCTTTGAGTAGAGAGATGTCCATTTTACAGGGGAGGTTCTGTCGAATTTTTGGTAGAATTCTCGTAAAACATGATGTCCGGTCAAATCCCTATTCTAATTCTGTATCTAAAATTCTAGATCGAATCTTTAGAATTTTCGTTAAATTTATTCTGATTTCATGTTGTCATTTGTTTATTTAGCTGCGCCGAGACCGAGGCCTAAAGGATTAGGCCCGCCGAGTTTGTCTCGTGGAGCGCTAACATGTGAGTTATTATACTGTATATATATATACATTGCATATAGGATGCATGACTTAGGATTTTTATTTTCATTATATGTTTAAACAGTAATTTAATTATAATATGATTTGGTATATTTTCGGTTTATTTTTAGTATATCTTGATATATAAATGTTTGTATATTTTTGATATACATTTAATATATCACTGGTATATTTAGAGTTTATTTTTGATATACGTATGTTAGATATTTAGGTTTATGTTTGTTATAATTTAATATTTATACATGATTTAAATGTGCATCGAACCATAATTATTTTATTAAATGATTAGTATAATTTAGGTTTATTCTTAAATAATTGCATGCTATATTATAAACCTACACTTAAATTATTTTTATGTTTATTTTTGGTATATTTTGATTTATTTCCAAATAAATACATGTTTTATTATTAAATTAAACATAACACATTAGTGGTATATTTAGGGTTTATTTTTGATATATGCATGCTAGATAATTAGGTTTATTTTTAGTATATTTGTGAATATATGTTAAACACAAACACATATTTAAATGAATATTTATACATAAATGTTTTATTAAATGATTTGTGTACTTAGGGTATATCTTTTGTATATTTAAGTATATTTTTAAGAAAATGCATGTTATATTATTGTTACTCATTTAAATTGTTTTTAACCATATTAATGATTTATCTTTAGTTTATTTCATATTTTATTTGACATATATATATACACGAAATATACTGGCTATATTTTAGGTATATTTTTGGTATATATATATGGTTGATTTTATTATTATGAATGTCATTCCACATTAATTATTTTCAGAATAAATGATTTACTTAAGTGAAGGATATCAATAGAACGTGCTTCCTAGTGGGCAGCATGTAATATCCTGTATTTTTAAATATTTTTATATTGCATCGGGATATGCAGTGTTAATAATTTTTGTATATATTTATGATATTTCATGAGTTGCTATTTAATTAATATTGATACTTTAAGAGTTTGTAATTTAATTAAAGCTAATTATAATTGTTCTATATTATTTTAAGTACTTTACGTAAAATTTTCCCAGAACTTGCATTTTCGGGAAAATTGATACGTAAATAATTTAATATTAATTATTTTAAACAATTTTGCACATTTGCATGAACTCATATATATTTTTAAAGTACTAAATAAAGTGTATATGTGTATTTATTATTTAAACTAGGGTTTAACTAATTACCCTAATTTTTATTTATTTATTTATTTATTAATTAGTTTTAATATTATAAATTATTTTTAGTGTATAAATTATTAAAATATTAAATTATGTGTGTGGTGAATATTTATTGTCTATATCATATTATATATTAAAATAATATAAAGTATATATATAGATACATACCTATACATACGCAATATTTATCAAAAAATCAAGATTTGGCAAATTATAATTCTGCCCCTCCCTCCTTCTTCTTCTCTCCCAACGCCCTACCCTCACTGCGCCTCCCGTTCTGGCACGCCGGACCGCCCTTCGCCACCATCAGCTGCCACCAACCTCCTCCCCCTTCCTTCCTCTTCCTCTCCGATGTGATCAGGTCGCCGGAAGCTCGCTGGAACGCCCAAAATTTACGGTGGCAGCAAATGGAGCTCTTCGCCGTCAACCATGATTCTGACCACCATTTCGTGCACCGCCGGTCTTCATTGACTCCTTGAGCTCTGGTGGTCCCTATTCTAAGCTCCTTTTGGCCGGAAAACAAGTGGTTGTTGAGGTTTGAGCTAAATCTTCAATTCGGCCATTTTAGCTTCTTGATTTTTTTGAACTTCAAATTGATTGATTCATGAAAAATCCCTTCACAAATGTTGTTCCCCTTAGCTTAATCTTCATGTGTGAATTTTTGTAGAATTTTTTGGGAATTATTTTGATTTTTGGGTATTTTGAATATTTGATTATTATTTTCTAATTTTTGAAAATTAATTAATTAAATTATGAAATTGTATTTTATGATAATTATAGGTTTTGAAATGAATTATAGAAATTTATTTGAAATTTTTATGAATTTCTATGTATTTATTTTGAATTTAATTAGTTTATGTAATTTTGGAAAAATAGGGTTAATTGTGTTTTTAATTAAAATTAATTAGTTAATTGAGTTTAATTATTAATATTATTGATAAATATGTTGAGATAATTAATTTTGTGCAATTATATTATTTTTGGTGAATTTTTGGATTAATTTTAGTATATTTATATATATATGGGTATTTTGGTAATTTTACCCTTAATTGGCTAAAAATGTAATTAAATTAGTTTTAATAGTTATTTAGGGTATAAAAATGATTTCTACAAATTATTTAGTATTTTTAACTAATTAAAACTATTTTTTTGTAAATTATTTTCAATTATACATATAATATACGATTTTTCTAATAAAATGAGTTTTTATCGGTTTTTAATGTGTTTTAGGGTTAATTACATAATTTTTACTTATAAAATGTATTTCTAGGATATAAGGGTATTTTCGATATTTCTATATTGATTTGTGAATTGTGGACCTCGGTCGGTAAACAGTAGTTTGGAGTCCGACCGAGGGGTTGTGGATGTGTTTCTGTGTCTATTTTTCGAAGTGTATTTTTTTGCAAGGCCGGCTCTACTCTTTGAGTAGAGAGATGTCCATTTTATAAGGGAGGTTCCGCCGAATTTTTGATAAAATTCTCATAAAACGTGATGTCCGATCGAACTCTAATTCTGATTTTGTGTCCAATATTCTAGATCGAGTTTCTAGGATTTTCTGTTAAGTTTATTCTGATGTCTGTTATTTATTGTTTGTTTGTTTAGTTGCACCGAGATCGAGGTCTAGTGGACCAGGCCCGTCGGACCCATCTCGAGGAGCGCACTAAGTGTGAGTTACTATTATATATATATATGTTTTAAGATGCATGATTTTAGAAATGTATGTTTTATTTTGATTAATTATGCATAAATAATTCAATTAGTATTTAAGTTTATTTTGGTTTATCTTTAGTTTATTTTCGGTATATTTTAAATTATATGCATGTTTTGCTAATAAATTAGGTTTAAAATGCTTTCAAATACATTTCTAGTTTATTTTGTAATTTAATTGGATTTATTTAACATATATATACTCGAAATATACATGGTTTACTTTTGGTATATTTCTAGTATATATATGGTTATTGTTGTTATTACATTTAAATTCATGCATCATTTACTTTTATGAATGTATGCTTTATATTTTAATAAAGGATATCAATAGAACGTGCTGCTTAGTGGGCAGCACTAGGACCGAGTACATACCGGTACGCTTATAGCATTTAAGCTATACTACTAACCATTTGTGGATATTGATTGGATATGATTATTTGATGTGTGAGATATGATTTGGGAGTGTGATTGCTGGAGCTCGGTTGACCAAGTGTCTCGAGGCCAATCACACTGACAATCAGACTGCTAGAGCTCAGTTGACTTAGTGTCTTGGGGCCAGTCTACTGTCCAAATGGAACAAAGGAATATATTTGGAATAAGTGAGCCTGTATGGCTAGAGTGTTGCCTAACACTGTTTTCGAGGTTACGATATTGTAGGGTTCTATTCGATCCTTCATAAACAGTGATTTTCAATAAAAATATATAAAATGAGTTTATTGCATCTGTGTGTATTTGCTTGTATATATATATATACATATTATATATATACTTTTGATTGTGTGCATTGACATTTAGTATGCATGTATATATATTATAGTAATTCACTCAGTGAGGTCTGACTCCCCTCTGTTGACCATTTTTTTCAGGAGAGTCTTCTTCCTCAGACCTCAGTAGCAGGCCTATACGCCGGATTTCTTCCCCGGCTTTGTTATATAAACTGCTTATCTAAGTCTTGAGTTTTATTTTATAATCTACACACTGCAGTAGTTGTAATAAATTGGGGGTTTTATGTATATATTTGTGTGAGTTATGTATTTTAAGAATTTGAACTAGATTTGTATTAAAAGAGTTTATTTATATATGAGATGAGAATTTAATTTAAATCCCGAGGTGGATTATTATTTCTATATTTATGATTTTATTCCGCTGCACAGTATTTTATTTAATTGTGTTATTATTACTACTGCATGTTTTATTTTATTTTAGGCTTGCTACGGGTTCCGAATTCGAAAGAATTCCCATTCCCTAGCGCCGGTCATGGCCCCTGTTTTAGGTCGTGACACAGCACTAGGGCCGTGTACGTACCGGTGCAAAAGAATAGGGTTAAGTGAGAGTTAATTTTGGGTGATTATAATTGATTTGACTAAGATTAATTGTCACGACCCGAACCCAAGGGCACGTGACCGACACTAGGGAATGGGTAGGCACAAGGCCCCCGAAACCCGTAGTAAGCCTAAAAGAAAAGAAAAATAAAACCTTCCAATTTTAAACTTTAATTAATAACAGAACATATTATCAAACTGATTTTTCTCAAAATATACAAATTCAAAGTGCTTATTTAGAAAGTGCTTCAACATCTCAGGTTATAAATCAAATTTAAATCCTCATACATAAACATGGTTTACACAAATAAATTACACAATTATGTTTAAACCATACAAATCCTTAGTACATATACTACTATAGCAACCTAGAATAATGCAACAGTACAGCTTACAATGACCTGCATAAAATAGCCGGTGAAGAAGAAACCCGGCATGGAGGTAGTCTGAGGTTGAACTCCCAAGCTCCTGGAAAAAAATAAATTGAGGGGAATCAGACCTCACTGAGTAAGTCAATAAAAGAGCTGTACGGTTTGAAAACCTTTTTGAAAACTATATATTTATAATGAAAATAATTTATAGTGTATAGGTATAGCTTTTGAAAAATCTCGGTAGAACCCTAAACCCAAAAATCTAAATGGCCAACTGGGCCCACTTATTCCAACTAGACTACCGGTCCCCGAGAGCAAAGGCATCAACCAAGGCACCAAGTCATAGTCATTCACTTAGTCCAAATATATAGCACTGGCGGTCCCCGAGAGCAAAGGCATCGACCAAGGCACCCATCCCAGTCCATTAATAACCTTACAATCACTGGCGGTCCCCGAGAGCAAAGACATCTCAATTATTCAAAAATTAAACGAATAAATTTTGTATTCCTTCATCAAAACATAATTATAACCCAATTTAAAACCATTATAATGTATTATAGGTATATATATATATATATATATATATATATATATATATATATATATATATAGTATTTGGAATTTAATATTTAAAATTTACACTACTTAGGTAAAAATACCAATTAATTTATAAAAATTGTCTAAACCCCTTAAATATTAATAAAACTAATTAAAATATATATTTAACTATGTTTAGCATAAAATTACATTTTTAGCCCCCTAAAATACATAAATTACATAATGTGCTATTAATACTAAAAAAAATTCCTTAAAATTATTTAATCATGCCAAAAATTCATTTTCTCAAAATAAATCTTCCTAATATAATTAAAACATTTAATCAACCAAAAATTTTCTCCCAAAAATATAATTTAACCTAAAATCACATTTGGCATAATTCAAAAATATTTATAAAAATAGTATAAAAATCACAAAAATTATAATTTGAGTTCTAAAATTAATAACATTCACTTATAACCTCAATTATTAAAATTTCATAAATTTTTAACCATAATTTTCAAAATTAGTATAATTACCCATTAAATACCTAAAATTTACATAAACCTCTAATTAACACAAAAATTCCAAAACCTAAAATAAAATTAATATACTAAGAACAATTAACTATAATTACTTTAATTATATTAACTAAACCAAATAAAACCCAATGAATCAACTAAAATAAATTAAATAAAAATTATGAAAATTCTGTAAATTAAGGAAAATTAGGAAAAAATACTTAAAAATTCAAATTGAAGCAATTTATTGGCATAATCCAACATATACTAAAAAACAACCTAAAATCAACATTCAAAATCGACCAACAACCAGAAAATAACCTGACAACAACCTAAAAATAACACTGAGCAACTCACCTTCAACCTTCAATTCCGGCGCCGGAGGTGAGTTACAGCGGCGGCCCTTGGCTTGGATGGACACCTAAGAAGATGAGGGAAGTTGGGGAAGCTTGGGTGGCACCGGATTAGCTTGGGTTCGAGCTGATAGAGGAAGAAAACGGGAGGCAGCAACAGCAGCACCTCATGAAGCTTCCTTCTCGCGGCGGCAATGGCGATTCTGGTGGTGGCAGGACGAACAGCGCAATGAAGGAGAAGGAAGAGATGGTGAGGGACGAAGTGGGAGAGGGTGCAGGCTCGAGAAGCTTCTTCTTCCTGTTTCATTTTTGTTTTCTTGCTTCCTCTCTACACATATACTTACACACACACACACACACACACACACATATATATATATATATATATATATATATATATATATATATACATGTTTATAGTAGCACATAAATAACCATAAAATTTAATATGGTTTAAAATAGTAATGATAATAATAGACAAATAAAATTCTAGATAATAAATAAATAATACTCACATAAATTAATAACCCTAAAATTATATTAATATAAATATAATATCATGCAAAAGTAATTATTAATAACACTATTAAAAAAAATCTCTTTATTTAAATAAATATATAGGGTATTACAGTCTCCCCTTCTTATATGAATTCGTCCCCGAATTCAAGAAAAGAAAGAAAAGAAGAATTACAAGGCTAAGAAGGAAAGAGATATGGGAAAGAAACTCGCATCTCGGCTTCAGTTTCCCAAGTGCAATCCTCAATGGAATGGTTACTCCATAGCACCTTCGCCATCGGTATCTCCTTAGTCCACAACTGACGAATTTGGAGATCCACAGTTGCCACTAGGTATTCCTCGTAAGTCAGATCGTCGCTAAGTTCTACGGTTTGAGGTTGCAACACGTGAGACGGATCAGGGACGTATTTCCTTAGCATGGATACATGAAATACAGGATGAATCCTCGACAGTCCTGGTGGTAACACTAGCCTATACGCTACTTCACCCACTATAGATCAAATCTCAAACGGTCCGATGTATCTGGGAGCTAGCTTACCCTTCTTGCCAAATCTTATAACTCCTTTCATTGGAGACACCTTCAGGAACACCATGTCTCCAACCATGAAGGATACATCCTTCCTCCTAGGGTCAGCATAGCTCTTCTATCTGCTGAAAGCTGTCTTCAATCGCTGCTGTATAATGGGGACTTTCTTTGAAGTAATCTGCACCAACTCTGGTCCCGTTAACTGCTTTTCACCAATCTCCCAACACAACGGTGATCTACACTTCCTACCATATAGTGCCTCATACAGAGCCATCTCGAAGCTAGCATGATAGCTGTTATTATAAGCAAACTCAATCAATGGCAAGTGTGAATCCCATTGTCCTCCAAAATCCATTACACACATCCTCAGCATATCTTCTAACATCTGGATGGTCCTCTCTGACTGACCATCTTTCTGAGGGTGGAAGGCCGTACTGAAATCCAATATGGTACCCAAGGCCTTGTGTAACTCTTTCCAAAAGACTGAGGTAAAGGTGGCTCCCCTATCCAACACTATACTCACAGGTACTCCATGTAGACAAATAATCCTATTGACATAAAGTCTCACCAGTCTATCAGTAGAGTACATCTTCTTTATAGGTAGAAAGTGAGCTGACTTAGTTAACCTGTCAATAATCACCCAAATAGCGTCATAACCTCCAGTAGTCCGAGGTAGCCCAGTCACAAAATCCATGGCTATCATATCCCATTTCCATTCAGGAATTGGCATAGGTTGCAACAGTCCCAAGGGTCTCTGATGTTCAAGCTTTACTTGCTGGCAAGTCAAGCACCTGGATACAAACTCTGCAATGTCCCTCTTCATTCCATTCCACCAATATTTATCCTTCAAGTTATGATACATCTTGGTAGAACCTAGATGAACACTATATGCAGAAAAATGTGCTTCTTCCATAATCTCCTTCCTCAAGTCATCAACATCTGGCACACAAATCCTAGTGTCCAATTGAATACACCTTCTCTGTCAATCACAAAGTCTCGTGACTGGCCTTATTGCACTTCATACATAATCCTCTACAACTAGGGATCTCTACTCTGAGCTGCCTTAACTCGATCCAAGTATACTGATCGTAAACTGAATTGAGCTAAAAGGCACTTTCGGGTAACTTTCATCTGCAACCCCTGATCAATCAACCCATGCAACTCCTTGATAATGGGCCTTCTCTCTAAGCTAATATGGGCAAGATTGCCCGCTGATTTTCTACTCAAGGCATCCGCGATAACATTCGCTTTGCTTGGATGGTATAAAATGGAATAATCATAATCCTTAAGGAGTTCCATCCATCTTCTCTGCCTCAAATTCAAGTCCCTCTGCTAAAAAATATACTTCAAGCTCTTGTGATCAATGTATATCTCACATGTCACCCCATACAAGTAATGCCTCCATATTTTTAAAGCAAATACAATAGCTGCCATCTCCAAGTCATGAGTAGGATAGATTTGCTCGTGCTTCTTCAACTGCCTCAAAGCATAAGCAATCATTTGGCCATTTTGCATCAACACACAGCCCAATCCTACTCTGGAAGCATCATAATACACTGTATAACCTTCATTTCCAGAGGGCAAAGTTAGAATTGGAGCCGACGTTAACAAGTCTTTCAATAACTGAAAGTGCTCTTCGCATTTGTCCGTCCATATAAACTTAGCACTCTTCTGGGTCAACCTTGTCAAAGGTGCAACAATTTTAGAGAAGTCTTTCACAAACCTTCTGTAATAGCCTATTAGACCCAGGAAACTCCGTATTTCTCTAACTGTAGTCGGCCTCAGCCACTCTGTAATAGCCTCTATCTTTTTAGGATCCACCTGTATGCCATCTCTAGAAACCACGTGGCCTAGAAATGCCACTTGACGCAACCAAAACTCGCACTTTGAGAATTTGGCATACAATATGTGCTCCCTTAAAGTTTGAAGCACCCTTCTCAGATGCATAACATGCTCAGCCTCGCTCTTGGAATAAACTAAGATATCATCAATGAAAACTATCACAAACCGATCCAAGTATGGCCTAAACACCCTATTCATCAAGTCAATAAAGGCTGCTGGAGCATTAGTCAATCCAAAGGACATTACTAAGAACTCATAATGGCCATATCTTGTTTGAAAGGTTGTCTTAGGCTCATCACCTCTTCTAATCCTCAACTGATGATACCCAGATCTCAAATCTATTTTAGAGAAGCATGTAGGACCTTGAAGTTGATCAAACAGGTCATCGATCCTCGTAAGTGGGTACTTATTCTTGATGGTGACCTTAGTCAACTGCCTGTAATCAATACAAAGTCGAAGGCTACCATCTTTCTTCTTTACGAACAATACTAGAGCACCCCAAGGCGATGTACTGGGCCTTATGAAACCCTTATCAAGCAACTCCTACAACTGCTCCTTCAGCTCCTGTAATTCTGCTGGTGCCATTCTGTAGGGTGGCATAAATATAGGATCCGTACCAGGTATGACATCGATACAGAACTCTATCTCTCTGTCTAGAGGTAATCCTAGTAATTCTTCAGGAAAGACATCCAGAAATTCACACACCACTGGCACTTACTCAATTGCCACATTCTCTTGATCAACATCTCTTACCACTGCCAAGTACCCCTGACAACCCCTTCTAAGCATCTTCCGGGCTGTAATGGCAGAAATGAGATTACGAGGCATGGAGCTCTTTTCACCCTTGAAACAAAATTCTTCTTCATCTGGAATTCTGAACACCACTTCTTTCTCTCTATAATTCACCAAAACATAATACCTCGACAACCAATCCATACCCAAAATGACATTGAATTCCAGCACATTAAGCAACACCAAGTCCACCAATAGTTCTCTACCATCAACTATCATCGGACACGAAGGAAAGAAGACATTTGTCTCTAACTCGTCACTAAGACGAGTCGACACAGATAGAGGAAAGGACAACCTAGAAGGCTGCCACTTAATTCTCAAAGCGAACACAGGAGAAATGAAGGAATGTGAAGCACTGGGGTCAAACAACACTCTAGCATTGTATGCACAAACTGAGAGAATACCTGCTACCACTGCATTCGAAGTCTGAGCGTCCTATGGTGTCAAAGTGAACACTCTAGCCTGACCATGACCTGCCTGCTGAGAAGTCGAAGGCTGTGCAAATCCACGACCGCTAGGTCTACCAACTAAACCTCGACCCTATTGACTCATAGGCTGAGGGGGTCTCTGCTGTGGCTGTATGGGTGCTCAATACTGCTGAGGCATCGGATAGTAGGGCTGAGCCACTGATGAAGACGAACCCTAAATGTACTGTGGCTGGTATCCGGAGTGGGGACAAGCTCTGGTAAGATGTCCAACCTGCCCACATCTGAAGCAAGTGCCCGTCAACATATGACATGGGCCCTGATGGAATCATCCACAACTCGCACAAGCACTGGCTCCAGACCCAGAACTACTCTGCCCGGAACTCTACCCACTACTACTGTTGCTGACTCCAGTACTAAATCTATGACTTCTACCACTCCTCTTGTTCATGGCATAACCATGGCAACCAACTCGATGGGTCCTGGACCTCCTACCACTCTGCTGTGAACTACCCGCAACCTATTGACTCAAACTACTAATGTGAAATGCTGGCTGCTGGTACCCGGGAGCTACTCCATATCCACTGCCTCCGACCATATAAGGATCTACCATGGTGCCCTAGCGGATATATCGCCTCTCTATCAAATGGGCCTCCTCAATCACACTCTCTAGGGTGCGATCCTCGATACGTATATCTGAAGCAAGCGGGTCCCAATCCAGTAACATACAGCTCCACTACTTTGTAAGGGTCCTTTTTGATATCCTTTACATGTCGGGACAACCTATTAAACTCTCTGGTATAGTCCTCCACTGATCTATCCCCTCTAGTAATGTGGAGTAACTGCCACCTGTAGGCATCTCTAGTGGCGAGAGGATAGAAAAATCTCAACAAGCGATCCTTAAACTTTGGCCAAGTTAGCTCATGCATCGATGGCTGAATCGACTACATAAACCAGTCCTGAGCGGTCGCCTGAACCGATAACTCCACAATCATAATCCTCTGATAATCCGTATGTCCCATCCTGGTACGTGCCTCAATCGCATTAATGAAGTCTAAGGCATCACCCGTACCGTCAAAAGAAACTCTACCAATCCGAGAATAAAGAAGTGCTGCCTCAGTGTCTGACATCCCCTGGTTCCTTTGCTGTAGCATCTGCTGTACAAGGGGCATCGCCTGATTTAATGCTGCTAGACCCAATTAATCCCTGCTAGTCTAGCTGCAAAGGCTGTGGGATCAACAGCTGGGGCTTCATGCTCGACTGGCTGCTGATCAGGAATCTCAGCTGCAGCTACCCTAGCTCGACCTCTACCTCTACCTTTGCTCCTACGACGTGGAGTAGGAAGGGGAGCCTCATCATGCACAGACTGCTCATCAAGTCTAAGAGTCGGATCAACATCGGGGTCGGTACGCACACGTCTCATTCTGAAAAGAAGACAAGGAAAATTGAATTCAAAACGGGGTAAGAATATTTAACGCAATGCGGAATTAGAAACAAGAACATCTCAAAGACAATTATTAATCCTAGAGCTGTAGTAGTTACATAGAAAGATAGACATGGACAATTAATCAAACTTATGCTCTGATACCAACTTTGTCACGACCCGAACCCAAGGGCACGTGACCGACACTAGGGAATGGGTAGGCATAAGGCCCCCGAAACCCGTAGTAAGCCTAAAAGAAAAGAAAAATAAAACCTTCCAATTTTAAACTTTAATTAATTACAGAACATATTATCAAACTGATTTTTCTCAAAATATACAAATTCAAAGTGCTTAATTAGAAAGTGCTTCAACATCTCAGGTTATAAATCAAATTTAAATCCTCATACATAAACATGGTTTACACAAATAAATTACACAATTATGTTTAAACCATACAAATCCTTAGTACATATACTACTGCAGCAACCTAGAATAATGCAACAGTACAACTTACAATGACCTACATAAAATAGCCGATGAAGAAGAAACCCGACGTGGAGGTAGTCTGAGGTCGAACTCCCAAGCTCTTGAAAAAAAATAAATTGAGGGAAATCAGACCTCACTGAGTAAGTCAATAAAAGAGCTGTACGATTTCAAAACCTTTTTGAAAACTATATATTTATAGTGAAAATAATTTATAGTGTATAGGTATAGCTTTTGAAAAATCTCGGTAGAACCTTAAACCCAAAAATCTAAATGGCCAACTGGGCCCACTTATTCCAACTAGATTATTGGTCCCTGAGAGCAAAGGCATCCACCGAGGCACCAAGTCATAGTCATTCACTTAATCCAAATATATGGCACTGGCGATCCCTAAGAGCAAAGGCATCGACTGAGGCACTGTCATGACCCAAACTAAGAGTCATGACCGATGCTAGGGAACGGGAATTCTTTTGAATTCAGAACCCATAGCAAGCCTAAGAAAATAAAATCATACAATAAATAAATAAAAGTACGATCGAATTAAAATTTTTCTGAATCAATATATAAAATAAATACTCCAAATCCTTTTATAAATGAATACATATTCGTACAATATTCAAACACAAATTCTTAGAGTATATAATATCCAAAAAAAATAATACACTTCCAATATAATAACACTACTACTGCAGTTTCTAGAATACAATTCAAAGTTCAGAATATACATTTGCATAAAACAGTCGGGACTGAAGAACACCGGCGAGGAACTCTACAACTAAGGTCTGACGATATGGAATCTCCTGAAAAAAATAATTGAGGGGGGTCAGACCTCACTGAGTGAATTATTATACTATATATACATACAAACTAAACCATAACAATCAGGCATTCTTATATATATATATATGTATATACACACATTTCACACGAATGCCAAACTTTGCTTTTATAAATATACTAAATGTAGAAAACGTTTGTTTTAATTCATGAAGGATCCATATAACCCTAAATAATAACAACCTCAAACAATCCCATCATCACTCTAGCCATGCAGGCTCACTTGATTCCAAATAGAACACTTATTCCAATTTGGACAGCAGACTGGCCCCGAGACACTAAGTCGATCGAGCTCCAGCAGTCTGGCTGTCAGTGTGATTGGCCCCGAGACACTTGGTCAATCGAGCTCTAGCAATCACACTATTTATCACCTCACATCTCAATCAACCCAATAGATCATTCAATTCACTTATGGACAGTAGACTGGCCCCGGACACTAAGTCAACCGAGCTCCAGCAGTCTGACTGTCAGTGTGATTGGCCCCGCAATCACACTATCTAACATACCATTAATCTTAGTCAAATCAATTAAATCAATTATAATCACCCAATTTTAACTCTCACTCAATCCTTATCTATCGTACCGGTACGTACACGGTCCTAGTGCTGCCCACTAGGAAGCACGTTCTATTGATATCCTTCACTTCGAATAAATCATTCATTCAAAAATAATTAATGTAGAACAATATTCATAATAGTAAAACCAACCATATATATATATATACCAAAAATATACCTAAAATATACCCAGTATATTTCAGGTATATATATTTATATATGTCAAATAAAATATGAAATAAACTAAAGATAAATCATTAATATAGTTAAAAACAATTTAAATGAGTAACAATAATATAACATGCATTATCTTAAAAATATACTTAAATATACAAAAGATATACCCTAAGTACTCAAATCATTTAATAAACCATTTATGTATAAATATTCATTTAAATACATGTTTGTGTTTAACATATATTCACAAATGTACTAAAAATAAACCTAATTATCTAGCATGCATATATCAAAAATAAACCCTAAATATACCACTAATGTGCTAGGTTTAATTTAATAATAAAAAATTTATTTATTCAAAAATAAATAAAAAATATACCAAAAATAAACTTAAAAATAATTTAAGTGTCGGTTTATAATTTAACATGCAATTATTTAAGAATAAACCTAAAATCTACTAAAACTATACCTAAGGTATACTAATCATTTAATAAAATAATTATGTCTAAGTGTACATTTTAAAACATGTGTATATTACTCAAATGTATTAAACCTAAACCTAATTGTTTAATGTGCATATATCAAACTAACATGTATAATTATTTAATATGCATATATATAAGAATGCAACCCTAGATATACCAAAAATATTATAATTTAAATCATTTTTTAAAACATACAATGAAAATGAAAAATTCTAAATAATGCACCCTATATGCAGTGCATATATATACAGTATAATAACTCACATATTAGCGCTCCACGAGACAAACTCGGCGGGCCTGATCCGTTAGGCCTTGGTCTCAGCACAGCTAGACAAACAAATGACAACATGAAATCAGAATAAATTTAACGAAAATTCTAAAGACTCGATCTAGAATTTTAGACACAGATTTAAAATAGGAATTTGACTGGACATCACGTTTTACGAGAATTCTACTGAAAATCCGGCAGAACCTCCCCCGTAAAATGGACATCTCTCTACTCAAAGAGTAGAGCCGGTCCTGCAAAGAAATACACTTCGGAATAAACACAGGATTATAACCAAAATCCCTCGGTCGGACTCCAAACTACAATTCACCGACTGAGGTTCACAATTCACAGAATATTTATAAAATACCGAAAATGCCCTTATATAATAAAAATACATTTTATAAATCCAAATTACGTAATTAACCTTAAAACATACTAAAAATCAATAAAAACTCATTTATTTAGAAAAATAGTATATTATATATAATTTGAAAATAATTTACGAAAAATAGTTTTAAATAGTTAGAAATACTAAAAATTTGCAGAAATCATTTTTTTATCCTAAATAACTATTAAAACCAATTTAATTGCATTTTTAACCAATTTAGTGTAAAATTACCAAAATACCCCTATATATATATTCACTATAAATGTTCAAAAATTCACCAAAAATTATATAATTACTCAAAAATTAATTTCTCAACATATAATTCAATAATATCAATAAATATACTCAATTTACCAATTTATTTCAATTAAACACATAATTAACCCTATTTTTCAAAATTACATAAACTTAATAAATTCCAAATAAATACATAAAAATTCACAAAAATTACAAATAAATTTCTATAATTCATTTCAACTCCTATAATCACCATAAAACACAATTTCATAATTTAATTAATTAATTTTCGAAAATTAGAAAATAATAATAAAATAATCAAAAATTCACAAAAATTAAAATAAATTCCAAAAATTCTAAAAAAATTAGATCATGTATATTAAACTTCCAGGAACAAAGTTTGTGAAGGAAATTTTTATGAATAAATCAAATTGAAGCTAAAAAAATTTGAAACCCAAAATGGCTGATTTGAAGAAATTGAAACCTAAGCAATTATAGACCAAATCAAGTGAAACAAAGCTTGGAATCACACTCACCAGAGCTCAAGGAGAAGATAGATACTGACGGCATCAAATTTGGTGGCCGGAAAGTGCTTGGTCGGAGCTAAGTTGATTTTTGGCTCCTTGAAGAAAATCCGGTCAAAACTCACCGGAAAAGAGTGTTTCAGGTGGTGGAAATGGCTGGAGGTGGAAGAGGAAGGCTGAGGGGCATAGTAATAGCAAGAAAACCAGCTTGAAAGTGGCTGGAAATGGAAGAAAACGTTTTGGGAGGAAGAAGATGAAGGAGGGGCAAAACTGTAAATAAAGGGATGTTTTGGTTTTTTGATAAAAAAATTATGTATATATATATATATATATATATATATTCACACTATATATTATAATAATATAAAATTTCACACATATTAAATATACACCACACACATATTTTAATATGTTTAATAATTTATAAACTTAAAATTAATTAATACAAAAATTAAATAATAAAATTAAGGAAATTAATTAAGCTCTAATTAATTTAAATAAATACACATATATACATTTTATTTTAGCACTTTAAAATTATATATGAGTTCATGCAAATTCATAAAACTAGTCAAAATAAATAGTATTAAATTATTTACGTGTCAATTTCCCCGAAAAAATAATTTTCGGGAAAATTTTACGTAAAGTACTTAAAATAATATAAAATAATTAAAATTAGCTTTAAACAAACAACAAACTCATAAAATATCATAAATATATATACAAAAATTATTAACACTGCATATCCCGATGCAACATAAAAATATTTAAAAATTCGGGATATTACAGTCTTCCCCCCTTACAAGAATTCGTCCCCGAATTCTAAAAAGAAAATTACAAGATTAAGAAAGAAAGAGATACGGGTAAGAAGCTCGTATCTCAACTTCAGTCCCTCACGTAAGCTCTTTTACTTTGTTGCCACGTCACGGAACCTTGATCATCTGAATCTAGTTCGAACATAACTATTGAGCTTGATAATTTACAATTACAATTGATTCCTTCTCAAACTTCAGATCTTCATTCAGTTCTATATTGTTCAACGCGTCTCATCACACCACTTTTCGAAGACATCTTCAGAATTACAGTCTTCGATCTGAAACTCCATATCTCTGCATCTAGGATCCATATCACTCTTCTTATCACAGCAACTTCTTCATTGTATTCTGAATCATCTTATATCTAATTAAGACTTCTTTCTATAAAAGCCTCAGGTGGTGTCATTCCAATATTGCTATGGTAGCTGTTATTATAAGCGAATTCTATAAGTAGCATATAATCAACCTAGCTACCTTATAGATCCAAAACACACATCTTCAACATACTATTTAGTGTTTGGATCATCCTCTCAGACTGTCATCTGTCTGAGGATGAAAAGTAGTATTGAAATCCAATCAGGTGTCTATTACTCTCCACAATCTCTGCCAAAATCAAAAGGTAAACACTGTACCTTTACCATATACAATGGACACAGGTAGTTCGTGCAGGCACACAATATATTTCATATGCAGCTTAGCCCTCTTAGCTACTGAATAAGTGGCTTCCACTGGCCAAAAATTAGCTGACTTGGTCAATTTGTCTACAGTCATTCCAACAGAATTATATTCACCCTTCGAACGAGGTAACCAACCACAAAAATTATCACAATTCTCTTTCATTTCCACCTAAATTTAAAAGAGATCGAAACTTCCCAGAAGACTTCTGATGTTCAGCTTTCACCAGCTGGTAATTTAAACACTTAAAAATACAATCAGTCACATCCTTCTATAATCCAACCCACTAGTACTGATCCTGAATACTGTGATAATTCTTAGTAATCATCTAGATGTACACTGCAAGTTCATTTCCACAACTTATATAGAATCCCTTTCTCAGATTACAACATCAACCCTGTATCATTAACTTGGGCATCTCCTATCAACATATCATTCTTTGGTGATATGCCATGATGATATGCTATGATGAATGTCATGATGAGATGATATAATGAAATGTTATGATGAAATGCTAGAATGAAATGTCGTGATGAAATGCTGTAATGAGATGCTATGATGATATGATGAAATGCTGTAATGATATCAGGTCTTATCCTCTAAAGTTCACATAACCCTCAGATCAATCAATCTTCTTCAGTACTTGGAAGTTATTCTAATAAACATCTGTTCACACAATCTTCCTATTCTTCTGAGTTATGCGGGTCATAGGAGCTGCAATTCTAGAGAATTCTATTTAGATTTCCTATGATACCCAATTAAACCCAAAAAATTACAGATCTCAATGGATTCAGTCAGTCTGGGCCACTCAGATGTTGTTTTGATCTTTTGTGGATCAACTCAAATTCTATCTTTAAATGCCACAATTCTAAGAAAAACAACACTCTCCACCCAATGATCACACTTCTTGAATTCAGCATAAAGCTGACATTCTCTTAGTGTCTGTAGTATAGTCCTCAAGTGATATACGTGCCCTTTTCATTCACTTCGAATACATTAGTATATCATTAATGAAGACTACTACAAACTGATCCATAACTAATGATAACCCGACTTCAAATCAATTTTTGAAAAGAATTGTGCACTCTGTAGCTGATCAGATAGGTCATCTATCCTCAAAAGAGGATACTTGTCCTTCACTGTTACCCTGTTCATCTCTCTGCAGTCAATGCACAGTCTCAAGGTACCATCCTTCTTCCTTACAACAGGACTAGTGCACCCCAAAGAGAAACATAAGGTCTGACAAAACTTGGTCATACAGCTCTCACAATTGCTCCTACAGCTCTGTAAGAGTCATTTGTAGGGCTACATTGAAATAGAAGTTATATTAGGAACCACATCGATACAGAATTCAATGTCTGTAAGGTGGTAAACCTGGTAACTCACAGGCAATTAAAACATCTGGGAGAGACAACTTCTCTACTGAAGTATACTCAACTAGACCCAGATATTCCTGACAACCCTTTCACATCTTATCAAGATTAATTACACCCAAAAGTCTGAATTCATAATAACTCTTTGAATCTCAATTCTCGATTCAGATGCCAATATATTACGCTTAATCCTGTAACACATAATTCCACCAGTCTCCTCTTATACTGTATTACGTCTTCAGCATGACGTATCAGATTGAAGAGTTTACAGGTAATCTTCTCAACTGATTACTCTTCTCTTATTCTGTGCAATAGCCGATACAGGTAATTATCCTTCCTTAAAGGTGGATGGAAGTATCTTAGAAATCCCCCTTTAACTCAAATTATGTGTTGCAGTCAGAACTGACAGCTTGCCATAAGGAATAAAAGAGCGCTTCGTCTTCATTAGACATTTTCCAATTCCCCCATCAAAGCATATCAAATAACTACCAAACTTGACTAAATGCTATCAAGCTCTTATTAGTCTCGGCTATCCTGGCCACAATTATTGCACGTTCAAGTCCAAAAGGAATGCTTGTACTACTTACAATGACTACCTTAACCCTTGTGTTATAGTTGCCTCTAACCTACCCCTATACTAGATAGGTGTAGTAGAGTTAGAACTATAACCACAACTTCAACTTGAAAAGACTGATTATCAATATTGTCTCTGCAGAAGAAATAATTCACATTCACTGAGCTGAAAAGATATGGAAATCAATAGAATTCAGAATATAGCATATACGCAGAATTGACATGTCTCAAGTTCTCGGTTGAAAAAGAAATTACATCTGCTGAACGATCGAAGGTATCAGCACCGCATCCTGCAAAACTCTTATTGCAGAAGTGTAATATCCCATATTTTTAAACATTTTTACACTGTACCGGGATATGCAGTGTTAATAATTTTTGTATATATATTATGATATTTTCACGAGTTGATATGTATTTAAAATCTATTTTAATTATTGTGTATTATTTACAATACTTTACGTAAAATTTTCCCGGAACTTGCATTTTTAGGGAAATTTTCACGTAAATAATTTATTATTAATTATTTTAAATATATTTTCAGACTTGCATGAACTCATACGTATTTTTAAATTACTAAACACCGTGTATGTGTGCAATATTTATTTAATTAGGGTTTAATATATTACCCTAATATTTTATCATTTTATTATTAATTGTTTATTTAAATTAATATAATAATATATGGTGTGTATTTTTCCCATATATTTTATTTATACACTATATTTTAATATATACATATTATTTTATTATTTCTTTTTTTCTTTTTCTTTTTTCTTTTTCTTTTCTTTTTCTTTTTCTTTTCTTTTCTTATTCTTCTTTTTCTTCTTCTTCTTCTTCCTCCCGCGCGACCACCCTTCCCCTCACCGCTGCAAACCCGACCACCTACCATCGGTGTGCCACCAGTAGCTCCACCCTCCACTTCCAGCCACTCCGCCGCCCCCAATCTCCTTCTCCAGCGCCGATGAAGCCAAGGAAACCATTTTTGGCCAAAAGTTGCAATTTCTTCACACCTCACGATTCTGGCCATCGTTTTCGACACCGCTGATCTCTTTCTTCTCCTTGAGCTCCGGTGAGTGTGATTCTAGCTTTGGTTTAAGCCTAAATGGTCTAGATTTGCTTAGGTTTCGAATTTTCCAATTCGGTCATATTAGGGTTTTTAATTTTTTTGAGCTTCTAATTGATTGATTCATGAAAAATCCCTTCACAAATGTTGATCCTACTTGCTTAATCTACATGTATGAATTTTTGTAGAATTTTTGGAGATTTTTTGGATTTTTGGGTATTTTTGAATATTTTAATATTATTTTCTAATTTTCGGAAATTAATTATTTAAATTATGAAATTGTGTTTTATGGTTGAATTAGATGTTAAAATGAATTATAGGAATTTATTTGGAATTTTTATGAATTTCTAAGTATTTATTTTGAATTATTGAAGTTTATGTAATTTGGGAAATTAGGGTTAAATGTGTTTTTAATTGAATTTAATTGGTTAATTGAGTTTAATTATTAATATTATTGATAAATATGTTGATAAAATTAATTTTTGATAATTGTATAATTTTTGGTGAATTTTTGAAGTAATTATAGTATATTTATATATATAAGGGCATTTTGGTAATTTTACACAAAATTGGCTAAAAATGTAATTTAATTGGTTTTAATAGTTATTTAAGGTATAAAAATGATTTCTACAAATTATTTGGTATTTTTAACTAATTAAAACTATTTTTCGTGAATTATTTTTAATTATGTATATAATATACGGTTTTACTAATAAAATGAGTTTTTATTAGTTTTTACAGTGTTTTAAGGTTAATTATGTAATTTCTACCTATAAAACGTATTTCTATGAGATAAGGGTATTTTTGGTATTTCTGGAATTGTTCTATGTTTGTGGACCCCGATCGGTATATTGTAGTTTGGAGTCCAACCGAGGGGTTGTGGATTTGTGTTGAGCTTGTTTTTCAAAGTGTATTTCTTTACAGGGTCGGCTCTACTCTTTGAGTAGAGAGATGTCCATTTTACAGGGGAGGTTCTGTCAAATTTTTGATAGAATTCTCATAAAACGTGATATCCAGTCGAACCCTGATATCGATTCTATGTTTAATACTCTAGATTGAATTCTAGGATTTCTGTTAGGTTTATTCTGATGTCAGTCATTTATTGCTTATTTAGTTGCATCGAGATCGAGGGCTAGTGGACCAGGCCCGTTGGACCCATCTCGTGGAGCGCATTAGGGTGAGTTACTATACTATATATTTATATGCTTAGGATGCATGATTTAGAAATATATGTTTATTTTGATTAAATATGCATAAATAATGTGATTTGTATTTAAGTATATTTTTAGTTTATTTTTGGTATATATTAAATTATATGCATGTTTTGTTAATAAATTATATTTAAAAATGTTTTCAAATATATTTCTAGTTTAATTTATGATTTGATTGGATTTATTTGACGTATATATACTCGAAATACACCTGGTTTACTTTTGGTATATTTCCAGTATATATATGGTTTATGTTGCTATTTTATTTAAATTCATGCATCATTTATTTGTGAATGAATGATTTATATTCATTAATGAAGGATATCGATAGAACGTGCTACCTAGTGGATGACACTAGGACCGAGTACGTACCGGTACGCCTATAGTATTTAGGCTATATTTCTAACCAGTTTGTGGATATTGACTGGATGTGATTATTTGATGTGTGAGATATGGTTTAGAGGTGTGATTGCTAGAGCTCGGTTGACCTAGTGTCTCGGGGCCAATCACACTGGCAGTTAGACTGCTGGAGCTCGGTTGACTTAGTGTCTCGGGGCCAGTCTACTGTCTAAATGGATTAAGTGGATATATTTGGATTAAGTGAGCCTGTGTGGCTAGAGTGTTGTCTAACATTATTTTCGAGGTTGCGATATCATAGGGTTCTATTTGATCCTTCATAAATGACGGTTTTAATAAAAACATATAAAATGATTTTCCTGCATCTGTGTGTATTGCCTGTATATATACATATTAGATATATACTGTTGACTGTATGCATTGTCATTTAGTGTGTATGTATATATATTATAGTAATTCACTCAGTGAGGTCTGACTCCCCTCCGTTGATAATTTTTTAGGAGAGTCAACATCTTCAGACCTCAGTAGCATGCCTGTACGCCGGATTTCTTCCGCCTCGGCTTCTTTGTGTAAACTGCTTACTTGAGTCTTATTTTTATAATCTAGACACTGCAATAGTTGTAAATTAATTATGGGATTTTATGTATTTTAATTATGTGAGATATTGTATTATATTTAAAACTGGATTTGTATTCAAAGATTTATATATGAGATAAGATTTGACTTAAATCTAGTTGGTGAAAATAATATTATGATATTTATGATTTTCATTTCCGTTGCATTATATATTGCTACTATTATTGCATGTTTTTTTTATTTTTAGGCTTGCTACGGGTTCCAGATTCGAAAGAATTCCCGTTCCCTAGCGCAGGTTATAGCCCCTGTTTTGGGTTGTGACAAAGTTGGTATCAAAGCGGAGTTCTGTGTCAGGGCTTAGTTGTGTGAGTTGTGGCCCTAGTTTTCAGAGTTGTGTTTTCTGTTGAACTACTGCAGTGAATTAGGTTCGAGTACATCTTGATAAGTATTCCTTGCTTTAGTTTTCTACGTTATTCCTCCGTTGTATGTTTTTTTTTGAATCTTTTCATTTGTCCTTTCAGAATGAGGAGGTGAGCGCGTGTCGCTCCACCGATCATTGAGGTCGAGGATGATGAGTCTTTTCAGGATGAGGTTTTACCTCCTGAGTAGCCAGTTAGACGTAGAGGTCGTGGCAGAGGTAGACCTCGAGGAGCGGTAGGTCACCGTAGGCAGAGAGAGTTACAGGACGAGGAGCCTGTTGAGCCTGAGTTTGATGTTCCTGTTCCTCCAATTGTTCAGCCTGCCTATCAACAGGGTATGTCTGACCCTGAGGCAACTTTGTTCTATGCCCGAGTTGGCAGGATTACTTTTGATGGTACTTCCAATCCGTTAGATTTTCTGTATGCGATTGAGACTAGGACTCGGACTGCTCATACCGAGTACCAGTGGATTATGATCATCGAGTTGTCTGTCGAGGGACCAGCCTTAGATTGGTTTATTCAGATGATCCAGCCTTATATGATGACGATGACCTGGGCTCAGTTCCAAGAGCGATTTATGAGGAGATTTTATCCAGAGCCTCTTCGTTTGAGCTATCGTCTCTATTTGACCAGTATTTCTCATGGAGATCGATCTGTAGAGGAGTATACCCGAGAGTTTCTTCGTCTGGGTAGATATGCAGAGGATCTGATGCGAGATCAGTATTTTGCAGTCACTACATATGTCACTGGTTTGGGTTCAGCTTTTGCTGGTATGCCTACAGTAGGCCTTACTATGGAGTCTGTGATTGAGTTAGCCAAGGAGATTGAGTTGAGGCTAGTTAGGCAGGGAGCGATGCCTGATTATTACCAGCTAGGAGTTTAGTCAAGTGGATTGCAGGCTACTCCATATTCGAGTTTTCACGTTGGTTCGAGTAGTCAACAGTGAGGTCCGACTCAGCAGAGTCAGAGACAGCAGCAGCGAGTGCATCGGAGTAGTAGACATGGCCGTGGAGGTCAGCGTAGATCGTTTAGATTTGGGTCAGGTGCTTCGAGCAGCAGCAGTGGTCATAATTCTGGATCAGCGATCAGTGTTTGTCAGACTTGTGGTAGAGTCCATCAGGGACCGTGTTATCTGACACCACTGACATGCTTCAGATGCGGGCAGACAGGACATTTTGCCAGATCATGTCCTTACTCCAGGTATCAACAGTCGTAGATTTCACGATTCCCACAGTAGTCGATTGCTAGTGCTGCACCCGTGCCATTTCAGTTACCACCAGCCCAGCATCAGAGTTCCACTCAATTTGTTCCACAGCAAAGTCGTGGTAGAGGTACTAGAGGAGGTGCCGGAGGTGTTGGCCAGGCTTCTACCAGTCAGCAGGGAGGTCGAGGTCAAGCCATAGTTTTTCATCTTACTCAGTAGGATGCTCAGGCATCTAATGCAGTCGTGGCAGGTATTGTTTCTGTTTGTTACCTGGATGCATGGGTTTTGTTTGATCCGGGTGCCACGCATTCATTTGTTTCTCCTGTTTTTGCTTCTAAATCTTGTTGGCAAGCTTCGAGGATGGCTTTTTCTTTGTCTATTGCCACTCCTCTGAGCGATTCCTTGGACACCGATATTGTTCTTTCTGGTTATCCAGTTCTCGTGGGAGATAGAGAATTACCCACTGATTTGATTTTGTTGGATGTGATGGAGTTTGATGTTATTTTGGGAATGAATTGGTTATCTCAGCACTATGCCGTGGTAGATTGCAGGAATAAAAAGGTGACATTCAGAATTCCTGATGAAGAAAAATTTAAGTTTGTTGGTGATAGGAGTTCGGCACCTCAGAATCTTATTTCTGCTATTACGGCTAGGAAGTTGTTGAGGAAGGGTTGTCAGGGATATTTGGCATTGGTCAGGGATACTTCAGTGGAGAATTTATCACTCATAAATGTTCCTGTTGCTTATGAGTTTCCTGATGTTTTTCCCGAGGAGTTGCTAGGTTTATTACCTCATAGAGAGATTGAGTTCTATATAGATGTGGTCCTAGGTACTACTCCTATATCTATGCCACCATACAGAATGGCTCCTATAGAGTTAAGAGAGTTGAAGGAGCAGTTGTAAGAGTTGTTGGATAAAGGTTTCATCAGACCTAGTGTTTCTCCTTGGGGTGCACCAGTCCTGTTTATGAAGAAGAAGGATGGTACCCTGAGACTGTGCATTGACTACAGAGAGTTGAATAAGGTGACAGTGAAGAACAAGTATCCTCTCCCGAGGATAGATGATTTGTTTGATCAGTTACAGGGTGCACAGTTCTTTTCTAAGGTTGACTTGAGGTCGGGTTATCATCAGCTGCGGATCAGTGAAGCTGATATTCTTAAGACAGCATTCTGCACACGATATGGCCATTATGAGTTTCTGGTGATGTCTTTTGGTTTGACTAATGCACCAGCAGCTTTTATGGACCTGATGAACAGGGTATTCAGACCGTATGTGGATCAGTTTATGGTAGTCTTCATTAATGATATACTAGTATATTCAAGGAGTATGGAGGAGCATGTATATCACTTAAGGATTGTACTACAGACACTGAGAGACCATCAGCTTTATGCTAAATTCTCGAAGTGTGATTTCTGGATGGAGAGTATTTCTTTTCTTGGACACGTAGTGTCTAAAGAAGGTATTCAGGTTGATCCACAGAAGATTGAGGTAGTATCTGAGTGGCCTAGACCTACTTCTGTTACAGAGATTTGAAGTTTTCTGGGTTTAGCCGGGTATTATAGGCGGTTTGTGCAGGATTTTTCCAGGATTGCAGCCCCTATGACTCGCTTGACTCAGAAGAATGTTAGATTCGAGTGGTCAGAAGTTTGTGAGAATAGTTTTCAATTATTGAAGGAGAAGTTGACCACAACGCCAGTATTAGCTTTGCCTAATAGTATGGATAAGTTCACAGTTTACTGTGATGCCTCTAGAATTGGTCTTGGTTGTGTGTTGATGCAGAATGGAAGAGTGATAGCCTATGCTTCGAGGCAGTTGAAGAAGCATGAGCAGAACTATCCCACACATGATCTTGAGATGGCTGCAGTGATCTTTGCTTTGAAGATCTGGAGACATTATTTGTACGGGGTGACTTGTGAGATATTTACTGATCATAAGAGCCTTAAGTACATTTTCCAACAGAGAGATTTGAATCTGAGGTAGAGGAGATGGTTGGAATTGTTGAAGGATTATGACTGTGAGATTCTATATCATCCGGGTAAAGCTAATATGGTAGCAGATGCCTTGAGTAGGAAGTCCTCAGGCAATCTTGCTCACATCAGTGTTAAGAGGAGACCATTGATCCAGGAATTGCATTTATTGGTGGATCAAGGTCTGATGATGAAGATCAGTAGATCAAGTGGACTGCTAGCTCAATTTAAAGTGCGATCTGTAATGAGGGATAGGATTAAAGTAGCTCAGAGCCAAGATCCTATTCTGGAAGAGCTTGCAGAGAATGTCAGAGCAGGGAAGTTCACTGATTTCACACTCGATGATGATGGTGTGTTGTGGATCAGTGGTAGATTGTGTGTTCCTGATGTGGATGATTTGAGAGAAGAGATTTTAGAGGAAGCACATTCTACATCTTACAGCGTACATCCAGGTGTTACTAAGATGTACCACAGTATTAAAGATTTATACTGGTGGGATGGATTGAAGAAGGATGTCGCTGATTATGTTGCTAAGTGTCTGATGTGTCAGCAAGTGAAAGCCGAACATCAGAAGCCTTCTGGGAAGCTTCAGCCTCTTCCTATTCCCGAGTGGAAGTGGGAAAGGATAGCTATGGATTTTGTGGTCAGTTTACCTCGTTTAAAGGATGGATACGATTCTATCTGGGTGATTGTAGATAGGTTGACGAAGTCTACACATTTCTTGCCTGTGAAAGCCACCTATTCAGTTGCTAGATTGGCGAAGTTGTATATGAAGCATATCGTATGCCTTCATGGGGTACCTGTGTCCATTGTGTCAGATAGAGGTTCAGTGTTTACTTCTCGTTTTTGGCAGAAGTTACAGGAAGTGATGGGCACTAGGTTGGACTTCAGTACTGCTTTTCATCCTCAGACAGATGGTCAGTCTGAGAGGACGATCCAGACACTGGAAGATATGTTGAGGATGTGTGTCCTGGATTTGGGAGGTAGTTAGGATGATCATTTGTCACTCGTTGAGTTTGCATATAATAACAGCTACCATAGCAGTATTGGTATGGCACCGTATGAGACGTTATATGGAAGGAAGTGTAGATCCCCATTGAGTTGGGATGAGATTGGTGAGAGAGCTTTGACTGGACCTGAGATGGTTTAGGATGCTGCAGAGAAAGTTGTCGTGATTAAGCGCAGATTAGAGACCGCAGTTAGCAGACAGAAGAGTTATGCGGATCCTAGGCGCAGAGATGTGGAGTTTCAGGTAGGAGATTTCATTTTTCTAAAAGTATCTCCGATGAAGGGTGTGATGAGATTTGGCAGGAAGGGTAAGTTAGCACCGAGATATATTGGACCGTTTGAGATTCTGGAGAGAGTTGGCACTGTTACATATCGGTTGGATTTGCCTTCGAATATGTCACAGGTGCATCCAGTATTTCATATCTCGATGTTGAGGAAGTATATCTTAGACCCTTCACACGTGTTGCAGCCTGACAGTGTAGAAGTGAGTGAAGATTTGACGTTTGTGGAAGAACCTGTGGCGATCGTTGACTATCAAGTTCGACAGTTGCGTTCGAAATAAATTCCAATGGTCAAGGTTCTGTGGCGTAGCGACAGAGTCGAGGAGCATACTTGGGAGACTGAAGCTGAGATGCGAGCTTCTTACCTGTATCTCTTTCCTTCTTGATCCTATTTTTTGGAATTCGGGGATGAATTCTTGTAAGGGGGGAAGACTGTAATATCCCGTATTTTTAAACATTTTTACACTGTACCAGGATATGCAGTGTTAATAATTTTTGTATATATATTACAATATTTTCACGAGTTGATATGTATTTAAAATCTATTTTAATTATTGTGTATTATTTACAGTACTTTACGTAAAATTTTCCCGGGACTTGCATTTTCGAGGAAATTTTCATGTAAATAATTTATTATTAATTATTTTAAATATATTTTCGGACTTGCATGAACTCATACATATTTTTAAATTACTAAACACCGTGTATGTGTGCAATATTTATTTAATTAAGGTTTAATATATTACCCTAATATTTTATCATTTTATTATTAATTGTTTATTTAAATTAATATAATAATATGTGGTGTGTATTTTTTTCACATATTTTATTTATACACTATATTTTAATATATACATATTATTTTATTTTTTCTTTTTTTCTTTTTCTTTTTTCTTTTCTTTTTCTTTTTCTTTTTCTTTTTCTTTTCTTTTCTTCTTCTTCTTCTTCTTCTTCTTCTTCCTCCCACGCGACCACCCTTCCCCTCACCGCTGCAAACCCGACCACCTACCGTCGGTGTGCCACCAGCAGCTCCACCCTCCACTTCCAGCCACTCCGCCGCCCCCAATCTCCTTCTCCGACGCCGGCGAAGCTAAGGAAACCATTTTTGGCCGAAAGTTGCAATTTCTTTACACCTCGCGATTCCGGCCACTATTTTTGACACCGCCAGTCTCTTTCTTCTCCTTGAGCTCCGGTGAGTGTGATTCTAGCTTTGGTTTGAGCTTAAATGGTCTAGATTTGCTTAGGTTTTGAATTTTCCAATTCGGTCATATTAGGGTTTTTGATTTTTTTGAGCTTCGAATTGTTTGATTCATGAAAAATACCTTCACAAATGTTGATCCTAGTAGCTTAATCTATAATTATGAATTTTTGTGGAATTTTTGGAGATTTTTTGGATTTTTGGGTATTTTTGAATATTTTAATATTATTTTCTAATTTTTGGAAATTAATTATTTAAATTATGAAATTGTGTTTTATGGTTGAATTAGGTGTTAAAATGAATTATAAGAATTTATTTGGAATTTTTATGAATTTCTAAGTATTTATTTTGAATTATTGAAGTTTATGTAATTTGGGAAATTAGGGTTAAATGTGTTTTTAATTGAATTTAATTGGTTAATTAAGTTTATTTATTAATATTATTGATAAATATGTTGAGAAAATTAATTTTGGATAATTGTATAATTTTTGGTGAATTTTTGAAGTAATTATAGTATATTTATATATATAAGGGCATTTTGGTAATTTTACACAAAATTGGCTAAAAATGTAATTTAATTGGTTTTAATAGTTATTTAAGGTATAAAAATGATTTCTACAAATTATTTGGTATTTTTAACTAATTAAAACTATTTTTCGTGAATTATTTTCAATTATGTATATAATATACAGTTTTACTAATAAAATGAGTTTTTATTAGTTTTTACAGTGTTTTAAGGTTAATTATGTAATTTCTACCTATAAAATGTATTTCTATGAGATAAGGGTATTTTTGGTATTTCTAAAATTATTCTGTGTTTGTGGACCCCGGTCGGTATATTGTAGTTTGGAGTCCGACCGAGGGGTTGTGGATTTGTGTTGAGCTTGTTTTTCAAAGTGTATTTCTTTGCAGGGTCGACTCTACTCTTTTGAGTAGAGAGATGTCCATTTTATAGGGGAGGTTCTGTCGAATTTTTGATAGAATTCTCGTAAAATGTGATATCCGATCGAACCCTGATATCGATTCTATGTTTAATACTCTAGATCGAATTCTAGGATTTCTATTAGGTTTATTCTGATGTCGGTTATTTATTGCTTGTTTAGTTGCACTGAGACCGAGGGCTAGTGGATCAGGCCCGTCGGACCCGTCTCGTGGAGCGCACTAGGGTGAGTTACTATACTATATATATATGCTTAGGATGCATGATTTAGAAATATATGTTTATTTTGATTAAATATGCATAAATAATGTGATTTGTATTTAAGTATATTTTTAGTTTATTTTTGGTATATATTAAATTATATGCATGTTTTGTTAATAAATTATATTTAAAAATATTTTTAAATATATTTCTAGTTTAATTTATGATTTGATTAGATTTATTTGACGTATATATACTCAAAATATACCTGGTTTACTTTTGGTATATTTCCAGTATATATATGGTTTATGTTGCTATTTTATTTAAATTCATGCATCATTTATTTGTGAATGAATGATTTATATTCATTAATGAAGGATATCGATAGAACATGCTACCTAGTGGGCAGCACTAGGACCGAGTACGTACCGGTACGCCTATAGTATTTAGGCTATATTTCTAACCAGTTTGTGGATATTGACTGGATGTGATTATTTGATGTGTGAGATATGGTTTGGAGGTGTGATTGCTGGAGCTCGATTGACCTAGTGTCTCGGGGCCAATCACACTGGCAGTCAGACTGCTGGAGCTTGGTTAACTTAGTGTCTCAGGGCCAGTCTACTGTCTAAATGGATTAAGTGGATATATTTGGATTAAGTGAGCATGTGTGACTAGAGTGTTATCTAACATTATTTCCGAGGTTTCGATATCATAGGGTTCTATTTGATCCTTCATAAATGACGGTTTTAATAAAAACATATAAAATGATTTTCCTGCATCTGTGTGTATTGCCTGTATATATACATATTAGATATATACTGTTGACTGTATGCATTTTCATTTAGTGTGTATGTATATATATTATAGTAATTCACTCAGTGAGGTCTGACTCCCCTCCGTTGATAATTTTTCAGGAGAGTCAACATCTTCAGACCTCAGTAGCAGGCCTGTACGCCAGATTTCTTCCGCCCCGGCTTCTTTGTGTAAACTGCTTACTTGAGTCTTATTTTTATAATCTAGACACTGCAGTAGTTGTAAATTAATTATGGGATTTTATGTATTTTAATTATATAAGATATTGTATTATATTTGAAACTGGATTTGTATTCAAAGATTTATATATGAGATGAGATTTGACTTAAATCCAATTGGTGAAAATAATATTGTGATATTTATGATTTTCATTTTTGTTGCATTATATATTGCTACTATTATTGCATGTTTTATTTTATTTTTAGGCTTGCTACGGGTTCCGGATTCGAAAGAATTCCCGTTCCCTAGCGCCGATCATGGCCCCTGTTTTGGGTCGTGATAAGAAGCAACATCATTGCAATGCTAAGCCACCAGCTCCTCATTCAGTTATTCCCACTGTCAACAGCGATCATCAGGCCTTCTAAATCCATCTCTACCCCTACGCCTAACAGGATGCATAGGGGGTAGAACCTCGTGCTCAGAAGATCAACTATCATCGATCTCATCGATCGATGGAGCGACTAACGCTCAAGGCAATCAACAAGGAGCAAAAATAAATAAATAGTTCAAACAATCACAAACATCAACAGACACCCTAACAGTTACGTGGAATTCCTAATGCAAGGAAGACTTTTCAAAGACATGACCAAACCTAATTCACTGCAGTAGTTTAACAGAAAACAAAACTTTGAAAACTAGGGCCACAACTCAAACAACTAAGCCCTGACACAGAACTCTGCTCTGATACCAACTTTGTCACGACCCAAACTAGGAGTCATGACCGGCGCTAGGGAACGGGAATTCTTTCCAATCCGGAACCCGTAGCAAGCCTAAGAAAATAAAATCATACAATAAATAAATAAAAGTATGACCGAATTAAAATTTTTCTAAATCAATATATAAAATAAATACTCCTTTTATAAATGAATACATATTCGTACAATATTCAAACACAAATTCTCAGAGTATATAATATCCAAACAAAATAATACACTTCCAATATAATAAAACTACTACTGCAGTTTCTAGAATATAATTCAATGTTCAGAATATACATTTGCATAAAACAGCCGGGACTGAAGGAACACCGATGAGGAACTCTACAACTAAGGTCTGACGATATGGAATCTCCTGAAAAAAATAATTGAGGGGGGTCAGACCTTACTGAGTGAATTATTATACTATATATACATACAAACTAAACCATAACAATCAGGCATTCTTATATATAATATGTATATACACACATTTCACACGACTGTCAAACTTTGCTTTTATAAATATACTAAATGTAGAAAACGTTTGTTTTAATTCATGAAGGATCCATAGAACCCTAAATAATAACAACCTCAAACAATCCCATCATCACTCTAGCCATGCAGGCTCACTTGATTCCAAATAGAGCACTTATTCCAATTTGGACAGTAGACTGGCCCCGAGACACTAAGTCGATCGAGCTCCAACAGTCTGGCTGTCAATGTGATTAGCCCCGAGACACTTGGTCAACCGAGCTCCAGCAATCACACTATTTATCACCTCACATCTCAATCAACCCAATAGATCATTCAATTCACTTATGGACAGTAGACTGGCCCTGAGACACTAAGTCAACCGAGCTCCAATAGTTTGACTGTCAGTGTGATTGGCCCTGCAATCACACTATCTAATATACCATTAATCTTAGTCAAATCAATTAAATCAATTATAATCACCCAATTTTAACTCTCACTCAATCCTTATCTATCGTACCGGTATGTACACGGGTCCTAGTGCTGCCCACTAGGAAGCACGTTTCTATTGATATCCTTCACTTCGAATAAATCATTCATTCAAAAATAATTAATGTAGAACAATATTCATAATAGTAAAACCAACCATATATATATATACCTAAAATATACGCAGTATATTTCAGGTATATATATATATATATATATATATATATATATATATATATGTCAAATAAAATATGAATAAACTAAAGATAAATCATTAATATAGTTAAAAATAATTTAAATGAGTAACAATAATATAACATGCATTATCTTAAAAATATACTTAAATATGCAAAAAATATACCCTAAGTACTCAAATCATTTAATAAACCATTTATGTATATAATATTCATTTAATACGTGTTTGTGTTTAATATATATTCACAAATGTACTAAAAATAAACCTAATTATCTAGCATGCATATATCAAAAATAAACTCTAAATATACCACTAATGTGCTAGGTTTAATTTAATAATAAAACATTTATTTATTCGGAAATAAATAAAAAATATACCAAAAATAAACTTAAAAATAATTTAAGTGTCAGTTTATTAATTTAACATGCAATTATTTAAGAATAAACCTAAAATCTACTAAAACTATACCTAAGGTATACTAATCATTTAATAAAATAATTATGTCTAAGTGTACGTTTTAAAACATGTGTATATTACTCAAATGTATTAAACCTAAACCTAATTGTTTAATGTGCATATATCAAACTAACATGCATAATTATTTAATATGCATATATATAAGAATGCAACCATAAATATACCAAAAATATTATAATTTAAATCATTTTTTAAAACATACAATGAAAATGAAAAATTCTAAATAATGCACCCTATATGCAGTGCATATATATACAATTTAATAACTCACATGTTAGCGCTCCACGAGACAAACTCGGCGGGCCTGATCCGTTAGGCCTCGGTCTCGGCGCAGCTAGACAAACAAATGACAACATGAAATCAGAATAAATTTAACGAAAATTCTAAAGACTCGATCTAGAATTTTAGACACAGATTTAGAATAGGAATTTGACCGGACATCACGTTTTACGAGAATTCTATCGAAAATTCGGCAGAACCTCCCCCGTAAAATGAACATCTCTCTACTCAAAAGAGTAGAGCCGATCTTGCAAAGAAATACACTTCAGAATAAACACAGGATTATAACCAAAATCCCTCGTCGGACTCCAAACTACAATTCACCGACCGAGGTTCACATTTCACAGAATATTTATAAAATACCAAAAATGCCCTTATATAATAAAAATACATTTTATAAATCCAATTACGTAATTAACCCCTAAAACACACTAAAAATCAATATAAACTCATTTATTTAGAAAAAATAGTATATTATATATAATTTGAAAATAATTTACGAAAAATAGTTTTAATTAGTTAGAAATACTAAAAATTTTCAGTAATCATTTTTATATCCTAAATAACTATTAAAACCAATTTAATTGCATTTTTAACCAATTTAGTGTAAAATTACCAAAATACCCCTATATATATATTCACTATAAATGTTCAAAAATTCACCAAATATTATATAATTACTCAAAAAATTAATTTCTCAAAAATTAATTTCTCAACATATAATTCAATAATATCAATAAATATACTCAATTTACCAATTTATTTCAATTAAACACATAATTAACCCCTATTTTTCAAAATTACATAAACCTAATAAATTCCAAATAAATACATAAAAATTCACAAAAATTACAAATAAATTTCTATAATTCATTTCAACTCCTATAATCACCATAAAACACAATTTCATAATTTAATTAATTAATTTTCGAAAATTAGAAAATAATAATAAAATAATCAAAAATTCACAAAAATTAAAATAAATTCCAAAAATTCTAAAAACATTACAGCATGTATATTAAGCTTCCAGGAACAAATTTTGTGAAGGAAGTTTTCATGAATCAATCAAATTGAAGCTAAAAAAAATTTGAAACCCAAAATGGCTGATTTGAAGAAATTGAAACCTAAGCAAGTATAGACCAAATCAAGTGAAACAAAGCTTTGAATCACACTCACCAGAGCTCAAGGAGAAGATAGAGACTGACGGCATCAAATTTGGTGGCCGGAAAGTGCTTGGTCGGAGCTAAGTTGATTTTTGGCTCCTTGAAGAAAATCTGGCCAAAACTCGCCGGAAAAGAGTGTTTCAGGTGGTGGAAATGGCTGGAGGTGGAAGAGGAAGGCTGAGGGGCATAGTAATAGCAAGAAAACCAGCTTGAAAGTGGCTGGAAATGGAAGAAAATGTATTGGGAGGAAGAAGATGAAGGAGGGGTAAAACTGTAAATAAAGGGAAGTTTTGGATTTTTGATAAAAAAATTATGTATATATGTATATATATATATATATATATATTCACACTATATATTATAATAATATAAAATTTCACACATATTAAATATACACCACACACATATTTTAATACGTTTAATAATTTATAAACTTAAAATTAATTAATACAAAAATTAAAAAATAAAATTAAGGAAATTAATTAAGCTCTAATTAATTTAAATAAATACACATATATACATTTTATTTTAGCACTTTAAAATTATATATGAGTTCATGCAAATTCATAAAACTAGTCAAAATAAATAGTATTAAATTATTTACATGTCAATTTCCCCGAAAATACAATTTTCGGGAAAATTTTACGTAAAGTACTTAAAATAATATAAAATAATTAAAATTAGCTTTAAACAAAAAACAAACTCATAAAATATCATAAATATATATACAAAAATTATTAACATTGCATATCCCGATGCAATATAAAAATATTTAAAAATTCGAGATATTACAGGCACCCATCCCAGTCCATTAATAACCTTACAATCACTGGCAGTCCCCGAGAGCAAAGGCTTCTACCGAGGCACCCGTCCTAGCTTAGCATTCAATAATCATATGTATTATGGATCCATCTCTCAATCTCTACCATGTGCACATAGTCCTGGTGAAGCCCACCAGGTAGTCCGTTCTACCAAAATTTCTCAAATCGACTTTTAAATAAATAAAATGCATTTTAAACCTTAAATAGTAGCATTAAATTAAATAAATCATATAATAAATATAAAAATATGAGCGCATGCATTCTTTAAGTAAACACACGCATAGATCGTTCTATTGACTTACAAGATGAATGTGAAGGCTGATGACCATGCCGTCTACCTCTGTCTCACGGCTTCTGCTCTGATATGCTCTAAAAGAAAAAAATAACAAATCGACTTTTAAAACATGACTATGGTATCGAAATCAACAATCAACAAAATAATGAAATTCCATACTAACTCGAGGAAAACTAGACAAGACTCGATAGACAGGATATAACCTAACTAACGGTAAAAATTTATGAATATCACGTTTTACGAGAAAATCTATCAAATTTTTGACAAAGTCTCCTCTGTAAAACGAACATCTCTCTACCAAAGGTAGAGCCAGACCTGCATAAAATGCACTTCTAATAACCACAAATATCCACACTCGAGTCGGGCTCCCAAAACTACATTTAGTCTCGACCGAGATCTCAACTCAACAAAATATCAAGAAGTAATAGCATTTATTTCTCAAAATACATATTTCACATACACATATACTAAAAATAAATAATATATATATATAAAATCTCAATTATTCAAAAATTAAACGACTAAATTTTGTATTCCTTCGTCAAAACATAATTATAACCTAATTTAAAACCATTATAATGTATTATAGGTGTATATATATATATAGTATTTGGAATTTAATATTTAAAATTTACACTACTTAGGTAAAAATACCAATTAATTTATAAAAATTGTCTAAACCCCTTAAATATTAATAAAACTAATTAAAATATATATTTAACTATGTTTAGCGTAAAATTACATTTTTACCCCCTAAAATACATAAATTACATAATGTGCTATTAATACTAAAAATAATTCCTTAAAATTATTTAATCATGTCAAAAATTCATTTTCTCAAAATAAATCTTCCTAATATAATTAAAACATTTAATCAACCAAAAATTTTCTCCCAAAAATATAATTTAACCTAAAATCACAATTGGCATAATTCAAAAATATTTATAAAAATAGTATAAAAATCACAAAAATTATAATTTGAGTTCTAAAATTAATAACATTCACTTATAACCTCAATTATTAAAATTTCATAAATTTTTAACCATAATTTTCAAAATTAGTATAATTACCCATTAAATACCTAAAATTTACATAAACCTCTAATTAACACAAAAATTCTAAAACCTAAAATAAAATTAATATACTAAGAACAATTAACTATAATTACTTTAATTATATTAACTAAACCAAATAAAACCCAATGAATCAACTAAAATAAATTAAATAAAAATTATGAAAATTCTGTAAATTAAGGAAAATTAGGAAAAAATACTTAAAAATTCAAATTGAAGCAATTTATTGGCATAATCCAACATTTACTCAAAAACAACCTAAATCAACATTCAAAATCGACCAACAACCAGAAAACAACCTGACAACAACCTAAAAACAACATTGAGCATGTCACGACCCAAAACAGGGGCCATGACCGGCGCTAGGGAACGGGAATTCTTTCGAATCCGGAACCCGTAGCAAGCCTAAAAATAAAATAAAAATGCAATAATAACCATAAAAATATAATATGCAGCGGAAAATAAAATCATAAATATTACAATATCATCCATAACAACTGGATATAATTCAAAACTCATCACATCACATATATAATCTCATAAATGTATAATCTTTATACAAATCCAGTTTTAACATAATACATCTCTTTAAAACAAATACTTTAATTCACAACTACTGAAAATCACAACCACTGAAAATCACAACTACTGCAGTGTCTAGATAAAATAAATAAGACTCAAGTATATAATTTACATAAAGAAGCCGGGGCGGAAGAAATCCGGCGTATCGACCTGCTACTGAGGTCTGAGGAAGTTGACTCTCCTGAAAAATAGTCAACGGAGGGGAGTCAGACCTCACTGAGTGAATTACTATAATATATATACATACACTCTAAGTGATAATGCATACAGTCAACAGTATATGAGTAATATGTATATATACAGGCAAGTTCATACAGATGCAGAAAAATCATTTTATATATTTTGTCTGAAAATCAACTTTTATGAAGGATCACATAGAACCCTAGAGTATCGCAACCTCAGAATAATAGTGTTAAACAACACTCTAGCCATACAGGCTCACTGATTCCAAATATATCCACTTAATCCATATGGACAGTAGACTGGCCCCGAGACACTAAGTCAATCGAGCTCCAGCAGTCTGACTGCTAGTGTGATTGGCCCCGAGACACTTGGTCAACCGAGCTCCAGCAATCACACCCACAAACCACATCTCACATATCAATAATCATAATCAAATCAATATCCACAAATAGTTAGTAATAAAGCCTAAATACTATAGGCGTACCGGTACGTACTCGGTCCTAGTGCTGCCCACTAGGTAGCACGTTCTATTGATATCCTTCAGTGATAAATAATAAAACATTCATTCACAAATACATGATGCATGAATTTAAATAAATCAACAATATAAACCATATATATACCGAAAATATACCAAACATAAACCAGGTATATTTTGAGTATATATATACGTCAAATAAATTCAATCAAATCATGAATTAAACTAAAAATATATTTAAAAACATTTTAAATATATTTTATTAATAAAACATGTATATAATTTATTATATACGAAAAATATACCAAAAATATACTTGAATATAAATCATGTTATTTATGCATATTTAGTCAAAATAAAACATGCATTTTCTAAATCATGCGTCCTAAGCATATATATATAATATAGTAACTCACCTAATGCGCTCCACGAGACAGGTCCGACGGGCCTGGTCCACTAACCCTCGGTCTCGGCGCAACTAAACAAGAAATAATTAATCGACATCAGAATAACCCTAACAGAAATCCTAGAATTAAATCTAGAGTATTAAAATACAGAAACAGAATTAGGGTTCGACTGGATATCACGTTTTACGAGAATTCTACCGGAAATCCGGCAGAACCTCCCCTGTAAAACGGACATCTCTCTACTCAAAAGAGTAGAGCCGACCCTGCAAAGAAACACACTTCAAAAATAAACACCACCATCGATCACAACCCCTCGGTCGGACTCCAGACTACAATCTGTCGACCGGGGTCCACAAACACAGAATATATATTCAAATATACCAAAAATATCCTTAAATCATAAAAATACATTTCATACGTAGAAATTACATAATTAACCTTGAAACACTGTAAAAATCGATTAAAACTCATTTTATTAGAAAAATCGTATATTATATATATAATTGAAAATAATTCCCGGAAAATAGTTTTAATTAGTTAAAAATACTAAATGTTTTGTAGAAATCATTTTTATACCTTAAATAAATATTAAAACCAATTAAATTACATTTTTAGACAATTTAGGGTAAAATTACCAAAATACCCCTATATATATATATATATATACCTAAATTACTTCAAAAATTCACCAAAAATCATACACTTATCCAAAATTAATTTTCTCAACATATTTATCAATAATATCAATAATTAAACTCAATTAACCAATTAAATTCAATTTAAAACACAATTAACTTAATTTTACAAAATCACATAAACTTCAATAATTAAAAATAAATACTTAGAAATTCATAAAAATTCCAAATAAATTCCTATAATTCATTTCAACACTCAATTCAACCATAAACTCCAATTTCATAATTTAAATAATTAATTTCCGAAAATTCGAAAATAATATTAAAATATTCAAAAATACCCAAAAATCCAAACAATCTCCAAAAATTCTGTAAAAATTCATACATGAAGATTAAGCTACCAGGAACAACATTTGTGAAGGAAGTTTCCATGAATCAACCAAATCGAAGCTCAAAAAAATCGAAAACTCAAAGAGGCCGAAAACTTCAAATCAAAACCTAAGCAATTCTAGACCATTTTAGCTCAAACCAAAGCTAGAATAACACTCACCAGAGCTCAAGGAGAAGATAGAGACCGGCGGTGTCGAAAACGGTGGCCGGAGGAGGGAGAAACGACGGTGGGAAGAAATGGTGGTCCGGCGGCACCCACGGGAAGAAGAAGAAGAAGAAGAAGAAAAAGAAAAAGAAAGAAAAGGAAGGAAAAAGAAAAAGAAAAAGAAAGAAAAAGGAAAAGAAAAAAAAAGAAAAAAAAAATAAATTAAAATAATTTAATAATAAATAAAATAATCAAATAATAATAAATAAATAATAAAATATTAGGGTAATAATAAACCCTAATTAAATAAATATACACACACAAGCTTTATTTAATAATTTAAAAATATGTATGAGTTCATGCAAACCCGTAAATACATTTAAAATAATTAATAATACATTGTTTACGTGAAAATTTCCCCGAAAATGAAAGTCCCGGGAAAATTTTACGTAAAACACTGTATATAGAACACAGTAATTAAAATAGGTTTAAAATACATATCAACTCATAAAAATATCGTATATATATTCAAAATTATTGACACTGCATATCCCGGTACAGTGTAAAAATATTTTTAAAAACACGGGATATTACAGTCTTCCCCCCTTACAGGAATTCGTCCCCGAATTCTAAAAACAAGATTACAAAATCAGGAAGGAAAGAGATACGGGTAAGAAGCTCGCATCTCAGCTTCAGTCTCCCACGTATGCTCTTCAACTCTGTCGCTACGCCACAAAACCTTGACCATCGGAATCTGCTTCGATCGCAACTGTCGAACTTGAAAATCTACGATCGCCACAGGTTCTTCCACAAACGTCAAATCTTCATTCACTTCTACACTGTCGGGTTGCAACACATGTGAAGGATCTGAGATATACTTCCTCAACATCGAGATATGAAATACTGGATGCACTTGTGACATACTCGGAGGCAAATCCAACCGATATGCAACAGTGCCAATTCTCTCCAGAATCTCAAACGGTCCAATATATCTCGGTGCTAACTTACCCTTCCTGCCAAATCTCATCACACCCCTTCATCGGAGATACTTTTAGAAAAATGAAATCTCCAACCTGAAACTCCACATCTCTGCGCCTAGGATCCGCATAACTCTTCTGTCTGCTAACTGCGGTCTCTAACCTGCGCTTGATCACGGCGACTTTCTCTGCAGCATCTTGAACCATCTCTGGTCCAGTCAAAGCTCTCTCACCAATCTCATCCCAACTCAACGGGGATCTACACTTCCTTCCATACGACGCCTCATATGGTGCCATACCAATACTGCTATGGTAGCTGTTATTATATGCAAACTCAACAAGCGACAAATGATCATCCCAACTACCTCCCAAATCCAAGACACACATCCTCAACATATCTTCCAGTGTCTGGATCGTCCTCTCAGACTGACCGTCTGTCTGAGGATGAAAAGCAGTACTGAAATCCAACCTAGTGCCCATCACTTCCTGCAACTTCTGCCAAAAACGAGAAGTAAACACCGAACCTCTATCTGACACAATGGACACAGGTACTCCATGAAGGCACACAATATGCTTCACGTACAACTTCGCCAATCTAGCAACTGAATATGTGGCTTTCACAGGCAAGAAATGTGCAGACTTCGTCAATCTGTCTATAATCACCCAGATGGAATCGTATCCATCCTTTCGAACGAGGTAAACCGACTACAAAATCCATAGCTATCCTTTCCCATTTCCACTCAGGAATAGGAAGAGGCTGAAGCTTCCCAGAAGGCTTCTGATGTTCGGCTTTCACTTGCTGACACGTCAAGCACTTAGCAACATATTCGGCAATATCCTTCTTCAATCCATCCCACCAGTATAGATCTCTGATACTATGGTACATCTTGGTAACACCAGGATGAACGCTGTAGGCTGTAGAATGTGCTTCCTCTAGGATCTCTTCTCTCAAATCATCCACATCAGGAACACACAATCTACCACTGATCCACAACACACCATCATCATCGAGTGTGAAATCAGTGAACTTCCCTGCTCTGACATTCTCTGCAAGCTCTTCCAGAATAGGATCTCGGCTTTGAGCTGCTTTAATCCTATCCCTTAGTACAGATCGTACTTTAAACTGAGCTAACAGTCCACCTGATCTATTGATCTTCATCATCAGACCTTGATCCACCATCAGATGCAACTCCTGGATCAATGGTCTCCTCTCCACACCGATGTGAGCAAGACTACCTGAGGACTTCCTACTCAAGGCATCTGCTACCACATTAGCTTTACCCGGATGGTAAAGAATCTCGCAATCATAATCCTTCAACAGTTCCAACCATCTTCTCTGCCTCAAATTCAAATCTCGCTGCTGGAAAATGTACTTAAGGCTCTTGTGATCAGTAAATATCTCACAAGTCACCCCGTACAAATAATGTCTCCAAATCTTCAAAGCAAAGATCACTGCAGCCATCTCTAGATCATGTGTAGGATAGTTCTGCTCATGCTTCTTCAACTGCCTCGAAGCATAGGCTATCACCCTTCCATTCTGCATCAACACACAACCAAGACCAATTCTAGAGGCATCACAGTAAACTGTGAACTTATCCACACTATTAGGCAAAGCTAATACTGGCGCTGTGGTCAACTTCTCCTTCAACAACTGAAAACTATTCTCACAAGCTTCTGACCACTCGAATCTAACATTCTTCTGAGTCAAGCGAGTCATAGGGGCTGCAATTCTGGAAAAATCCTGCACAAACCACCTATAATACCCGGCTAAACCCAGAAAACTCCGAATTTCAGTAACTGAAGTAGGTCTAGGCCACTCAGATACTGCTTCAATCTTCTGTGGATCAACCTGAATACCTTCTTTAGACACTACGTTTCCAAGAAAAGAAACACTCTCCATCCAGAAATCACACTTCGAGAATTTAGCATAAAGCTGATGATCTCTCAGTGTCTGTAGTACAATCCTCAAATGATATACGTGCTCTTCCATACTCCTCGAATATACTAGTATATCATCAATGAAGACTACCACAAACTGATCCACATACGGTCGGAATACTCTGTTCATCAGGTCCATAAAAGCTGCTGGTGCATTAGTCAAACCAAAAGACATCACCAGAAACTCATAATGACCATATCGAGTGCGGAACGCTATCTTAGGAATATCAGCTTCACTGATCTGCAGCTGATGATAACCTGACCTCAAGTCAACCTTAGAAAAGAACTGTGCACCCTGGAGCTGATCAAACAAATCATCTATCCTCGGGAGAGGATACTTGTTCTTCACTGTCACCTTGTTAAGCTCTCTGTAGTCAATGCACAGTCTCAGGGTACCATCCTTCTTCTTCACAAACAAAACTGGTGCACCCCAAGGGGAAACACTAGGTCTGATAAAACCCTTCTCCAACAACTCTTGCAATTGCTCCTTCAACTCTCTCAACTCTGCAGGAGCCATACGATAAGGTGGCATAGATATAGGAGTAATACCTGGAACCACATCTATACAGAACTCAATCTCTCTATGAGGTGGTAAACCTGGCAACTCCTCGGGAAAAACATCAGGAAACTCACAAGCAACAGGAACATCTGTGAGTGACAACTTCTCCACTGACGTATCCCTAACCAATGCCAAAAACCCCTGACAACCTTTCCTCAACAACTTCCTAGCTGAAATAACAGAAATAAGATTCTGAGGTGCTGAACTCCTGTCACCAACAAACTTAAATTCTACTTCACCAGGAATTCTGAAAATCACCTCCTTATTCCTGCAATCAACCACGGCATAATGCTGAGACAACCAATCCATTCCCAAAATAACATCAAACTCCATCACATCCAACAAAATCAAATCGACGGATAATTCTCTATCTCCCACGAGAACTGGACAACCAGAAAGAACAATATCGGCGTCCAAAGAATCACTCAGAGGAGTGGCAACAGACAAAGGAAAAGCCATCCTCGAAGCTTGCCAACAAGATTTAGAAGCAAAAACAGGAGAAACAAACGAATGCGTGGCACCCGGATCAAACAAAACCAAAGCATCCAGGTAACAAACAGAAAGAATACCTGCCACGACTGCATTAGATGCCTGAGCATCCTGCTGAGTCAGATGAAAAACTCTGGCCTGACCTCGACCTCCCTGCTGACTGGTAGAAGCCTGGCCAACACCTCGGGTACCTCCTCTCGTACCTCTACCACGACTCTGCTGTGGAACAAACTGAGTAGAACTCTGATGCTGAGCTGGTGGTAACTGAAATGGCACGGGTGCTGCACTAGCAATCGACTGCTGTGGGAATCGCGGAATCTGCTGTTGCTGATATCCGGGGTAAGGACACGATCTGGCAAAATGTCCTGTCTGCCCGCATCTGAAACATGTCAATGGTGTCAGATAACACGGTCCCTGATGGACTCTACCACAAGTCTGACAAACACTGGCCGCTGATCCAGAACTACGACCACTGCTACTGCTCGAAGCACCTGACCCAAATCTGAATGATCTACGCTGACCTCCACGACCATGTCTACTGCTCCGATGCACTCGCTGCTGCTGTCTCTGACTCTGCTGAGTCGAACCTCGCTGCTGACTACTCGAACCAACATGAAAACTCGAATACGGAGTAGTCTGCGATCCACTCGACTGAACTCCCAACTGGTAATAATCAGGCATCGCTCCCTGCCTAACTAACCTCAGCTCAATCTCCTTAGCTAGCTCAATCACCGACTCGAGAGTAAGACCTGCTGTAGGCATACCAGCAAAAGCTGAACCCAAACCAGTAATATAGGTAGTAACAGCGAAATACTGATCTCGCATCAGATCCTCAGCATATCTACCCAGACGAAGAAACTCTCGGGTATACTCCTCTACTGATCGATCTCCACGAGAAATACTGGTCAAACGAAGACGATAACTCAAACGAAGAGGCTCTGGACAAAATCTCCTCATGAATCGCTCTCGAAACTGAACCCATGTCATCGTCATCATATAAGGCTGGATCATCTGAATAAACCAATCCAAGGCTGGTCCCTCGACAGACAACTCAACGATCATGATCCTCTGGTACTCGGTATGAGCAGTCCGAGTCCTAGTCTCAATCGCATGCAGAAAATCTAAAGGATCAGAAGTACCATCAAAAGCAATCCTGCCAACTCTGGCATAGAACAAAGCTGCCTCAGGGTCAGACATACCCTGCTGATAGGCAGGCTGAACAACTGGAGGAACAGGAACATCAAACTCAGGCTCAACAGGCTCCTCGTCCTGTAACTCTCTCTGCCTACGGCGACCTGCCGCTCCTCGAGGTCTACCCCTGCCACGACCCTCTACGCCTAACTGGCTGCTCAGGAGGTAAAACCTCGTCCTGAAAAGACTCATCATCCTCGCCCTCAACGACCGGTGGAGCGACACGCGCTCGCCTCCTTATCTGAAAAGACAAACGGAAAGATTCAGACAAAACAGACAACGGAGGAATAACGCTGAAAACTACAGCAAGGAATACTCATCAAGACATACTCGAACCTAATACACTGCAGTAGTCCAACAGAAAACACAACTTTAAAACTAGGGCCACAACTCACAAAACTAAGCCCTGACACAGAACTCCATTCTGATACGAACTTCGCTCTGATACCAACTTTGTCACGACCCAAAACAGGGGCCATGACCGGCGCTAGGGAACGGGAATTCTTTCGAATCCGGAACCCGTAGCAAGCCTAAAAATAAAATAAAAATGCAATAATAACCATAAAAATATAATATGCAGCGGAAAATAAAATCATAAATATTACAATATCATCCATAACAACTGGATATAATTCAAAACTCATCACATCACATATATAATCTCATAAATGTATAATCTTTATACAAATCCAGTTTTAACATAATACATCTCTTTAAAACAAATACTTTAATTCACAACTACTGAAAATCACAACCACTGAAAATCACAACTACTGCAGTGTCTAGATAAAATAAATAAGACTCAAGTATACAATTTACATAAAGAAGCCGGGGCGGAAGAAATCCGGCGTATCGACCTGCTACTGAGGTCTGAGGAAGTTGACTCTCCTGAAAAATAGTCAACGGAGGGGAGTCAGACCTCACTGAGTGAATTACTATAATATATATACATACACTCTAAGTGATAATGCATATAGTCAACAGTATATGAGTAATATGTATATATACAGGCAAGTTCATACAGATGCAGAAAAATCATTTTATATATTTTGTCTGAAAATCAACTTTTATGAAGGATCACATAGAACCCTAGAGTATCGCAACCTCAGAATAATAGTGTTAAACAACACTCTAGCCATACAGGCTCACTGATTCCAAATATATCCACTTAATCCATATGGACAGTAGACTGGCCCCGAGACACTAAGTCAACCGAGCTCCAGCAGTCTGACTGCCAGTGTGATTGGCCCCGAGACACTTGGTCAACCGAGCTCCAGCAATCACACCCACAAACCACATCTCACATATCAATAATCATAATCAAATCAATATCCACAAATAGTTAGTAATAAAGCCTAAATACTATAGGCGTACCGGTACGTACTCGGTCCTAGTGCTGCCCACTAGGTAGCACGTTCTATTGATATCCTTCAGTGATAAATAATAAAACATTCATTCACAAATACATGATGCATGAATTTAAATAAATCAACAATATAAACCATATATATACCGAAAATATACCAAACATAAACCAGGTATATTTTGAGTATATATACGTCAAATAAATTCAATCAAATCATGAATTAAACTAAAAATATATTTAAAAACATTTTAAATATATTTTATTAATAAAACATGTATATAATTTATTATATACGAAAAATATACCAAAAATATACTTGAATATAAATCATGTTATTTATGCATATTTAGTCAAAATAAAACATGCATTTTCTAAATCATGCGTCCTAAGCATATATATATAATATAGTAACTCACCTAATGCGCTCCACGAGACAGGTCCGACGGGCCTGGTCCACTAACCCTCGGTCTCGGCGCAACTAAACAAGAAATAATTAATCGACATCAGAATAACCCTAACAGAAATCCTAGAATTAAATCTAGAGTATTAAAATACGGAAACAGAATTAGGGTTCGACTGGATATCACGTTTTACGAGAATTCTACCGGAAATCCGGCAGAACCTCCCCTGTAAAACGGACATCTCTCTACTCAAAAGAGTAGAGCCGACCCTGCAAAGAAACACACTTCAAAAATAAACACCACCATCGATCACAACCCCTCGGTCGGACTCCAGACTACAATCTGTCGACCGGGGTCCACAAACACAGAATATATATTCAAATATACCAAAAATATCCTTAAATCATAAAAATACATTTCATACGTAGAAATTACATAATTAACCTTGAAACACTGTAAAAATCGATTAAAACTCATTTTATTAGAAAAACCGTATATTATATATATAATTGAAAATAATTCCCGGAAAATAGTTTTAATTAGTTAAAAATACTAAATGTTTTGTAGAAATCATTTTTATACCTTAAATAAATATTAAAACCAATTAAATTACATTTTTAGACAATTTAGGGTAAAATTACCAAAATACCCCTATATATATATATATATATACCTAAATTACTTCAAAAATTCACCAAAAATCATACACTTAAAATTAATTTTCTCAACATATTTATCAATAATATCAATAATTAAACTCAATTAACCAATTAAATTCAATTTAAAACACAATTAACTTAATTTTACAAAATCACATAAACTTCAATAATTAAAAATAAATACTTAGAAATTCATAAAAATTCCAAATAAATTCCTATAATTCATTTCAACACTCAATTCAACCATAAACTCCAATTTCATAATTTAAATAATTAATTTCCGAAAATTCGAAAATAATATTAAAATATTCAAAAATACCCAAAAATCCAAACAATCTCCAAAAATTCTGTAAAAATTCATACATGAAGATTAAGCTACCAGGAACAACATTTGTGAAGGAAGTTTCCATGAATCAACCAAATCGAAGCTCAAAAAAATCGAAAACTCAAAGAGGCCGAAAACTTCAAATCAAAACCTAAGCAATTCTAGACCATTTTAGCTCAAACCAAAGCTAGAATAACACTCACCGGAGCTCAAGGAGAAGATAGAGACCGGCGGTGTCGAAAACGGTGGCCGGAGGAGGGAGAAACGACGGTGGGAAGAAATGGTGGTCCGGCGGCACCCACGGGAAGAAGAAGAAGAAGAAGAAGAAAAAGAAAAAAGAAAGAAAAGGAAGGAAAAAGAAAAAGAAAAAGAAAGAAAAAGGAAAAGAAAAAAAAAGAAAAAAAAAATAAAATAAATTAAAATAATTTAATAATAAATAAAATAATCAAATAATAATAAATAAATAATAAAATATTAGGGTAATAATAAACCCTAATTAAATAAATATACACACACAAGCTTTATTTAATATTTAAAAATATGTATGAGTTCATGCAAACCCGTAAATACATTTAAAATAATTAATAATACATTGTTTACGTGAAAATTTCCCCGAAAATGAAAGTCCCGGGAAAATTTTACGTAAAACACTGTATATAGAACACAGTAATTAAAATAGGTTTAAAATACATATCAACTCATAAAAATATCGTATATATATTCAAAATTATTGACACTCTGCATATCCCGGTACAGTGTAAAAATATTTTTAAAAACACGGGATATTACAGAGCAACCTCACCTTCAACCTTCAATTTCGGCGCTGGAGGTGAGTTGCAGCGGCGGCCCTTGGCTTGGATGGACACTTAAGAGGATGAGGGAAGTTGGGGAAGCTTGGGTGGCACCGGATCAGCTTGGGTTTGAGCTGACAGAGGAAGAAAACGGGAGGCAGCAACAGCAGCACCTCTTGAAGCTTCCTTCTCACGGCGGTAATGGCGATTCTGGTGGTGCCAGGACGAATGGCGCAGTGAAGGAGAAGGAAGAGATGGTGAAGGACGAAGTGGGAGAGGGTCCAGGCTCGAGAAGCTTCTTCTTCCTGTTTCGTTTTTATTTTCTTGCTTCCTCTCTACACATATACTTACACACACACACACACACACACACACACACATATATATATATATATATATATATATATATATATATATATATATATATATATACTTGTTTATAGTAGGACATAAATAACCATAAAATTTAATATGTTTTAAAATAGTAATGATAATAATAGACAAATAAAATTCTAGATAATAAATAAATAATACTCACATAAATTAATAACCCTAAAATTATATTAACATAAATATAATATCATGCAAAAGTAATTATTAATAACACTATTAAAAAAAATCCCTTTATTTAAATAAATATATAGGGTATTACATTAATGGTATGTTAGATAGTGTGATTGCGGGGCCAATCACACTGACAGTCAGACTGTTGGAGCTCGGGTCGACTTAGTGTCTCGGGGCCAATCTACTGTCCATAGTGGAATGAATCTGTTGGGTTGATTGAGATGTGAGGTGATAGATAGTGTGATTACTGGAGCTCGGTTGACTAAGTGTCTCGGGGCCAATCACACTGACAGCCAGACTGCTAGAGCTCGATCGACTTAGTGTCTCGGGGCCAGTCTGCTGTCCAGATTGGAATAAGTGTTCTATTTGGAATCAAATGAGTCTGTATGGCTAGAGTGATTATGAGATTGTTTAAGGTTGCTATTATTATGGTTCTATGGATCCTTCATGAATTAAAACATACGTTTTCTATATCTAGTATATTTATAAAGGCAGAGTTTGACATTCGTGTGAAATGTGTGTGTGTGTGTGTGTGTATATATATATATATATATAATATATATATATATATAAGAATGCCTGATTGTTATGGTTCAGTTTGCATGTATATATACTATAATAATTCACTCAGTGAGGTCTAACTCCCTCAATTATTTTTTTCAGGAGATCCCATATTGTCAGACCTTAGTTGTAGAGTTCCTCGCCGATGTTCTTCAGTCCCGGCTATTTTATGCAAATGTATATTCTGAACTCTGATTTATATTTTAGAAACTGCAGTAGTTGTGTTATTGTATCAGAAGAGTATTATATTATTTTGATATTGTATATTCTGAAAAATTTGTATTTGATTATTACGAATATGTATACATTTTATATATTGATTCGAAAAATTTTAATTATATCATACTTTTTATTTATTTATTGTATGATTTTATTTTCTTAGGCTTACTACGGGTTCCGGATTCAAAAGAATTCTCATTCTTTAGCGCCGGTCATGACTCCTAATTTGGGTCGTGACATCAAATAAATTAAAATAAAAAATCCAATTTAAAACAATAATTAAAAAGGAACAGAAAAAGTAATTAATATTTATAAAAAATCAATTTGGTAATAAGTTATCAATTAATTATATAAGATTAAATTTAATTATAACAATAATAAATGTATGATTAATTATAAAACTATTGAATAATAAAATTAAAACTAAATTTAATTGTAATAATAAGTGCCTAATTAACTATAAAGGTATTAAATTTTTTAGTATTTCAATGTAAATAAAGCAGGCCAAAAGATTCTTTTACACTTGGTATGTAAATTTTTTAATATGTTATTTAATTTCATTGGTCAGTTTGTCATATAAACAACCGTAAAATTTTTTACATTGTGCTATATCTAAAATAGTTTGTAGCTTTTTGTTCTTTTCGCTGACGATTTATTTACAATCAAGTACTCATTAAAATAAGATATAAATAACCCAAAAAAAATAAAAATAAAAACTAATTAAGAATTAAAAAAAATTAATTATACATTAACTGATTAATTAATTATATAAAATTAAAATTAATTATATATATATATATATATATATATAAACAATATAGAAAGTAACATATAAAATTGAAATTGTTATTAGTTAAGTATTCAAAAATAATACTTGGATAATAATGATTAATTAATTATTTAAAATTAAAATTAACTGCAATAATAAATGGCTAATTAACTTTATATTAAAACATTTATAAAAGTAACTTATAAAATTGAATAGGTTATTAATTAAAAATTTTGAAAAATAATTACATATAAGAATATGTTATATGATATTAAATTAATTAAAATATTAAATGCCTAATTTATTATAAAGGTATTAAATTATTTAATTTTTTATGTATGCCATTGGAACTCAATTAAAATTTAATTTTCAAACATAATTTTGAAAAAATTTTTATTTTATAATTTTTACTGTTTATTTTATTTTTATTATTAATTGTAATTTTGTGATTACATATACTATTTATTTATTTAAATTTGTCATGTTTACAACATTTATATATGTATTTTTAAAATTTATTTATTATCTTAAATTACTTTATAACATAATTAAATAAAAATATTTGTAAAAATATAAAATTATAACACGAGATATTGACTAGTTTTTGCAGGTAATAAGAAAAATGAATATCAGAAAATTAGTTGGCATCAATTTCGAATTATGATAATTTTTTAACACTCTAAAATAAAATTGCCGCCTGTAACTAATAAAAACAAACTTGAATTAAGGTGAATTACTAAGGTGTACATGTTTGTCTTAGTTGTTGTTGTTGTTTTTTTTTTTTTTTAAAAAAAAAAAAAGACCTTATACCCTATTTAGTTAATAAGGTGGATTTGCCGGGGTGATTGTAATTTCCCTTAGAATTTTAAAAAATAATTACATAATAAGCACCTAATATATTATTTGATATTAAATTAATTATAATATTAAATGCCTAATTTATTATAAGGGTATTAAGTTATTTAATTTTTTTTTACGTACGCCATTGGAACTCAATAAAATTTAATTTCCAAATATAATTGTGAAAAATTTTTATTTTATAATTTTTAGTGTTTATTTTATTTTTCAATTGTAATTTTGTGATCACATATTCTATTTATTTATTTAAATTTATCATATTTATAATTTTTATATATGTATTTTTAAAATTTATTTATTATCTTAATTGTAATGACCTTTTATTTTAAATTATATAAAGTTATTTTGAGATATACAATATTAATAATATTTTAAATTTTTATTTATATATTATCATTATTTGTGAATAGTATTCGTTTAGTTTACATTAAATATTTTATTTACGTAAAGGACATTATTTTAGAAGTTAGTATTGTTAGTATTATTATTATTTGTTATTGTTATTATTATTGTTATGGTTATTGTTATTATTAGTAGTGTTATTATTATTATTATTATTATTTATATGCATGTGTATGTATTGTGTTTGTGTTGTTGTATATATATGTATGTATATACGTTAAGTTATTAAGTTTATATATATATATATATATAAAGTAGTGCATCATAGTAGTGCAGTGAAAGTCAAATAGACAAATCTCAAATTAGACTAAAGATTGGTGATGAATTGAATATTTAGATTGATAAGTAATAAGTATAAGTTTGACGGATTTTGTTGACAAAAAAAAGTATTAAAACTTTGTGGTTATTATACGATGAATTACTAGTTTAGCAAATTAGAATTTGTGATAAATATAGAAAATCTATTATAAGATTTGGATAACTGGTGGATATAAGTATAGTTGTGAAATAAATATTAAATGTACCATGGTATATTAAAATATGGTCATTGAAAGGAATAAACAAGGAAATTAATATAGTATGCAGTAGCAAGAAAAACAGTGAGAAAAGGCTATTAATATGGATAACTGAAAACATGGAGTTTAAGAAAAATAGGTGATGGTTATTAATAAATAGTATAAGTTAATTATGCTTTAGCATATTAGCTAGTTAATGGTGACCGTGATGATGATATAAGAAAGGAGAGTTGGCACAGAGATATATAGGACATTTCGAGGTTTTAGAGAGAGTTGGCATGGTCACATATCGATTAGCTTTGCCACCGAATTTGTCTTAAGTGCATCTAGTGTTCCATATCTCGATGCTGAGGAAGTATATTTTGGAACCTTCACATGTGTTACAACCCTAGAGTGAGGAAGTAAACGAAGATCTGACATACAAGGAAGAACCAATAGCGATTGAGGATTCTCAAGTGGTCAGCTACGTTCAAAACAGATCCTGATGGACAAAGCGTTGTGGAGGAACAACAACTTGGAAGAGTACACATAGGAGACAGAAGTTGAGATGCGGGTGGCCTACCTTTACCTCTTTCCCTCGATGAATTTCTTGTTGTTTGTGCTTTTATTTGAAATTCAAGGGTAAATTTTTGTAAGGGGGGAAGATTGTAATTACCCTTTCTTTTAAATTATATAAAGTTATTTTGAGATATACAGTGTCAATAATATTTTAAATTTTTATTTATATATTATAATTATTTATGAATAGTATTCATTTATTTTTACGTTACATATTTTATTTATGTAAAGGACATTATTTTGGAAGTTAGTATTGTTAGTAGTATTATTGTTATTTGTTATTATTATTATTGTTATGGTTATTGTTATTATTATTAATGTTATTAATGTTATTATTTATATGCATGTGTGTGTATTATGTATGTGTTGTTGTATATATATGTATGTATATCTGTTAAGTTATTAAGTTAATATATATATATATATATATATATATATATATATATATATATATATAATATATATATATATATATATATATATATATATATATATATATATATAAAGTGGTTAAAGGCTTTTCACGGGTCAACCTCTCCCTTTATCCCTTTTTTTTTTCTTTTTCTTCTTTCTTTCTCCATTGCCAACATTCCAGTAGCAGCCCCGAGCACCATCCACGCCACCTGAGCCACCACTATCCACCTCTAAAGCTTGCCATTGTCTTCCCCACCTTCCCTCTTCCTCACATCGTCACTAAAAGCTCTGTTAGCGAGCCTAGAGAAGACAGGTTGCCCTGCTCTGCCATGGTAGGAGAGTCCCTAACCTTATAGCTCCAAAGTGGATGTGAGTATATCCCTGATTAAGCCAAGTTCTCAGAAATTCTGGAGGAATTTCTAAGGTTACAAATTGTTTTGTCTGAGAGGCTAATATGTGGTGTTTAACAGAGTTGGCAACTGGATCATTTTCTTAATTAAGTTTCTGATGTACCAGATCCTTCATGGAGGCAAGTACAGAGCATACTCCTTAATTTAGATAGGTGGAACGATTATAATTCATAATCTGACTACTAGAGAAGAAGAGAGATTTTTAGAAGGTCATTATTTATTTAGCTTCTGGAAATTTCACAAGAGGGGTTCTGCCTCTAATTAAGACAGAAGGCTCCTTATATAGAGAAGGGACTAAGATACAAGAAGGCCCTAGACAAATGTGGATAGACATCCACTGATAAAAGACAAATAGAAAAATATGGATAGACGTCCACTGATAAAAGTAAATACAAAGATTAAGCAGCTTTAAATTACAACCACTTGTGACAAATTGGCTCGTGACTTAGAGATAGATTCTTATCTTCAGTACTGTCTTCATTATTATAAAAGAGACTATCTTCATTAGGATCCTGTGAATGTCCTGCTAATGGTATACGGGGGTCCTCTGAATTATTTGATTTGAAAGAGTTTAACCATATCTGTTCTGCATATGAGCTAGCTTGATAAGGATGTTCTGCTGTGTAATATCCTGAGTTTTTAAATAATTTTAAACTGCATCGGGATATGCAATGTTAATAATTTTATTATATTTTTATGAATATTTAATTAGTTTGTTATTTATTAAAGTCATTTTTAATTATTTTTAATTATTTTAAGTCTTTTATGTAAAATTTTCTCGAGAGTTTTATTTTCAGGGAAATTAAAACATAAATAAATAAATATTAATTATTTTAAGTGTTTTTGTGAATTTGCATGAGTCCATGCATGATTTTTAAGTGTTGAATAAAATATATACATATACATGCATTTAAATTAAATTAGGGTTTATTTTAAATTAAATTAAATTATATTATATAGTTTTAAATAATAATTAAGTGTGTATATATGTATATGTGTATATATATATTATTAAATATGTGTGTGGTGAATATTTATTGTGCATATAATATTATATATTAAAATAATATAAAAGATAGATATATATATACATATAATATATATACTTAATATAAAGTTTGCCAAATTTACAAGATTGCTATTATCTTCTTCTCCTTCTTCCCGATCGTTTCTTCCCCACCTCTGGCATCTGCAACTCCATTCCTTTATCGTCACTGCGCTTTTTGGCGTGCCACCTTCCCTTCCAGCTTGCTCCGCAGCCCCAAGCTTCCATTTCCGGCGTTGTTTGGCCGGATTTTCTTCAAGAAGCCAAAAGTGGATGCTAGCTCCGATCACAACCATTCCAGCCACTGTTTTGAGTGCCACCAGTCTCTATCTCTTCCTTGAGCTCCGATGAGTGCATTTCCAAGCTTTTTTTCACTTAATTTGGTCTAGATTTCCTTAGGTTTTGAATTTTCATTTTCAGCCAACTTGAGTTCTTGAATTTTTTGAGCTATGATTTCAATGCCTTCACAAATATTGATCCTAGTAGCTCAATCTACATGCTGTAATTTTTGTGGAATTTTTGGGAATAATTTTGATTTTTGTGAATTTTTTATTATTTTTTAATATTTTCTAATTTTCATAAATTAATTAATTAAATTATGAAATTGTGATTTATGGTGTTTATAGGTGTTAAAATGAATTTTATAAATTTATTTGTAATTTTTATAATTTTTATATAATTATTATGAATTTATTTAGTTTATGTGATTTTTGGAAAATTTGGTTAATTATGTGTTTTATTGAAATTAATTGGTTAATTTAGTATATTTGTTGATATTATTGAATTATATGTTGAGAAATTAATTTTTGAGTAATTATATTATTTTTAGTGAATTTTTGAATAATTATAGTGAATTTATATATAGTAGGGGTATTTTGGTAATTTGGCACTAAATTGGCTAAAAATATTATTAAATTGGTTTTAATAGTTATTTGAGGTATAAAAATGATTTCTACAAATTATTTATTATTTTTAACTAATTAAAACTATTTTTCGTAAATTATTTTCAAATTATATATAATATACTATTTTTGTAAATAAATGAGTTTTTATCGATTGTTAATATGTTTTAGGGCTAATTATGTAATTTGGAATTATAAAATGAATTTCGGTTAATATTTATGAATTTATCGAGAATTATCGATTTTTAATAATATTTTCTTAAAATTAGGGTTTTTATGTAATTATTGGTAAAATAAGTATTTTTAGCGTTTAAATATCTAATTTGTTATGTTTTGAGTATAAAGGGCATTTTTGGTATTTCTGGCATTTTCATGTGATCTGTAATTATCTTGTAAATTGTGAACCTCGATCGATAGAATTGTAGTTTGGAAGTCCAACCGAGAGATTTTGTGACTGTTTTTATTCGAAATGAGTTTCTTTGCAGGACTGGCTCTACTCTTTGAGTAGAGAGATGCCCATTTTACTAGGGTGGTTCTGCTGGATTTTTGGTAGAATTCTCATAAAACGTGATATCCGATCGAATTCCTATTCTGATTTTGTGTCCGCTATTCTTAGATCGAGTCTTTAGGAATTTCGATAAACTTATTCTGATTTCGTATTGTCATTTGTTTGTTTAGTTGTACCAAGACTGAGGCCTAGTGGACCAGGCCCGTCGGACCCGTCTCGAGGAGCGCAATAACTGTGAGTTGTTATTTTATATATACTTGTATTAGGATTGCATGTTTTAGAAATGTATGATTTATTTTATAAATTATGCATAAATGGTTTAATTATTGCTTAGGTTTGTTTTTGGTATATTTTGGTAGATCCTTGGTATATTTTAAACTATATGCATGTTTAATTATGAATTTATACTTAAAATGTTTTTAAGTATATTTATAGTTTATTTTATAATTGAATTTATTCGACGTATATATATTCGAAATATACTTGATTTATTTTTAGTATATTTCTAGTATATATATGGTTTATGTTGCTATTTTATATCATTTATTTTATGAATGTATGTTTTATATTTAAATGAAGGATATCAATAGAACATGCTACCTAGTGGGCAGCACTAGGACTGAGTACGTACCAGTACGACGATAGAATTTATGTTATATTACTAACCTATTTGTGGATATTGATGGAATTGATTTTTATGATGTGAGATTTGATTTGAGAGTGTGATTGCTGGAGCTCGGTTGATCAAGTGTCTCGGGGCCAATGACACTGACAGTCAGACTGCTAGAGCTTGGTTGACTTAGTGTCTCGAGGCCAGTCTACTGTCCAAATGGAACAAGTGAATTTATTTGAAATAAGTGAGCCTGTATGGCTAGAGTGTTGTTTAACACTATTTGAGGTTGCGATTATCTAGGGTTCTATTTGATCCTTCATAATCGGATATTATTTTCAGTATTTATATAAAATGATTTTGCTACATCTGTGTGATCTTGCCTGTATATATATTTATTATATATACTATTGAATGTGTGCATTTATCATTTAGCTATGCATGCATATATATTATAACAATTCACTCAGTGAGGTCTGACTCCTCTCCGTTGACTAATTTTTAGGGGAGTCTTCGTCTTCAGACCTCAGTAGCAGACCCATATGCTAGATTTCTTCTGCCTCGGCTTTACTATGTAATATGCTCACTTGACTTTATTTTATAATCTAGACACTGTAGTAGTTGTAGTTAGTTGTGAGATTTATGTATTATGTTTGTATGAGACATTTATTTTTAAGATTTGAATTGAGATTTATATTAAAAGATTATTTATATATAAGATGAGTTTGTTTATTTAAATCTATTGGCAAATTATTGTTTTATTTTATTTATGAGTTTTATTTCTGCTGCGAGATATTATATTTATTTTTATTATTATTGCATTTTTTATTTTATTTTAAGGCTTGCTACAGGTTCCGGATTCAAAAAAATTCCCGTTCCCTAGCATCGGTCATGCCCCTGTTTTGGGTCGTACATGCTGATGAGTTGGCTTAAGAAGGATCATCTATTTGCATGCGAGATGGAATAGATGTAGTCCTTTGTGTCTTTTCCCAATACTCTTTGTCTGCCAACATCTGTTTCCCATAATCAAAGGGAAATATTTCCCATAGGGCATCTTCAGATATCTTTGGCCATATCTCTTTTGGGATAATACCATTTTTCTCGAACATGTGTCTCTGAAACTCTCTCCATGGTGAAGAATCTACGGTATCTATGGTAATATAGTGTATCATTGAGTGTCTATAGGTCCCATAGATATTAAAGCATGGTACATAAGTGAAAACACCTTTAGCTTTGAAGAAAGTTCTTTTGAGGGTGATGACAGTATGACATTTGAGAGGAGGTGCCACCTGTTAAGTATAAGCCTCATTTGTCAAATAGGATTTCATCTTGACAAATTCTGAAACCATTTGAGAAAAATTAACAAATGTGGATTCAGACTTTCATTCTTCTCAAGCAGACTGATATACCTTACTAGCTTTAATGGTTGAAGGTCGAATGAAATCCAGTATAAATGACGAAGATTCCAAAATAGGATTAACAATTCAGGAGCCAATAAAACTAGTTTTTAGGACTTTGGTTTAAGAAGCTAAAAATACAGGTAAAAGGATAAATAGGATGAAATCCTAATTTGTAAAAGAAATCTATCCTATAATTTCTGATTAGTCTGGATTGAAGATAAAAAATTTGGGTTTTTGGTTAATGGTGGTCCTGGAAATGTGTGATGGTAAGGACGGAGGAATTCCTTTTCCAAGAAAATTGGCATTAATGGTCTAATACATGTATATCAAAGGAAGGACTTTTAACTAAAAGGGTTTTTCATATGAGATAGGTGGTCTGCTTAAAAGATCTAGCAGTAGGTTGTCTTCTCCTTTGATGTGTTCTACTTTAAAGTCGTACTTACTGAACCATTCTTTCATTCTGAGAAGTTGAGGATGAGGCAGAGTCTTTCCTTTGAATTCAAGCATTTTTGGAAATGATGAGCAGTTCATCACAACTTTGAAATGATGACCAATCAGATGGAATTCAAACTTTTTTATGCCATATTTAACTACTAAGACTTCTTTGAAGGTTGAGTGATAATGGCATTCTCCATCTGTGAACTTTCCACTAGCATGTGCACAAATCTGCCTTTTCTTATTGTCATCTTCTTCTAAAAGAATAACTCCCCAAAATTGATCACTTGCATCTGTTTGAAGGATTCTTTTTCCTATGGAGGGAATTTGGAAATCAGGAAGATTTTTTGTGCAAATTCTGAGTTTTCAAGAGCTTTTGTTTGTTCTGAGGACCATGGTGGAGGATTCTTTTTTAGAAGAGCTCTGAGAGGAGCTGTCTTCCTTGTCAAGTGAGGAAAAAAATCTCTGAGATAATTGACAATGCCAAGAACTTGTCTGATTTGTTTGACAGAAAGATTTTCTTCTATAATTTATCCAGTTTTGTTGCAACATGAGGACCTGGAAGATAATTTCCTTCTTTGAACCTCATTCTAAGAAAATATATTTCTATTTGGCCAATGATCATTTTAGTGGGTGAAAGCATAACACCATAATGTCGTACACGATTAGCAAACTATTGAAGCAATTTCTTATGAGCTTATATATCTGCAGAAAATAAAAGAATATCATCAATATAAATAAGAGCGGTGGAGAGGATGGGCTTAAAGATCTTGATCATAGCCCATTGGAACAGTGATGGGGCTACTTTGAGTCCAAAAGGTAGGACATTCCATTGGTAGAGTCTGTTTGGAATGCAAAAGCCTGTTTTGTATTTGTCTTCCTCTTTGATTCCAAGTTGCCATAATCCAGCCTTCAAATCAAATTTTGAATAGATTTTTTCTCCTGCCAAAAATGTAAATAATGAGGAAATCTTTGGTAGAGGGAATTTGTCATCTCTGAGGAAGAAGTTCAAAGGCTGATAATCAATCACTAATCTCTTCTTTCCACGGACTTGTTCTAATCTCTTATTTACATAAAAACCTTGATATGCCCATTTTGATTTTGTGAGAACAATTAGACCTTGAGCTTCTAATTGGTTGCATTCTTCAATTGCTAATTTAAGATAAGAATGAGTCATTCCTGGATGAGTTGCCTTTGTTGGGTTGACATCTTCATTTTGTTTGAAAGGTAAGGACATAAAGAACTCCTTATTTTTCCACAGTGGTGATGAGCATTTCTTAAAAAACTCTATATGAGATTGAGCACTGTGTTCTTTCAATAAAAACTCATGAATAGTTTGAAGGTTTAGTTGAGAAACGGTTTGGCCAATAAAAAGGATGGATGGAATATTGGTGTATGGTTGAAAGTATTTCTTGAACTTAAGTCCATTGGGAAGAATTCTCAAATCTTTCATCTTCTAATAGATATCAAAGCTAATGACAATGTCTTTTCCAGGTAAAGAAGATCCAAGAACATATGTCCAGGTGTAACAGTTTGGAAAGAATTGAATCTTTATTGGGTGTCTAGTTTTAAGGCTAGTTTCAAGTAATTCTCTATTGGCTATAGAAAAATATTCAGAATGATGTTTCCAATATTCTTCAGTCAAGGCTTTTAGGTTGAGAATGGTAGTTTTGGCTCCGGTGTCGATCAAGACTACAAGTTTTATGGGTTTGGAATAATTGGTTGGATAAATTTGAATAAGAAACAAAGGTATTGGATGTTTTTCATAAGTTAGGGCTATCATGTCTCTATTTTCATCACCAATCAAGAACTGGTCATTCCAGGACTCTATTTCAGAGCTAGAAATTTCTGAGTTTGTTTCTTGGCCCACAGTAAAAATACATTTCGGTGAAGCTTCTTCTTCTTCTAAAAAGAGAGACTCAAGATCAACATCATTCAGGTATACTTTAGTGATTTGCTGAATTTGTTGAATCATCTGCTTAGTCTTTTTTGTTTTTGAAGGGCAATTTTTTGCAAAATGACCTTTTTTTTTTCCACAGATGTAGCATCTATCAATTTTCTTTTCGCCATGGAACTTTTTCTTCTTGTAATACTTCCACTTCTTAAACTTAGGTCTTTTTCCTTTCTTCTTCAGTTTGAAGAAGTGTTTCTTCTTCTTTGGAGGACAAACACTAACATCAGCATCTTTACATTTAATCTGCAAATCAGTCCTATCACATGAAAGTTTTCCCAAATGATTCTTCTTACTGCTGAGATACAATTTAATCATCTTCCTTTGGTCACATAACTAGGTATGAGCCTGAATCATGATCTGATATAAATGTCCTATTGGCACATCTCCAACTTTGTGATTTGATTGTTGAAGAATCAAAAACATTCGAGAGGCAAGGATCTCAGGAATAGAAGCCATAAAGGCTTGCTTTAAATCAGGATTAGTAGTGCCCCCTAATAGATAAAATCTAGTAGACATATTTTGAAAATGTCTTTCTATATCCTTTCTCTGTAGTGAACAACATTTCATCTGGTAATACTCCTTTCGTGCAACTTCAAGATCATCATCCCATTTTCCTAAGAACTCATAATGCAAGAGTCCTAGAAAATCTTCTGGTGAAGTGGTATCCATCAACTGGGTCCTAGCATAACCATTCAGAGAGGCATACCAGTTTGCCAGCTTTCCCACCATTTTTGTAAGAAATGTTCCAATAACAACCTTGAACTCTGCTCCAGGAATAAGCATTTGTCCAACTATCCATGCTCTAAACTCTAGAAATCTATTCTTGTATTGTGAAGGAGGAACATCATCCAAGGTAAAGTAATTTCTAGTATTTTTTTAAAAATTTATCTGTGGATCTGGCTGTGGTGTTCTAGGCTATTCAAATTCTTCTTATGGATCATCAACTTCTTCAACCTGAGGCCCTCTAGAAGATGTAGCATCATCATCCATCAATTGGTAAGGTATTTCATAATCTGAATCAGAGTCACTTTCTAAGGATTCAGAGGATGAACTTTCCTTAGAAATAGATCCAATTGAAAAGCTGGGCATGGTATTTTCAGTACACTTTTCCAAAAAAGAAAAGATGGGATTCATCATCATTTGAGGGCGTTTTGACTCTTCTGAGGATAAGGTTGGTGAGGCATTTTTAGGTGCTGATTCAGAGGGTGGTTTTTTAGGTTTTTCAGTTTAAGAGAAATGGACTATTTTTCCTTTTTTTTGTTATTGTTTCATCAAAGGACTGTGTTTGAGAGGGGGTTTTTGGTGAGGATTTAAATCTTTAAAAATTTGGAGGAATATTCAAGGGAGCTGTTGGTGCAGGAAATAAAGGTTGAGTGGAAGAGGCTATGTATGACAAACTAGGAATTGAATAAGGGCTGTATAGAAGACTTAAAGGATCTGGAGAGAAATATTTTAAAGAAGTTTATGAGGGTAAATCTTCTTTCTTCTTTTTAAGATCTCTTTCAAGTTGGTCAACCTGGGCTTTTAAGTTTAAAATTTTTGTTTCTTTCATTTGAATGTTATTCAATGTGCCTTTTGTTGCTGATAATTCTCATAAGTTTTTGGTACTTCATTTCTATTTGCCTTTGTAGTTCTACATGAACTGCTTCCATTCGTTTCTCAAAGGCCTGGAACTTTTTATTTGCCAAATTTATATGTTCAGCAACTCCATCAATCTTTTCTTCAATAAGCTTCAGTTTTTGATTTTGAGCACAAGCATTCTGAGTCTGCCAGTTGACTACTGCTTTGGCAGGAGTTGTTTGTCTAGGCCTGCCATTTGCATTAACAATGTTTGACTCCAGGATAAAAGGCTGCATGGTAATTTGGTTTTTTATTTTTTTTGGTTAAAGGAGGAAAGTCTATGGGTTAGAACATACAGATTTAGGGTAAAGACTTTGGCTTTTGAATCTCGGCTGAATTTTCTTTTCTTACCCATTTCAAAGCTTGATTGTAACATAGGAGAGGAGTTGACTTAGGTTTCGGTTGGGAAGGAGGTGTTTGAGGTTTGCAAGGTTCATGTGGAGTATTTTGAATAACTGGTGGTTTGTACCAAGCAAGAGGAGAATATGATACAAGATAATCATATTTTCCTGAAGGTTGCAGATGCTAGAATCTCCATCTTCATATCTCCTTCTGAATTCCTTTTCACTATATATTCTTGGAGATTTATTTTTCTTCTTATCATCATCAAAGTAGGATTCAGCATAACAATCATCACAATCACAATAATCAAAATAACAGTGACCATCAGACTTAGAAGCATAAACTGGTCTTCCAGAATTATCAAAAGAGGCTATAGGAATGTTTTCTTCTAGATCCCAAAGGTTGATCATGAACTGTGTATTAAAAACTGTAGGAGTCTCTTGTTTTCGCTTAAAGTTCGTATCCACTGATCCATTAGATCTTTTGATATGTATTGGGTCTGTAACTTGAATTGGCTCTACTGTCTCATGCAACTTCTCATAATTGGTGATCCATTTTTCTGGGACTAATTTTAACAAATCATTCCTAGAAAGTTGTGGGTACATGTGGGAGTATTATGAGAATATGCTTTTATGAACAAAGCATCATTTTGGACACAGGGTAGTGATAGGTTGATAGCATGATTTTGGAGACGGTAGACAATTTAGTAGTGAAGGGTGGCTACTTAGGCTGTAGAAATTTATTCAGCACTAAGGATCTTGAGTCAAACTTATAAAGCTGTCAAGGCATGAGGATCAGAAAGGGCAAGATTATAATTTGGGAAAAATGTAAAGAATATTGAGCCAGCATTTAAGGATGTCTCTATAGTCCCAGTTACAGCATGATGATACTGCTTATATCTAGAATCCAAAAGAGCGATCCTAGAGAAGACAAGTTGCCCTGCTCTGCCATGGTAGGAGAGTCCTAACCTTATAGCCCTAAAGTGGATGTGAGTATATCCCTGGTTAAGCCAAGTTCTTAAAAATTCTAGAGGAATTTCTAAGGTTACAAACTGTTCTGTCTGAGAGGCTAGTATGTGGTGTTGATCAAAGCTGGAGGCTTGAACATATTCTTTTATAGAAGAAGTGGGTCGGTTTACAAGAGCTTTGAAGGATTATTTCCAGTTTATTTTAGATTTTGAAAGGCATCATAAGGGTTTAATAAGGGAAACTTTGATTCTTCAATCTTTTGATCTTCAGGAAGGTAGGTAAACTCATATAAGTAATCGGTCTTTTTTTGGGTGGTTTGGTTGATAGGAGGTGATAAGGTAACAACAACAGACTTAGTTGGCACATACTTATAATCACATATTACAGAGGGAGTGGAAAAGGGAACATAAGAGATTTTTTGGTTCAGTCATATTTAAGAATTCCTTCTCCTTTAGTCTTCATATGTATTATAATAATTCCACCTTATGCAAAAAATAAGGCTCTGATATCAATTTTCCAGAGCTCCATTAAAATTTTATTTCATGGCTATACATATTATATCATGAACTAGCCAAAGCTGTACTTATAGCATCACACAACCAATTTCCAGCCAGACAGCCTGAGTTCACAGATGGAGAATGCCATTATCACTCAACCTTCAAAGAAATCTTAACAGTTAAATATGGCATAAAAAAGTTCGAATTCCATCTAATTACGAGGGATTGCTACAGTGCTCCGGTGAGAATCCAGTCACTTTTAGCTTGTGTTTTTGGGCTCATTCGACTCCTCTCAATGTGTACTACTCGGTTCTCAACTCGTTTCAATTCTACGATGTCCGGATTGTGAGTTTTCTCTAAGTTTTAGTTTATGCCATTTAGGGTTTTTATTTTTTTAAGCTTGAGTTTGAATGTTTATGGAAATATTGATATATGAATCTTTAGCTTCCTAAATATATTTTTAGTTTTTTTTTTGAATTTTTTTGAATTATGGGTAATTATTGAATTTTTTAATAATTAAAAATGAATTTTTATTAATTATGTGTTTTATATGTTTATTATGGAAAATTATGTTAAATTAGTATAGTTAATTTAAATTATTAATTTTAGAAGTGAGAATATAATTTTGAGTAATTTTTGGAAAATATTTAGTATTATGTGAATTTTTGATTAATGGGTAAATTATGTATTTTTATTGAAATGATAGTTAAATTATATTTTTTAAATAATTTTGAAATAATAAATAGTATTAAAATAATTTTTACGAATTATTTACTATTTTTAACTAATTAATAATAATTTCTGGAAATATATTCAAATAATAGTTTTATTTATTATTTTTGTGAATAAATGGTTTTTTAACTATTTTAATTATATATTTAAACTATTTAAATAATTAATTGTGAATTTTACTATTTTATTTTGAATAATTGAAAAATCAAGTTTTTATTAATATTATATAATTTATTTGAGATTTTATTTAATTAATGTGAAAATAATTATATTTAATGTTTTTGATATTTAAATATGTTGTATTGTGGTTATTTATTGATATTTATGGATTTTGATGATTTTTGATATGTTATTATTATTCTTATTATTAAATATTGCTTTTATTGTGAATTGTGATTCTCGGTTGGGAATTTGTGTCGTTCGGGGTCATAACCCGAGAAGCTATGCAATTGAATATTTTTGAAGTGTTTTTCTGTGCATGGTTAGTTCTACTTCGTGTAGAGAAATGTCCGTTTTACAGAGAAAATTATATCAAAATTTCAGTAGATTTCTCATGAAACGTGACATCGGGTCTATTTTAGTAGAGTCGTATTTTTTTAATCGAGTCTTTCCTTATAAATCTAGAATTTGTAGGAATTCTGTTTTTAATTATTTATTCTCTTTAGCCACACCTCCAGCCGAACCGATTGGTCGGGGTTGAGCACAAGTGCGTAGAGAAGCACATTCAACCTGTAAGTTAATAACTGAATTTTGTGTTGAGTGTTTTAAATTCATATATATATATATATATATATATATATATATATATATATATATATATATATATATATATATATAAATTCTTTGATTTATGATAAAAAGGGAGAATTTAATAAAAGAGTTATTTTTTTTCAGAATCTCGAGAGTCGTCTATCTGTTAGCCTACTCTACGCCGGGTTTCTTATTCTCTGGCTGTATTATGCAGGTCTATATGATATATATTATTGTCATGTGTGTATTTTAAATCTAAAATACCGTAGTAGTAGTGAAAGAGTTATTTATTATGTTGTATTTTGTGGATTGACGTATGTATGAAGAATTTGTACTAAAGATTATTATTATATATATTACCTAAATTTGTATTGGATTTTAATTCATTTGTACTTTTTATCTTTATTTTAATTATGTCATTTTATTATCGTTTTTATTTTTTTAAAATTTTTGTTAAGGTTTACTATATGTTTCGGGTACTTTTTATATTTTTATTTTCTAATACCGGTCATGTGTTCCTTTTTGAGTTCGGATCATGCCAATAATAAAATAAAAAAATAATAAAAATATAGTATAAAATTATAACACGAGATATCAACTAGTTTATGCAGATATTAAGAAAAATGAATATCAGAAAATTAGTTGGCGTCAATGTCGAATTATGATAATTTTTTAACACTAAAATAAAATCGTCCGCCTGTAACTAATAAACACAAGCTTGAATTAAGGTAAATTACTAGGGTGTATATGTGTGCATATATACCCTATTTAGTTAATAAGGTGGATTTGCAAGTTATTTAAACCTTAATTAGATTATTTAACTGTTCTTAGTTACATCCACCATTATATATGAAACATGATTAACAACATCTTATGCCGGGTGGCTGTAGATTTTTTTTTTTTAATAATTGTTCTAGATCTTTTAATAGCATTGGAATGTTCCTTTTTAACATACTTTTATAAATTAATTTCACTTACATAAATGGCTATAAAAATTTATACGAATTTGAATGACTAGAAAAGAGAGCATTTAGATCAATTATTTGACAAAGATAAAATTTAGGATCAACCAAATTATTTTTGAAATAAACCAATCAAAATAAATCGAGTAATGTATTTACATTTCTATGTTCGCTTTATATTTATTTTTCGTACAAAATAAACCTTTCCATTTGATATATAAAAAAAGAAAACTTCAAATCTATTTATAAAGCTTCTAAGAAAAGAGTAAGATTTTGCTTTCCAAAAACAAAAAGAGCCAATTTTGAATTAATAAAGATAAAGAAAAAGCAAGGAATAATAGAGGTTGGGATCATGTATCAATATATGACCAAAATTTCAACTGGACAAAAGAAAAAACCACTATTTATGGCTATGGAGAATTCCAAACTGTTAAAAGAAATTTCTATTATTAAAAATTATTTATTGCTAAACATATCTATTTAATTTGCCTATAAATTTTCATTGGGTGCCTGTGCAAGAAAATACAATAGAAGAAAACATAAAAGAAGAGCAATTCAGGAAAAAAAAAATGTTGAAGCAAGCAACAACCCTTCTTTTCCTTTCTTATGTTCTATTATTAGGTTTATCATCCATTGCTGATGCTCAAAATGCTTCTCCTGGAGGTAATTAAATCTACTAAATTGCATTTGTACGCCAAATGCGATCATTTGCGAGTTCAAATTTTGAAAATTTTTATATTTAAAATTATTTTTTATCACTTCAATTGATTTTTTAATTAATTCTAGATTTTGCACAACAAAAGAATTATTGAAAAAATGACGGGAGTATGTTTTTAATTGTATGATTTGGATAAAATGTGTAGGGGGAATCCAATGGTGCCCAATGACGGCCGAGTTCGTTGGGCATGATTGTGGAAGTAATGGAAATTATCAATGTTTGCTTGACTTCTCGGGAAAGTATGGAGCAAGCAGCATGCCAAAGAACTGCCGTTGTCAATCTTTAGGATCTGCAAAACATTCCTGCAATTGTGACATTGTTTGTCGTGAATACTAATTAATCTCTAGCACTTGGTTTGCATAATTAATTTTTATAATTTGTTTTAATATTTCATGTATTGTATCCATTTTGAGAAGAAAATTCAATGCTTATGAAATCTTTATAATATAAAAATTATTAATAAATACATAAATTTGTGAGTTTGAATTTTGTTTCTAATAAATTATCCAATTACTCTCGCTTGTTTGTTACTTAGACATTGTTATTATTACTATCCTCTTAGGCTTTTTTATTTAAGGGCGATGCTAAAAGAATATAATCTATCCAAATTTTTTTTATACCAATTTTTCATAAATTCCATTAAAACTGTAAGCTCAATCTAAATATATTGCATATAAATGGATAAGCATATCATAGACTAGCAATAAAGTCACTTAACTCTTCAATTTCTCGGCAAACTTAAGCATGTCCCCTTTTTATGCATTGTCTAAATCCATACACTATATTTAAATTAAGCTTGTAATCTCAATGAAGTTGGTAAATAAGATAATTTCTTTGTTATTAAATTTCTAATGTGCAAGTTCCTCATAGGAGGCGAGTACAGAGGATACTTTCTAATAACATAGGTGGAGATTAGATCATTATTCTAAAACAAGTTAAAAGAGAAAGAAGAAGAAGAAGAAACTTTCTAATAACATAGGTGGAGATTAGATCATTATTCTAAAAAAAAATTAGAAACTCGTGGTTTTTATTTCTAAGGCTGTGTCTATAAAAGGTTCTTTGCCTTCGCAACGAAGTAGAATCCTCCTTTTATAGTGATGAGGAGCACCATTACAAAAGATAACCTGATTGGATATCATCTAATTAGGAATTGATATAAGGATTACAACAAGCTATTTTTATGACACTTGGCTAATACTATTATAAACACAACCACGTGAAGACTATAATAATCAACCTGTTAGACAAGACTAAAGATAGTTCATATGATCTAGTACAATAATATACTACTTTATTTTAAAGTTGCAATGACACCTATAAAGATTGTGACTAGTTTACTTTTTAATAGGCTTATGGCTTGGTGACAATTTTCCTTCATCTCCATTGTAATCACTTTATATGTTAGGGTATTGGGAGTATGTAGCAATGGGCCTTCTTGGATCAACAATTGTCCAAGGTTCTAGAAAGTCTTGTTCCATCATGCTTCATTTTTAGACTGGACCTTATACAGAGATTGAACTTGCTCCTGGACTTTAAGCTTTCATCCAAAGCTCTTTATTTGCAATAAGTCTTTATTCATATTCATATGGATAAGTTTCCTTTAGGGCATCTTCATTTTCTTTAGGCCAAATTTCTTTAGGAATCTTTCCATTTTTATGAAACATGGATCTCTGGAATTCCCTACATTGAGAAAAGTTATCGACATTAGATATTAAATGGTGAACTATTTAAAATCTATATGTCTTGTATATTTTGAAGCTAGGAACATTTTATCTTTAATTTTCAAGAATGACTGTGAAAGATTATTATGGAATGACATCCTTCTGAAGAAGAAACTTGCTAAGTATGTGCTTCATTTGTTAACCATGACCTTTATCTTGAAATCCCTTTAGAACCATTTCAAAAAGTAATCAAGTGAGGATTTGATCTCTGCCCTTCTTTAATCATCTTAAGATACATTGAGAGCTTTAATGGCTACAAATCAAAGGCTATCTAGTATAAATGACACATGTACCAAAATATGATTAACAATTCTTTTAGCCAGTAAAATTCCTTATCAAGGCTTTGTTCAAGAAAACTAAAATGTCAAGTGAATGGATATTTAGGGTGACAACCTAGTTTTTCATAAAAAGTTGGCCCATATTTTCTAGTTAAATGGGACTAGTGTTTGAAAATTTATTTTGAAGCTATTTTGGTAAGGGTGGTAAGTTCTAATGGAATCCCTTTTGCAAGAAAATCATTTGCTGACTAGAACATTAAGATCATAGGAAGGATTTTTATTCTGAAAGGATTTTCTATGGAACAAGAAATTGATGGTTTGCTTAAAAGATCAATAATGAGATTGTCTTCACCCTTGATAGGTTTTACTTTAAAATCATACTTGTTGAACCATTCCTTCCATTTTAAAAGTTATGGATATGGAAGTTTTTCTTTTAAATTCAAGCATCTTGGGAAAATATGAGTAGTCCATGACTACTTTAAAATTATGTCCCACCAAATAGAATTCAAACTTATATATTCCATATTTCAGTCCTAAAATCTCTTTGAATGTTGAGTGATAATGTCATTCTCCATCAGAGAACTTCTTACATACATGTGCATAAATTCTTTATTTTTTTATCATCTTCTTCAAGAATGATTGCTCCCTAAAACTAATCACTTGCATCCATTTAAAGGAATCTTTTTCCTTTCACTAGGATTTGTAGCACTGAAAGATCTTGAGTAATCTTTCTTGAGCTGAGCAATTGCTTTTGTTTGATCTTCTGTCCATGGCAGGGGATTCATTTTAGTAGTGCTCTTAATGGTGTTATCTTCTTAGTTACATAAGGAATAAAGTCCCTTAGATAATTAAGGATTTTAAGAAACTCTTTGACTTGTTTAACAAATAAATTATTATAAGGAAATTTTTATAATTCTAAGGCAATGTGTGGACCAAGTTGATAGCTTCCATCTCTGAATCGCATTTTAAAAAATTTTATTTCTTTTTTTTATAATAAGCACCTTTATTGGGGATAACATAACTCCGTATTACTTTCTTAGATCAACAAATTGTAGGAGTATAACTTCATAGCTCTTTTCATTTAAAGAAAAGAGTAAGATGTCATCAACATACACTAGAGCATTATATAGTATAAACCCATATATTTTAATCATGACCTTTTGAAAAAGTGATAAGGCTACTTTTAATTCGAATGGCATTACGGTCCATTGATAATAATGGTTTGGAATGCAAAATGCTATTTTTTATTTGTCTTTTTCTTTTATCTCAAGTTGCCAAAATCCTACCTTTAAGTCAATTTTTAAAAAGGTTTTTGCTCCCATAAAAAATATGAATAATGAAGAAATCTTAGGCAAAAGAAATTTAGAGGTTGATAATTTATCACTAGACTTTTCTTTCCTCTAACTTGTTCAAAATGCTTATTCATATAAAACTTTAACTTGCATATTTTGACTTTGTTGGCTCAATCAAACCTTGATCTCTCAATTGTGTACATTCTTCAATAGCCAACTTCAAATCTACATTGAAATTCTATTTAAAGGGCAACAAAAATAAAGAACTTAGGGTTCTTCCATAAAGGAGAAGAGCACTTCTTTAAGAATGGAGTATGTGAATCTGGACTGCATTGTTGCAACAAAAACTCATAGATAGGTTGAAAGTCTGTTAGAGATAGTGTTTGGTCTAAAATGAAAATTAAGGGTCTTATAGGAAAAAGTTAAAAGAATTTCCTAAATTTAAACCCATTTAGAAGGATTCGTAAATCCTTCGCCTTCTAATAGACATCAAATCCAAGAATAATTTCTTTTTCCAGGTAGAGGTCATCTAAGAACATTTGTCCATGCATGGGATCCTTAAAAAAAAAGGATTTTTATAAGTTGTTAGGTTTTATATATGGATTCAAATAAATCTCCATTTGCTACATAAAAATATTCAAAATGATTTTTCTAATATTCATTTGGAAGTGCTTTTGGGTTTAGGATGGTTGTTCTAGCTCCAATGTCTATTAGGGCAATGATTTTTATAAGTTTAGAATAGTTGGTTGGATAAATTTGGATGGGGCTAGTGGATTTGGATGGTCATCATGAGTTAATGTTATAACTTTGTTAAAAGAAAATTATTGTGGATATGGTAGTGCTTATTCATTAGAATTATAAGTTTCTAAATCTATATAATGACATACTATAAAAATACTTTCTGGTAAAGGCTCATCTTCTTTAGAAAAGAGAGATTTAATGTCAGCATTCTCCAAATCAAGTGTTGTGATATGCTGAATATGTTGAATCATCTTTTATATTCTTTGTCTTTAAAGGACAATTTTTAACAAAATGTCCTTTCCTTTTAAAAATGTAGCACCTATATGTGCTTTTCTTTCCCCTATACTTTTTTTTCTTATAATACTTCTACTTTTTTTTATCTTCCCTTTTTTCCTTTTCCTTTTTCTTACCTGAACACTCATATTTTATTGAGTCTTTGCATTTAATATGCAAATTATGCCTTTTACAAGACAGTTTTTCTAAAGGATTCTTCTTACTTCTAGTCAAATTAGAGGTACTATGATCTCTCTCTCTCTCTCTTAATGCTACTATTGTTAAGTCAAACTATGGTTTCTTGTGCAATAGTGCAAGCATGAGTCAAGTTGATTTCATTATTTATATTTGGACTTAACATTTCTTCTTAGAATTGCATTTAACCAATTAAAATTTTTATTATCAATAGGTTGCAAGAACCCCAAAAAATATATTTTCAACTTTGAATTAAGAAAATTTTGGCCCAAAGTCAAAAGCCTCCTTGTATGGACGATTGATGCTTGATAGGGTCTTAGGGCGCCTACTAGTCATGGACAAAATCCATTGCAACCCCACTTGTAGATGGCATTGAGCCATTGACTATATTGGGGCTAGTTACTTATTTAGTTGATTAGCGTTGTGTCTATTTGAATGATGGAGCAAGGGTTTGTGTCACATATTCTTTACCGGCATCAACACAATCTATTTCATAAATCATTTTCAACTATATTTTTCATTTTGGTTTGGTTTTTTTATAAATGTTACTTAAAAGCGAGTTAGAAAAAATGCCTACCAGTGTATAATAAGATTTACATATAATTATTTTCAAGTCATATTGTCAATAAAAAAACTACTACATTTATGTAAAACATGTCTGATATACTATATTAGAATGGTTGAGTCTTTTTTTACATGTATAAAATTTATGGGTTAATCCTACTTGGTTATATATAGTTAATGATATAATTTTGTTTCTAATGAAAAATATCTTCACTGAATGCAAGTGGGAGTTGATATTATTCAAAATTAAATGAAATCTCTAATACTTCTTCTTAAGACTGCTTGACGTAATTTATTTTTTCTTTTTTGGGTCTCATCAACTCCAAGGTGGGTTCTGTCTATAGAGTGTTTCTATGCAATTAGTTTCTCATCCCAATTTTGTTTATGGCATGGTTTATTACTATGAGAACTAAGCTCCACATAATTATGCATCACGTCGTATATATCATTAATTAAGAAATTTTGTTTTTTTGGTTCTACCTTTTTGTTACATATTCCCCTCAACACTATCGCTAATCCAGCTATGATTTTCTATTACTTTGTCTACTATCAGCTCTAGAATAAATGTCTTTTTGTCACTTCACACATTCCAATAATAAATGTTTGCTTGGCTAAATACATTATTTCACTCTTAAAACTTTACATGATTAACGTTTGACTTCAATTATTTTTCCTCTATTAAATTTTGTTTGTTAATGTAATTCAATGTGCATTTTTTCTTAATAGTCTTATGTTTCTCAACTAAATATTTTAGCATTGTGGGTGGATGTTCATGTTCTTATTATTGTCCATCTATCCTAGTATATGTATATATAGATGGTATACTTAATTCTGAAGTATAATTTGCTAGCACCAAATCAAATCCACAACAGTGCTTTGTAGCAAAAGTCATACATTGTTTTCTTCTTTTGTTCTTTTATTTTCTCTAATTGTTTTACATTATGTATTTCATGATCCATTTCATTTTTATTTTGCCTCAAATTATATCACAGGCATAATAGTTAATTGGATAGGCAAAAAACATACCTAGTAGGGTTGAGCACAAAACAGAAAAAAAATATTGAACTAAAAGACTAGACTTTACAAAATATCCAGTACTGAACTGAACAATTTTAATTTCAAACTAAATTGGACCAAATTTTGTAACTAATTTGGTATGGTACTGGATATTTACAAAAAAAATCAAAACCAAGAACTTTACCTAACCTTACTGAAACCGTATCAAATTGAAAATCGAATGTAGTGTACTAATTTAATAAATAATATATAAATATGAATAATAGTAGTGAACTTAATTAAATATTTTTCATTGTATTATTAAGTAGTATATATTAAGTAGCATATGTATAATAACATATGATAAAAATTAATATGTTGTGTGTTTAAAATATAATAAATAAGTTGTTGTAGTTGTTGTTGTTATTATTATTTGATTGATAGGTAAAAATATAAAATGTCTATTATATTACAATTTAAACTTAAAATGTGAAAATAAGAAAATTCATATTGCATAGTTTCAAATAATTCAATTAATAAATAAGAAATAAGAGAATTGTTATTATTATCGACAAGTAAAAATGTGTAATGTCCATTGTATTTCAAATTTCAAATAAGAAAATACAAAAATATAAAAAATAAGAAAATCAACATTATATCATTTCAAATTTTGTAATTTATTAATTAAAATATATTATTATTATTATTATTATTATTATTATTATTATTATTATTATTATTATTATTATTATTATTATTAAGTTATATAATCTTATTGATATTATTTAAAAATATTAAGCTGAATAATATTATTATGATTATTATTTTTATTGCATATTAATATAGATATATATTATAAATAATCAAAACAACGTAGTTTTGCCCAAAACTACACTGTTTGAATTAAAGAAAGTCATGTTATTACAAATAAAAATAAGAGAATGGTCATTCTTATTAATTAAAATATATTATTAGTACTGCTACTACTACTACTACTACTACTACTACTACTACTACTACTACTACTACTTATTGATATTATTTAAAATTAATGATATTATTTGATATTAAGTAATCTAATCTTATTGATATTATTTAAAATTAATGAGGTAAATAGTATTATTATAGTTATTATTTTTATTGTATACTATTATGTATAGGCATATATTATAGATAACCAAAACTACATAGTTTTTCCCAACACTACGCCATTTTGATTAAAATAAGTAGTGGTCTTACAAATAAAAATAAGAGAAGTTTAAGCATATACAATAATTTTTCTAAAAATATGTATTAAATTTATGTTTATACAAAAATGTATAAATGTACATAAAATTTTACTATTTATTTGCTGGTAATAAATATAAATTCGATCAATAATATAAATTTATGAAGAAACAAACTTTTAACATACCGATCCATTTCGAAAGAATCAAATTTTCAAACTAAACCGTCTTGAAAAATGGGATGGTACGGTATGGAGATTTTTAAATTTGGCACTATTACTGAAGATTTTTAAATTGGCACTAGTATTAGAGATTTTATTTTTAAAATCTTCAAAATTTGGTATGATTCCAAAGATTTTAAATCCCTGAATTTTTTTGACCTATGTTCACCCATAACACTTGGCCCCTGTACTTATAATGAAAAATCTATTGACTCCTTATACTTAAAGTTTGACTTTAAAGATACCTTAACTTGTAAAATTTGACTTTATAAGGTTCTATAATCTAGACATCATAGAACAAAATGGCCTTATAAACTAAGTTGTCACAAATACCTATTACCTTGGACATTTAGTTCTCATAATTTGGACATTTGAATGCACACATAATAACACAAAAGGCCCCAAAAATGCAAGAAATCCTAAAGTAAAAGGAAAATAACTGAAAATGATAGGTATAATACATTGATGGCTCCTTATACTTGGACAATTTGTTTGTTTGATGCCTCAACTTATATTTTTACCATGTCAACACTCAGAACTCATCTAAAATGCACCAATTTAATGATAACATACACCTATCACCCCTGTACTTGCCACTTTTTGTTCATTTGACACCTTTACTCGTAATTTTTTATTAGTCTAACCCTTAAGATATGGCATGTGCTAATTTATTATTTTATACCATGTATGCTGATAGGGATTTCAAAAATTGCATTTTAGGTAAGTTCATGTGTTGAAATGATAAAACTATAAGTTGAGGTGCCAAACTAATAAAAAATGACAATAGAGGGCTATGGATGTATTATGCTAAAATAATATGAGATTGCAGATAAAGAAAAATCAATGCTCCAGAAAATGTGCATCACATTTTGTCAAAGGAAAGTATCCTCTTCTCAAATGCATGCATTAACACTTGCATTCATACATTAAAACAAATAATAATAAATCTTTTCTCATTTTCTTACAAATTTATATGTGCCATAAGTAGCACCTATTAGAGTTAAGTAAACCGACTCTAATTGTTATAATCTTCTTTAGTATCAATTTCCTAAACATGATTAATAGCTTTAAGTCAAGATTTTTTGAACTTTAATAAACGTAATGCTTGACTATCATCTGAATGGAAGAAAATCTTACAAAAATAAAATTTGTAAGGGACAATAATGAACAAAATAAATTACAAGTTATCCAGACATCTTTTAAATAGGCATGAATGTCAAACTATACCTAGTCAATGCTAAAAAATGAGTAAGAGTATCTAAAAGAGACCCTCAGAGGTATTCACATTGAGTAAAGTGAGAAAGACAAGGAATACTAAAAAGGAAAAATATTTTGAATAAATGTTAAAAAATTAAAAAATTAAAACCTTCATGTACTGTAATGCTAAAAAAACTGAGTACGAGTATTTAAAAAAGGATCTTTAGGTGATACCCATACTGATTAATACAAAAAAGACAAATGATACTAAAGAAGGAAAAATTTTTCTTAAAACATAATGATAATAAATGTATGGTTAACTATCACTCCTCTACTTAAAAGGTTTTTTATCATTAGAATTTATTCTATTAATCTGCACTCTTTATAAATGTTTTTTGCAAAATCTTTATAAATTCATTTGGGAGGCTTGCTCTCTACTTGGTAATATAAACATTCTTTGCCACAAGTTGTGTATCATATTTTTAAAATGTTAAAACTTGTATTAAATTAAGATTATCACAATTAAGATTGTCTAAACTCATTAATGCATGCAACTCTGAAATTGATAAATAAATGGCAAAATTCAATAATAGGAACATCCAATATGCATCACATTCATGATGTTTTGAACCTTAAAACAACATTATGCATCATAATCACAAATCATATTCATAAAAATACAAATCATAAATTTCCAAAAAATAAACATCTAAATTAGAGGTTGCATATTAGCCAAACAACATTTTAGTCACAAGTTCAAATGACTAGATCTCATATGTCCAAACAATCGAACCTTGTATGTCTAAATGATTAAACCTTATAGGTCCAAATAACCAAGCCTCATTGGTCCAAACGATAAAATATTAGGGGTTTATATGACTATATATTCTAAGATCCAAATAACCATGTTGCATTTTGCCAATTGTCTGAGCGACTAGTTGGTATTTATAAACTACATAACATTTTACCAAATGTCCAAATGACTTCTTGAAACATTTTAGTTGAAACACTGCATATCAGTTAGATAATATCTTTTGCCTAAGGTCCAAACAGCCAAATGACACCTTTTTGTTGAAACACTGCATATTATTACATAACACAATATGCAAACCCATGCATTAATGAGCTTACTAAGATTACTAATGTTTATGAAGGAAGGAGTAATTATTAATACTTAATTTTTAATGGTTCCTCAAAATAGTTTGATAATGAAGGTTTTTATTGACAAGATAAAGGATAACCCTAAAAGGGTGATTTGCAATGTGCTTCTAGAGTCGCAACCTTAAACAACCCTAAACAAGGCTTAAATTTAGAACTGAGACTTTAATATGTTAAACTAAAGCTCTAAAGTGTTGAATGAAAGCCTATAAAGTTTGGTTTAATCTTTAATGGCTCGAACTAAACCTGAATGTTTGACATACGTGACCATTGATAAATTGAGTTATGATAAATGTAACAAAGGCTGCTTTGATCCTATATTGATATTTAAGACCATAAAGTTATATTTTGCAACTCAAAATTATAAGGTTACACATATAGCCTAAGTGGGAGATTTTTGGATTTTTAATCCAACATCGAGCTTAAATATGAAGGTTATGCATTACATACGGATAAACAAAATGAGTCCATTTGAAAGTGATCATTTGAGTAGATAATTTTGGACTTTAATGTATCTAAAAGATGTGGGGTCTTTAATATGTAGAGACTAATAAGTAATTTCTATTTCCATTATGGGTTGAAATAGAATTCCAAAAAGATAACGTGAAACTTATTTATGTATAGGTGGTCATGGTCCCTAGGTCATACATATCATCTTACTTAGTTCTTTCTAAATCCCATCATTAAAAAGAAATACAAAAAGGAAACCTAAAGGCATTCTCTACAAAAAATGCATTGATCGATAAGGCCAGCTACACAACTCTAACGGATTAATTATAAATCATGTATGCTCCCACTGCTATTATGTCATAATTTCCATTAGTTTAACATGAGAATTAATTCTAGGATTTTAATCTAATTTGGGGAATTTCCTAGCAAGCTCACACCTTATTTTGTTTGTCCTTGATAATCTATTTTTAATACTCTTTATCTCACTCTATATATCATTCACAAAGTAAATTAGTTGATAAGATGAACCTTGCTAGTTATTAGATTATTTAACTATTAAGAAAAGGAAAAATTTCCCTTAATATTTATATTGACTAGTGTATTTACCTTTAAAGAAATTATTGGCTCATTTAAACAAAAAAATTGAAAAATAAATTATTGTGTTTTGTGAAGTGAATTTGGTTAGAGATTCGTTGGTCTTGCAGTGCGACATCATGGTTGGAAAATAGTATTTTTATGGATTTTCACAGGAGTTTATGGTAGAACATAGTCATTGGGCCAATAGTATTCATAATTATCAATTTTAATGGTCACACGGTCATGTTACATGGTCGTGTAAGTGACCATGTTGAAATGTTCACTTTAATCCTAAGAGGTACACAGTCTAAGACACCTCTTTGTTTCAAACAATGGTCATAGACATTTTTAGTCTTCGAGAGGCACACGATTAGAGATATGCCTGTATAGGTGGTCATGTCACAACGTTGTTTTTGTTCTAGAGAGATGCACTTGATACAATTCCATGTAGCGCGCATGATGAGATTTTTTACTGTAAGCCTATTTTTTCTTCTATTTTTACTCCACTCATGGTTTCTTCCCATCTTAAAGTTTTTTTGCATTAATCCTTGTATCTACTCTTTTACTTCTTTATTATTTACTATTATTTTTGTATTTATTTTTTAAGGCCCGTTTAGTTAAATTGTTGCTGATAGTTGATTACTACGTGTTTAGTAAAATTATAAAAATAGTTGTTGATAATGTATTAAAGGGTGAGATAGTAAATATAATTTTAAAAATAAGAACTGTCAATATGAATTGGTATTTTTTAGCCATCTAACAACAATCAACTCATTTTCAAAAAAAAAAATAATAATAATAATAACCATGTAAATTATTTTTAAAATAAACCAATCAAAATAGATCTTGATGTATGTGCATTGTTGTTTCGTAGGAAATAGAATTTTTCACTTAATATATCTAAATGACTTAAAATCTATAATTGATGTATGAATGTAAATAATTGCATTTTAAGGACTTAATTGGTAAGTTTAAAGCTGTTAAAAATATAATCAATTTTACTTGTCAAAAATACATAGAGCTAATTTAGGATTAAAAACAAATCTTTAAAAAAAAAGCAAAAAATAATAGATGTTTAGATCAAAGATCAATATATGTCCTATAATTTCTAGTAGTTAAAAAAGATCATTGTTTATGGCTAAGAGAAATCCAAACTATAAAATAAAAATTGTATTTTTTTCATTGCTAAATATGCCTATTTTTTTATTTAATTTGCCTATAAATTTGTCATTTACATGTGCAAAGAATACAATACAACAAGAAAACATTGAGAAAAAGCAATTTAAAGGGAAAAAAAATGATGAAGCCAACAAACACAACCCTTCTCTTTCTTATTTGTGTTGTTGTATTAGGTCAATCATATATTACTGATGCCCAATTTCTTGGAGGTTCGTATTTAAGTCTTAATTATTAGCATTTATATACTAATTAAATGTGACCATTTGCAGTTAATTAATTTTATTAGTTGAATTGATTGTCTTTTTTTATTATAATAAAAAAAGACATATGAGAGTATCTATGTTTGAATAAAATGTGTAAAGTATCCAATGTGCACAAAGAAGGAAGAGTTCAGTGCGAAAAATTATGGAAGCAATGGAACTACTAACTATATGATTGAGTTTACAGTAAATTTTGGAATGGGCAGCCACCTAACCAACTACAAATGTCAATCTTTGGGATATGCAAGACAATCTTGTTAATGTGATTGTAGATAGTGGGGTTTAGCGCGTGTCCAAGATTTTAGCAACTGTGATACTATTTGAGCTCAGGGCTTTAAAGAACACACTACTATATCACAAAGACATAGCATGGAGATGAGGAGTCGCTACCTAGGATAATAACTGGGGCAATTCAAAGGTGTGGTAACTCGATTCTCTAAATGAGAGTTAGCACCATAATCAGAAGATTCTAGATACGAAATACTAACTTCTTTCATTCTTGTGTTCATTTAGAATTATTTTATTAATTATTAAATTATTCTCTAATTACATACAATTTCATATAAACCCTAATTTAGCATCTATCTAACTCCAAGGCAACTATTCATGAAAGAGTACACAAAAAATGTATTCATATAATGAGATGTCCTTAAATTAGTCTAAACTATATTAATTTTTAGTTAGGTTAGTTAAGTCTATATTTTATTTACAAGTGAAATAAAACTAAAGGTGGACCTACATTTTAATTAAAGTAGTGAGCAAAGTACACTTTTGTAATTTTAAAGAAATGGGCCTAAGCTTATTAATTTTTATGGAAATGAATTGGATTGGGTTTGAATTAATGGTTCTAGTTCTAATTAAATTTTATTTAAGTGAAAAGCAGGCCTAACTTTATATATTTTAAGAATGCTTTAATAAACTAGGTTATATCTAAATTAATTTTAATTGCTAAAAGGTGGGCCTAAGTCTAAATTAACCTAATGAGCCTAGATTGATTTTGAAGTTGATTAAAACCTAAAATCCAATTAAAAGACTATTTTAAATGGGTTAAAGACTAAATGTAGGCTTAGAGCTCAAAATAAAATAAAAAAAAAGCCCAAAAACATAAAAAAAAAAAAAGCCAAAACAATCAAATAAAAAGAGCAAACAAGCAATTAAAATTATTTCTTTTAATAAATTTAATTTAATTTCATGCAACCTAAAAATTAATCTATTTCCATAATTGATTTTATTAAGGTTTACCAAATGAACCCTAATCTCTAATTAATTTTAATACAAAAAAGTAAATATTCACTATTCCCACTATTTGGGCTATTACAATTTTTACATATAGAGAATTAAAAAACTAATTAAATACATTTTCCAATAAACCAAATAAATAAAAAATATAGAATAATAAAAAGCAAGAACCCTAAAATCTACGCGAAAATCATAATAGGATTAATTTCATGGCATTCCATTGACTTTCAAGGGTATTTTATCTGTTCAATCATATCTTCATGGCTTAGAGCATTCTATCATCACCATTAAAGAAATAGAACAACAGAGATAAAAATTATTAGACTAAAAAAATGAAGAATAAAGAAAAAGAAATACTAAAAAGATGAATAGAAATAAACAAAATAAAATAAGAAAAGAAAAGGGATGAGCTTTGGTGTGATGTAGTATTGATTTGCTCTCAAAGTCTAATTGATTCACCATTTGAATAGGTCTACAAATTGATTTTTTTTGTTTCCCAGGCTTAACTGCGTTCTTTAAGAAACTTAAGAAAAACATAATTTTTTTTTCCTCAAAAGCTCTCTGCTCTCTCTCTCGTAATTTTTTTCCATTAGTCTCCCTCCTTTTTCTAAAGTAGCATCTCTCCTTTTTTTAATCCAAAAGCCCCCCAGTCTTAGGAGTATCAACTCTTGATAAATCCTAATTGTTATTTTTAAAATTTTTTGATAATGTAATCCAAATCCAAAACAAAACATGAAAAAAATGTAAAATAGGATAATTGCATTTATCTAAATTTATTTATTTATATTATTTTTAAACCAATCAAAAATTAAATAAATGGATTTTTCAGAAAAATACAATAAAAACTCCACTGATCATAATAGTACAATTTTGATCGGAATTGTATATTTTCGATTGCAATTGTGGAATTTTGATTGAAAATATGTAATTTCAATTAAAATTTCATAATGTCAATGGGAATTTCGGCAATTTTTTAACATTTAATTACAAAAAGACCCCTAAAAGAATTAAAACTTTTCAATTAGGTCCCTAAGGAAAAAATTACAACTAAGTGCTTAAAAAGTTGTAATTAAGCCCTAAGATATAAGAATCAATATCCACATACCTATTTATAATGAATTTTCATCATTAGAGTCCTCTGTCGCATCCACACTCGACTATCTTAAAATTAGGTGCTTACAGTCGCCCCCTTTGTCATTGTTTGCTTGATAAATTATGGCAATGCAAATAAGCACACAATTTTTAAATAAAAAGTCAGAACACTTACTTATGTGCCATGACTATGCAATATTGAATGCGATTTAAGGAACACTAGAATTCCTGTGGAATTTCTAACTATGATACTATCATTATGTTCAGTGATTAGCGATTGACACTGTGTTTAGTGTATTTTGAAAATAGATTATAGTTTCCATGGAATATATAATGATGATACTATCACTATGTTCAGTGAATAGTAGTTAACACTAAGTTCAGTATATTTTAAAAATAATCTATAGTTCTAGTGGAACATATAGTGATGATGCTATCATTGTGTTTAGTGAATAGAGATTGACATTGCATTCAGTGCATTTTGAAAACATACTATATTTTTGGTGGAACATATAGCGGTGATGCTATCACTGTGTTCAGTGAATAGTAGTTGACATTGTGTTCAGTGCATTTTGAAAATAGGCTATAGCTCTAGTGGAATATATAGTGGTGATGCTATCACTGTGTTTAGTGAATAGCAGTTAAATATTTAGTGCATTTTGAAAATAGGCTATACTTCAGTGGAACATATAGCGATGATGCTATCACTGTGTTTAGTGAATAGTAGTTGACACTGTGTTCAATGCATTTTGAAAACAGGCTATAGTTCCTGTGGAACATATAGTGGTGATGTTGTCATTGTGTTTGATGAATAGAAGTTGATATTGTGTTCAGTGTAATTTGAAAATAGGCTATAGTTCTGATGGAACATGTAGTGATCATGCTATTATTATGTTAAGTAAATAGCAATTGACATTAGATTCAGTGCAATTTGAAAATAGGCTATAGTTCAAGTGGAACATATAACAATGATGTTGTCATTGTGTTTAGTGAATAACAATTGACACTATGTTTAGTGTATTTTGAAAATTAACTATAGTTCTAGTTGAACATATAACGGTGATGTTATCACTGTGTTCTGTGAATAGCGGTTGACACTGCATTCAATGCATTTTGAAAATGGACTATAGTTTTGGTGGAACATATAGCGATGAAGCTACTCTGGTGGAACATAGAGCGATGATGTTATCATTGTGTTTAGTGAATAATGATTGACACTGCATTCAGTGCATTTTGAAAACAAGCTATAGTTCTGTTGGAACATATAATTGTGATGATATCACTATGTTCAGTGAATGGCAGTTGACACAATGTTCTGTGCATTTCGCTATATTCCCTATGAGATGTTTAGCGAGTGATTTTCAATATATTCCCTATGGAGCATCTAGTGATCGTGATTTTCTCTATATTCCTTATAGGACATTTAATAAAAATATGCTATAACTACTATGTAGTTTCTAGTAAAAGTGATTGAAGAAAAGTGCTATAACTACTATGCAGTGTCCAATGAATTATGTTTTGAAAGTGATCACCTGCAATCCATCCATTACTTGCTAGCTTTTATAATGCTACAGTCCATAACTACTTATGATTAGTTGCAACCCTTTCATTACTCACCAATGATGTTGCAATCCATAGTTGCTTATAGTTAGTTGTAACCCTTTCATTGCTCACTGATTCATTCAAATCAAATTACAAACCTTTCATTACTTGCCCTTAATATTATAATCCATAATTGCTTTTGATTTTTATCTTTGGCTATTTGATTCGAATGATTGATTTTTTTGTGCTAACTAATTGGAATTTATGCTAAGTCCTCTGAATTTCCACGCTGATTGCTTTAATCAATTATCTTTATTGTAGTTAATTTTGATTCACTTGATAACACTAGTGCTGATTTCATATATTGGGTTTATATTATTCTAGACTTGCTATTCTTGAAGACTTATTAAAGTTAGTTTTAGCATGATAATTGTTATAAAAGGTACATTATATTTTTGAAAATTTATGAGAAAATTCATCACTTTATTATGAGATAATGTGCACTCAATGAATCTCACTAATTTTGATTTTCATCACTATCATTTATTTGCCTTCGTAAAAGTCAAAAGTCTTATTAATCATCTTATATTGAGAGCATATTTTTTACCAAGTGAAAAGTTCACTTCCACACCTAATTTTAGGGAGAATTTGCTAAATAAAACTTATGAAAATTGAGCATAAAAAGATCAAATTCTAAGTATTAAAATAGTCTTTGAGTTATTTTTATGTTTTCCTTCCTTATCCAAGTACTCCCCTGCCTTTTTGATATTACTTAGCATGGATGTTGTTAGAAAGGTCCTTTGGATAGTCATTGTCATGATCCAAAATAGGGGCCATGACCCGTGCTAGGGAATGGGAATTCTTACGAATCCGGAACCCGTAGCAAGCCATAAAAATAAAATAAAACATGCAATACTAATAATAACAACATAATTAAATAAAATATTATGCAGCGGAATAAAATCATAAATATCAAAATAATATTTCCACTAAATGAAATTAAATCAATATCCTCATCTCATATATAAATAACTTTTTAATACAAATCCAGTTCAAATATTTAAAGTACATATCTCATACAAATATAATACAACAATCTCATAATCGACCATAACTACTGCAGTGTCTAGACTAATAAAATAAAACTCAAATGAGCAGTTTAAATAATAAAATCGTGGCAGAAGAAATCCAGCGTACAGGTCGGCTACTAAGGTTTGAAGACGATGACTCTCCTGAAAAATAGTCAACGGAGGGGAGTCAGACCTCACTGAGTGAATTACTATAATATATATATATATATATAATATATATATATATATATATATATATGCATACTATATGACAATGCACACAGTCAATAGTGTATATAACAAATATATATACAGGCAAATACACATAGATGCAATAAAATCATTTTTATATATTTTGTCTGAAAACCACTGGTTATGAAGGATCAAATAGAACCTTAGAAAATCGCAACCTCAAATAGTGTTAGAATACACTCTAGCCATACAGGCTCACTTATTCCAAATATATTCACTTATTCCATTTGGACAGTAGACTGGCCCCGAGACACTAAGTCAACCGAGCTCCAGCAGTCTGACTGTCAGTGTGATTGGCCCCGAGACACTTGGTCAACCGAGCTCTAGCAATCACACTCCCAAATCTTATCTCACATATCAAAATAATCAAATCCAATCAATATCCACAAATGGTTAGTGATATAGTCTAAATGTTATAAGCATACCAGTACGTACTCGGTCCTAGTGTTGCCCATTAGGTAACACATTCTATTAATATCCTTCATTAAAATATAAAACATACATTCATAAAAATAAATGATGCATGAATTTAAATAAAATAGCAACATAAACCATATATATACTAGAAATATACCAAAAGTAAACCAGGTATATTTCGAGTATATGTACGTCAAATAAATCCAACTAAATTACAAAATAAACTAGAAATATATTCAAAAACATTTTAAACATAATTTATTAATAAAACATGCATATAGTTTAACATATACCGAAAAATAAACCAAAAGTAAACTAAAATTAAACTTAAGTACTAATTAAACTATTATGCATATTTAATCAAAATAAAACATATATTTCTAAAATCATGCACCCTAGAGCATATATATATAAAATAGCAACTCACAATTGTTGCGCTCCTCGAGATGGGTCCGATGGGCTTGGTCCACTAGGCCTCGGTCTCGGCGCAACTAAACAAACAAACGACAACATAAATTAGAATAAATTTAACAGAAGTTCTAAAGGCTTGATCTAGAATAATAGACACAAAATTAAATCAAAATTCGATCGGACATCACGTTTTATAAGAATTCTACCGAAAATCCGGCAGAACCTCCCCTGTAAAATGGACATCTCTCTACTCAAAGAGTAGAGCCGGCCCTGCAAAGAAACACACTTCGAAAATAAACACAAAACACAACCGCAATCCCTCGGTCGGACTCCAAACTACAAATCACCGACCGAGGTCCACAATTCACGGAATATTTACAAAATACCAAAAATACTCTTATATAATAAAAATACATTTTATAAGTAAAAATTACGTAATTAACCCTAAAACACAGTAAAAACCGATAAAAACTCATTTTATTAGAAAAATCGTATATTATACATATAATTGAAAATAATTTACGAAAAATAGTTTTAATTAGTTAAAAATACTAAATAATTTGTATAAATCATTTTTATACCCTAAATAACTACTAAAACCAATTTAATTACATTTTTAGCCAATTTAAGGTAAAATTACTAAAATACCCCTATATATATAAATATACTAAAATAAATCCAAAAATTCACCAAAAATAATATAATTGCTCAAAATTAATTTTCTCAACATATATTTCAATAATATCAATAAATATACTTAATTAACCAATAAATTTCAATTTAACACATAATTAACCCTATTTTTCAAAAATTACATAAACTAAATAAATTCAAAATAAATACATACAAATTCATAAAAATTACAAATAAATTCCTATAATTCATTTCAACACCTATAATTACCATAAAACACAATTTCATAATTTAATTAATTAATTTTCAAAAATTAGAAAATAATAATAAAATAATAAAAAATACCCAAAAATAAAATAAAATTTCAAAAATTCTAAAAAATTCCAGCATGAAGATTAAGCTACTAGGATCAAAGTTTGTGAAGGAATTTTTCATGAATCAATCAAATTAAAGCTCAAAAAAATCAAGAACCCTAATAGGCCGAAATTGCAAAATCAAAACCTAGGCAAATCGAGACCATTTTAAGTGAAACAAAGCTTGGAATCACACTCACCGAAGCTCAAGGAGAAGATAGAGATAGACGGTATTGAAAACGGTGGCCGAAAACGCTATGAACGATGGTGAGAAGAGTTTCGGCAACTCAAGCTTATTCCGGCCAAACCACGACGGAATAGGGAGCTGTTGGCGGCAAGGAAGGCTGAGGAAGAAGGTGGCATATCGGGAGGCACTCTGAACGATGACGAACGAAAGTTACAGGCGGTGAGGGTGAAGGTTGCATCCGAAGAAGAAGAAGAAGGGGGAGGGGCACGGGTGTAAATTTTCTAAAGTTTATATATATATATATATATATATATATATATATATATATATATATATATATATATATATATATATATATATATATATATTAATAACTTTAATAATTTATATTAAAATATTTTAACATAATACTTAGAAAAATCACAGACTACATGTTTAAAATACACAATATATATACATATACACATATATATAATACATTTTAATTTAATACAACTATTAATACGATAATTAAAATTATGCATGGACTCATGAAAATACATAATTCTATTTAAAATAATTAATCTTAAATTATTTACGTGTCAATTTCCTCGAAAGTGCAAGTTCCGGGAAAATTTTACGTAAGGTACTTAAAATAATATAAACAATAAAAATTAGTTTTAATTAAATAACAACTCATAAAATATCAAAGATATATATATATACAAAAATTATTAACACTGCATATCCAGATGCAGTATAAAAATATTTAAAAACTTGAGATATTACACTCATACTCCTACAGAGTATTGGAGTAAATAGAGCATTTTTTGATGTGATCCTCTTTTAGTATTCCCTTGCCTTTCTTGTATTACTCAATGCGGATACCTCAAAGGCTTATGTTGATACTCTTACTCATTACTATGTATTCGAGTAAATTATGTTTGCTCTTATTTTGATTCTCCTCTTAGTATTCCCCTGCCTTTCTCGTATTATTTAGCGTGGATACCGTTAAAGGATTTTCTACTCATACTCATTTATGAGCATTGGAGTAGATTTTATGAACATTTATTATTCAAAAGACTAAAATGGTACTCTAAAATTCAAGCAATTTATACAACAAGCCCACATATTTTATTTTTGCATATTCTTCCCCTCATTTGGGTGCAAAGCAAGCATTAGATTGATTAAAGTTTATAAACTCTCAAAATAAAGCTGTTAACTAATCATCTAAATTTTGTGAGGCTAACAAAAAAGAGCTATTATGATCAAAGGTCATGAGATAGGCTTTTCACACATGATCTCGTGAAGTGGATGAATTTACTTTTAATTTATGAATTTTATTATTGAGATTGTACTTTATTATAAAATCTAAGGAAATAGAGTTATGTTACTTCCCTTGCTTATTTTGATGAGTGTTTAGAATTTACTATCTTGCCTGTTCTTATTGATGTATAGATTCCTTTCCCCTTCTTCAATCTCTTTTGTTTTTCCCTGCATAAAATATCATAAGTTAGTATGGTCTATTTGCAAGTGAAGAGATTTTATAAAATGCAATGTTATTCTCTTGCATTCTTCCCTTTTGATTGTGATGATAATGTCTTTTATCATAAAGGTCTTGATATTCTACTATTGAGGTCATGGCCTAAGGGGCAGAATTTGTCTTTCTATCATTCTTATTGATGCTATAGTAGAGGGCTTCGTTCCTCTTATTGACATCTCCTGTAAAAAAGGTTCAAGAGTTATAGGTTTTATTTCATGATCAAATAATTTTTTAGAGTGCATTCATTTCAAGTTTCGAGTGCATCCTTCCCTTTTTAGGGTTAATGAGTGTATTGTTGACATGTTGGACTTTCTCATCACTATATTCCATACCCTACACTAGTCTTGACATTATACAGTTTTGCTCTGACTGGTTAGGAGTTTAGAGAGGCTCTTTATGGATTCAGCGCCTTATTTTTGCTTAAGCATTCTCATGGTTATCCAAGGTATAACCAGGAGCATTAGTTGGAGTTGATTCCTATTGACCCATCTGAGGTATGCTTGTCTTTTGCTACTCTTCATGTTATTGATTATCTTTGGCTTTTACAATTCATGGGAGCCAGTTTTCCTTTTGTTGAGACTCCAGGTACTGTTCCAGATAAGGTTAAGGGAATAGATGATGAGTTTGAGGAGCTTAAGCATCTTATCTAGTCTTTTAAGGTTAGTAGGATGAAGTTTCTATAAGTACCACTATCGGTGATAACTCCTTGTTGGATGGGTCTATAATTTACTGGGCTCCTCCACTCCAGAGTCTTATTAAGCATTAGATTCATGTTGATAGCTTCGCTCTTCTTACTTCCACTCCCTCAGATATTTCTGTTATAACCCAAATTTTTATAAATTATTAAATTAATTTCTGGGATTTGCAGTATTAATAATTATTTTATTAATTTATTATATTATGGCTATTTTGTGAAACTAAATTAAATTAAATTCAAGTGTTATTAATTATATTATTATATTATGGTATTAATATTAAACTAAAATTTAAAACTTAAATTTATTTTTATATATTATTTATTATTATTATTATTATTTGTGAATTATGTAATTTAGGATAATTTAATATATTTTAGTATTAAGTGGTGAGTTTAATTAGAAAAGAAAATATTTAAATTAAAGATATTATTTTTTATTATTTATTTTGTCCTTTTCTCTTTTTTGATATAAAAAAAATATTATATATACCAAAGAAAATTTTCCTTCCCCCTCTTCTCTTTCTTCCTTCTCTCTTTCCCTTCTTCTTCTTCTTCTTCTTCTTCTTCTTCTTTGCACAAAACGCAGAGCATAAACTAGCACCCCATGTCACCATTTGATTGCCTTGCCACCGCACGCGCTACCACCGGCAGCGACAATGACATCGACTTCTCCTCCCCCAGCTCCAGCGAGCTCTTTTCTTCTCTCCTCCTTTTGTTTTTATTTCTTATCAGAATTTCTTCTCCTTATCTGTCACGACCCAAAACAGGGGCCATGACCGGCGCTAGGGAACGGGAATTCTTTCGAATCCGGAACCCGTAGCAAGCCTAAAAATAAAATAAATCATGCAATAATAACAATAACCATATAATATGCAACGGAAATAAAAATCATAAATATAATAATAACATTTTTATCACTGGATTTGAATCAAATCTCATCACATATATATATAATCTTTAATACAAATCCAGTTTCAATATAATACATCTCTTTAAAATAAAATACATGAAATCCAATACTTTAATTCACAACTACTGAAGTGTCTAGATTATAAAAATAAGACTCAAATAGATAATTTACACAAAGAAGCCGGGGCGGAAGAAATCCGGCGTATCGACCTGCTACAGATGTCTGAAGATGTTGACTATCCTGAAAAATAGTCAACGGAGGGGAGTCAGACCTCACTGAGTGAATTACTATAATATATATACAAACACACTAAGTGACAATGCATACAATCAACAGTATATATATATCTAATATATATATAGGCAATTTCACACAGATGCAGAAAAATCATTTTATATGTTTTAATGAAAATCATCGTTTATGAAGGATCACATAAAACCCTAGAATATCGCAACCTCAAAAATAGTGTTAGACAACACTCTAGCCATACAGGCTCACTTAATCCAAATATATCCACTTAATCCATTTAGACAGTAGACTGGCCTCGAGACACTAAGTCAACCGAGCTCCAGCAGTCTGACTGCCAGTGTGATTGGCCCCAAGACACTTAGTCAACCGAGCTCCAGCAATCACACCTCCAAACCATATCTCACACATCAATTAAATCATATCTAATCAATATCCACAAATAAGTTAGTATTATAGCCTAAATACTATAGGCGTACCGGTACATACTCGGTCCTAGTGCTGCCCACTAGGTAGCACGTTCTATCGATATCCTTCATCATTAAATATAAAACATTCATTCACAAAAATAAATGATGCATGAATGTAAATGAAATAACAATATAATCCATATATATACCAGAAATATACCAAAAGTAAACCAGGTATATTTTGAGTATATATACGTCAAATGAATTCAATCAAATTATAAATTAAGTTGGAAATATATTTAAAAACATTTTAAGTATATTTTATTTACAAAACATGCATATAATTTAATATATACCAAAAATAAACCAAAAATATACTTAATGTAAACTTAAGAAATAATCAAATTATTTATGCATATTTAATCAACATAAAACATGCATTTCTAAATCATGCATCCTAAGCATATATATATAGTATAGTAACTCACCTAATGCGCTCCACGAGATGGGTCCGACGGGCCTGGTCCACTAGCCCTCGGTCTCGGTGTAACTAAACAAGCAATAAATAATAGACATCAGAATAAACCCTAACAGAAATCCTAGAATTCAATCTAGAGTATTTAAATACGAAAACAGAATTAGGGTTCGACTGGATATCACGTTTTATGAGAATTCTACCGAAAATCCGACAGACCCTCCCCTGTAAAACGGACATCTCTCTACTCAAAAGAGTAGAGCCGACCCTGCAAGGAAATACACTTTGAAAAACTACACAAGGCACAATCAAAATCCCACGATCGGACTCCAAACTACAGTCCACCGATCGGGGTCCACAAACACAGAATAATTCCGAAAATACCAAAAATATCCTTACAATATAGAAATTTATTTTATAAGTAGAAATTACATAATTAACCTTAAAACACTGTAAAAACCGATAAAAACTCATTTTATTAGTAAAATCGTAAATTATATATATAATTGAAAATAATTCACGAAAAATAGTTTTAATTAGTTAAAAATACCAATTAATTTGTAGAAATCATTTTTATACCTTAAATAACTATTAAAACCGATTAAATTACATTTTTAGACAATTTAGGGTAAAATTACCAAAATACCCCTATATATATAAATATACTTAAATTACTTCAAAAATTCACCAAAAATTATACAATTATCCAAAATTAATTTTCTCAACATATTTATCAATAATATTAATAATTAAACTCAATTAACCAATTAAATTCAATTAAAAACACATTTAACCTAATTTTTCAAATTTACATAAACTTCAATAATTCAAAATAAATATATAAAAATTCATAAAAATTCCAAATAAATTCCTGTAATTCATTTCAACACCTAATTTAACCATAAACACCAATTTCATAATTTATATAATTAATTTCCGAAAATTAGAAAATAATATTAAATATTCAAAAATACCCAAAAATCCAAAAAATCTCCAAAAATTCTAAAAAAATTCATAGATGTAGATTGAGCTACTAGGAACAACATTTGTGAAGGGAGTTTTCATGAATCAATCAATTCGAAGCTTAAAACAATTGAAAACCCTAATGTGACCGAATTGGAAAAATCGAAACCTAAGCAAATCTAAACCATTTTAGCTCAAACCAAAGCTAGAATCACACTCACCGGAGCTCAAGGAGAAGAAATAGACCAGCGGTGTCGAAAACGGTGGTCGAAAATGGGAGAAACGACAAAGGGACGATTTTCGGCCAAAGGAAGAAAAAGGAGCTGCCGGCGCCGGAGAAGGGAGCTGCTGGTGGCGGGGGACGGCTGGGAACGACGGTGGCATGCCAGGAGGCACACCGACGGTAGGTGATCGGAGTTGCAGACGGTAAGGGGTGGAGGTCGGGTGCACGAGAGAAGAAGAAGAAGAAAAAGAAGAAGAAAAAAGAAAAAAAGAAAGGAAAGAAAAAAAAAAGAAAAAGAAAAAAAGAAAAAAAAAAGAAAAAAGAAAAAGAGAAAAAAAAATAAAATAATTAAATAATAATAAAATAATTTTAATAATTTAATAATAAATAAAATAATTAAATAAAAATAAATAAATAAACAAATAATAAAATATTAGGGTAATATATATTAAATCCTAATTAAATAAATATACACACACATAGGCTTTATTTAGTATTTTAAAAATACGCATGAGTTCATGCAAGTCTGAAAATACATTTAAAATAATTAATAATACATTGTTTACGTGAAAATTTCCCCGAAAATGCAAGTTCCGGGAAAATTTTACGTAAAACACTGTAAATAATACACAATAATAAAAATAGGTTTTAAATACATAACAACTCATAAAAATATCATCTAATATACAGAAATTGTTAACGCTGCATATCCCGGTACAGTGTAAAAATATTTTAAAAACACGGGATATTACAGTCTTCCCCCCTTACAAGAATTCGTCCCCGAATTCCAAAAGATAAGATTACAGGATCAGGAAGGAAAGAGATACGGGTAAGAAGCTCGCATCTCAGCTTCAGTCTCCCACGTATGCTCCTCGACTCTGTTGTTACGCCACAGAACCTTGACCATCGGAATATGTTTCGATCGCAACTGTCGAACTTGAAAATCAATGATTGCCACAGGTTCTTCCACAAACGTCAAATCTTCACTCACTTCCACACTGTCAGGTTGCAACACGTGTGAAGGGTCTAAGATATACTTCCTCAACATCGAGATATGAAATACTGGATGCACTTGTGACATACTCGGAGGCAAATCCAATCGATATGCAATAGTGCCAACTCTCTCCAGAATCTCAAACGGTCCAATATATCTCGGTGCTAACTTACCCTTCCTGCCAAATCTCATCACACCCTTCATCGGAGATACTTTCAGAAAAATGAAATCTCCAACCTGAAACTCCACATCTCTGCACCTAGGATCCGCATAACTCTTCTGTCTACTAATTGTGGTCTCTAATCTGCGCTTAATCACGATGACTTTCTCTGCAGCATCTGAACCATCTCAGGTCCAGTCAAAGCTCTCTCACCAATCTCATCCCAACTTAGAGGGGATCTACACTTCCTTCCATATAACACCTCATACGGTGCCATGCCAATACTGCTATGGTAGCTGTTATTATATGCAAACTCAATGAGTGACAAATGATCATCCCAGCTACCTCCCAAATCCAGGACACACATCCTTAACATATCTTCCAGTGTCTGGATCGTCCTCTCAGACTGGCCATCTGTCTGAGGATGAAAAGCAGTACTGAAGTCCAACCTAGTGCCCATCGCTTCCTGCAACTTCTGCCAAAAACGAGAAGTAAACACCGAACCTCTATCTGACACAATGGACACAGGTACTCCATGAAGGCACACAATATGCTTCACATACAACTTCGCCAACCTAGCAACTGAATAAGTGGCTTTCACAGGCAAGAAATGTGCAGACTTCGTCAACCTATCTACGATCACCCAGATGGAGTCGTATCCATCCTTCGAACGAGGTAAACCGACCACAAAATCCATAGCTATCCTTTCCCATTTCCACTCGGGAATAGGAAGAGGCTGAAGCTTCCCAGAAGGCTTCTGATGTTCGGCTTTCACTTACTGACACGTCAAGCACTTAGCAACATAATCAGCGACATCCTTTTTCAATCCATCCCACCAGTATAAATCTCTAATACTGTGGTACATCTTAGTGACACCCGGATGAACGCTGTAGGCTGTAGAATGTGCTTCCTCTAAAATCTCCTCTCTCAAATTATCCACATCTAGAACACACAATCTACCACTGATCCACAACACACCATCATCATTGAGTGTGAAATCAGTGAACTTCCTTGCTCTGACATTCTCTGCAAGCTCTTCCAGAATAGGATCTCGGCTCTGAGCTGCTTTAATCTTATCCCTCAGTACATATCGCACTTTAAATTGAGCTAGCAGTCCACCTGATCTACTAATCTTCATCATCAGACCTTGATCCACCAACAGATGCAACTCCTGGATCAATGGTCTTCTCTCAACATTGATGTGAGCAAGACTACCTGAGGACTTCCTACTCAAGGCATCTGCTACCACATTAGCTTTACCCGGATGATATAGAATCTCGCAATCATAATCCTTCAACAATTCCAACCATCTTCTCTGCCTCAAATTCAAATCTCGCTGCTGAAAAATGTACTTAAGGCTCTTGTGATCAGTAAATATCTCACAAGTCACCCCGTACAAATAATGTCTCCAAATCTTCAAAGAAAAAATCACTGCAGCCATCTCAAGATCATGTGTAGGATAGTTCTGCTCATGCTTCTTCAACTGCCTCAAAGCATAGGCTATCACCCTTCCATTCTGCATCAACACACAACCAAGACCAATTCTAGAGGCATGACAGTAAACTGTGAACTTATCCACACTATTAGGCAAAGCTAATACTGGGGCGGTGGTCAATTTCTCCTTCAACAATTGAAAACTGTTCTCACAAGCTTCTGACCACTCGAATCTAACATTCTTCTGAGTCAAGCGAGTTATAGGGGATGCAATCCTGAAAAAATCCTGCACAAACCACCTATAATACCCGACTAAACCCAGAAAACTCCGAATCTCTGTAACAGAAGTAGGTCTAGGCCATTCATATACTACTTCAATCTTCTGTGGATCAACCTGAATACCTTCTTTAGACACTACGTGTCCAAGAAAAGAAACACTCTCCAACCAGAAATCACACTTTGAGAATTTAGCATAAAGCTACTGATCTCTCAGTGTCTGTAGTACAATCCTCAAGTGATATACATGCTCTTCCATACTCCTCGAATATACCAGTATATCATCAATGAAGACTACCACAAACTGATCCACATACGGTCTGAATACCCTATTCATTAGGTCCATAAAAGCTGTTGGTGCATTAGTCAAACCAAAAGACATCACCAGAAACTCATAATGGCCATATCAAGTGCGGAACGCTGTCTTAGGAATATCAGCTTCACTGATACGTAACTAATGATAACCCGACCTCAAGTCAACCTTAGAAAAGAACTATACACCCTGTAGCTGATCAAACAAATCATCTATCCTCGGGAGAGGATACTTGTTCTTCACTGTCACCTTATTCTGCTCTCTGTAGTCAATGCACAGTCTCAGGGTACCATCCTTCTTCTTCACAAACAAGACTGGTGCACCCCAAGGAGAAACACTAGGTCTGATAAAACCTTTATCCAATAACTCTTGCAACTGCTCCTTCAACTCTCTCAACTCTGCAGGAGCCATACGATAGGGTGGCATAGATATAGGAGTAGTACCTGGTACCACATCTATACAGAACTCAATCTCTCTATGAGGTGGTAAACCTGGCAACTCCTCGGGAAAAACATCAGGAAACTCACAAGCAACAGGAACATCTGTGAGTGACAACTTCTCCACTGAAGTATCCTTGACCAATGCCAAATATCCCTGACAACCTTTCCTCAATAACTTCCTAGCCGTAATAGCAGAAATAAGATTCTGAGGTGCTGAACTCCTATCACCAACAAACTTAAATTCTACTTCACCAAGAATTCTGAAAGTCACCTCTTTATTCCTGCAATCTACCACAGCATAGTGCTGAGATAACCAATCCATTCCTAAAATAACATCAAACTCCATCACATCCAACAAAATCAAATCAGCGGGTAATTCTCTATCTCCCACGAGAACTGGACAACCAGAAAGAACAATATCGGTGTCCAAGGAATCGCTCAGAGGAGTGGCAACAGATAAAGGAAAAGCCATCCTCGAAGCTTGCCAACAAGATTTAGAAGCAAAAATGGGAGAAACAAACGAATGCATGGCACCCGGATCAAACAAAACCCAAGCATCCAGGTAACAAATAGAAACAATACCTACCACGACTGTATTAGATGCCTGAGCATCCTGCTGAGTAAGATGAAAAACTTTGGCCTGACCTCGACCTCCCTGCTGACTAGTAGAAGCCTGGCCAACACCTCTAGCACTTCCTCTAGTACCTCTACCACGACTCTGCTGTGGAACAAACTGAGTGGAACTCTGATACTGGGCTGGTGGTAACTGAAATGGCACGGGTGCTGCACTAGCAATCGATTGCTATGGGAATCGCAGAATCTACTGCTGCTGATACCCAGAATAAGGACACGATCTGGAAAAATGTCCTGTCTGCCCGCATCTGAAGCATGTCAGTGGTGTCAGATAACACGGTCCCTGATGGACTCTACCACAAGTCTGACAAACATTGGTCGCTGATCCAGAACTATGACCACTGCTGCTGCTCGAAGCACCTGACCCAAATCTGAACGATCTACGCTGACCTCCACGGCCATGTCTACTGCTCCGATGCACTCGCTGCTGCTGTCTCTGACTCTGCTGAGTCGAACCTCGCTGCTGACTACTCGATCCAACATGAAAACTCGAATATGGTGTAGCCTGCGATCCACTCGACTGAACTCCTAGCTGGTAATAATCAGGCATCGCTCCCTGCCTAACTAAACTAAACTCAAACTCCTTAGCTAACTCAATCACAGACTCGAGAGTAAGGCCTGCTGTAGGCATACCAGCAAAAGCTGAACCCAAACCAGTGACATACGTAGTGATCGCAAAATACTGATCTCGCATCAGATCCTCAGCATATCTACCCAGACGAAGAAACTCTTGGGTATACTCCTCTACAGATCGATCTTCACGAGAAATACTAGTCAAACGGAGACGATAGCTCAAATAAAGAGGCTCTGGACAGAATCTCCTCATAAACCGCTCTCAGAACTAAGCCCATGTCATCGTCATCTGTAAGGCTGGATCATCTGAATGAACCAATCTAAGGCTGGTCCCTCGACAGACAACTTAACGATCATGATCCGCTGGTACTCGGTATGAGCAGTCCGAGTCCTAGTCTCAATCGCATGTAGAAAATCTAACGGATCGGAAGTACCATCAAAAGCAATCCTGCCAACTCAGGCATAGAACAAAGCTGCCTCAGGGTCAGACATACCCTGCTGATAGGCAGGCTGAACAGGCTGAACAACTGGAGGAACAAGAACATCAAACTCAGGCTCTACAGGCTCCTCGTCCTGTAACTCTCTCTGCCTACGGCGACCTGCCGCTCCTCGAGGTCTACCTCTACCACGACCTCTACATCTAACTGGCTGCTCAGGAGGTAAAACCTCATCCTGAAAAGACTCATCATCCTCGGCCTCAACGACCGGTGGAGCAACATGCGCTCACCTCCTCATTCTGAAAAGACAAACGGAAAGATTCAGAAAAAACAGACAACGGAGGAATAACGTAGAAAACTACAGCAAGGAATACTTATCAAGACATACTCGAACCTAATACACTACAGTAGTCCAACAGAAAACACAACTTTAAAACTAGGGCCATAATTCACAGAACTAAGCCCTGACGTAGAACTCCCCTCTGATACCAACTTTGTCACGACCCAAAATAGGGGCCATGACCGGCGCTAGGGAATGGGAATTCTTTCAAATCTGGAACCCGTAGCAAGCCTAAAAATAAAATAAATCATGCAATAATAACAATAATCATATAATATGCAGTGGAAATAAAAATCATAAATATAATAATAACATTTTCATCACTGGATTTGAATCAAATCTCATCACATATATATATATAATCTTTAATACAAATCCAGTTTCAATATAATACATCTCTTTAAAATAAAATACATGAAATCCAATACTTTAATTCACAACTACTGCAGTGTCTAGATTATAAAAATAAGACTCAAGTAGATAGTTTACACAAAGAAGCCGGGGCGAAAGAAATCCGGCGTATCGACCTGCTACTGAGGTCTGAAGATGTTGACTCTCCTGAAAAATAGTCAACGGAGGGGAGTCAGATCTCACTGAGTGAATTACTATAATATATATACATACACACTAAGTGACAATGCATACAATCAACAGTATATATATATCTAATATATTTACAGGCAATTTCACACAGATGCAGAAAAATCATTTTATATGTTTTAATGAAAATCATCGTTTATGAAGGATCACATAGAACCCTAGAATATCGCAACCTCAAAAATAGTGTTAGACAACACTCTAGCCATACAGGCTCACTTAATCCAAATATATCCACTTAATCCATTTAGATAGTAGATTGGCCCCGAGACACTAAGTCAACCGAGCTCCAGCAGTCTGACTGCCAATGTGATTGGCCCCGAGACACTTAGTCAACCGAGCTCCAGCAATCACACCTCCAAACCATATCTCACACATCAATTAAATCATATCCAATCAATATCCACAAATAAGTTAGTATTATAGCCTAAATACTATAGGCATACCGGTACGTACTCGATCCTAGTGCTGCCCACTAGGTAGCACATTTTATCGATATCCTTCATCATTAAATATAAAACATTCATTCACAAAAATAAATGATGCATGAATGTAAATGAAATAACAATATAATCCATATATATACCAGAAATATACCAAAAGTAAACCAGGTATATTTCGAGTATATGTACGTCAAATGAATTCAATCAAATTATAAATTAAGTTGGAAATATATTTAAAAACATTTTAAGTATATTTTATTTACAAAACATGCATATAATTTAATATATACCAAAAATAAACCAAAAATATACTTAATGTAAACTTAAGAAATAATCAAATTATTTATGCATATTTAATCAACATAAAACATGCATTTCTAAATCATGCATCCTAAGCATATATATATAGCATAGTAACTCACCTAATGCGCTCCACGAGATGAGTCCGACGGGCCTGGTCCACTAACCCTCGGTCTCGGCGCAACTAAATAAGCAATAAATAATAGACATCAGAATAAACCCTAATAGAAATCCTAGAATTCAATCTAGAGTTTTTAAATACGGAAATAGAATTAGGGTTCGACTGGATATCATGTTTTACGAGAATTCTACCGAAAATTCGACAGAACCTCCCCTGTAAAATGGACATCTCTCTACTCAAAAGAGTAGAGCTGACCCTGCAAGGAAATACACTTCGAAAAACTACACAAGGCACAATCAAAATCCCACGGTCGGACTCCAAACTACAGTCCACCGACTGGGGTCCACAAACACAGAATAATTCCGAAAATACCAAAAATATCCTTACAACATAGAAATTTATTTTATAAGTAGAAATTACATAATTAACCTTAAAACACTATAAAAACCGATAAAAACTCATTTTATTAGTAAAACCGTATATTATATATATAATTGAAAATAATTCACAAAAAATAGTTTTAATTAGTTAAAAATACCAATTAATTTGTAGAAATCATTTTTATACCTTAAATAACTATTAAAACCGATTAAATTACATTTTTAGACAATTTAGGGTAAAATTACCAAAATACCCCTATATATATAAATATACTTAAATTACTTCAAAAATTCACCAAAAATTATACAATTATCCAAAATTAATTTTCTCAACATATTTATCAATAATATTAATAATTAAACTCAATTAACCAATTAAATTCAATTAAAAACACATTTAACCTAATTTTTCAAATTTACATAAACTTCAATAATTCAAAATAAATACATAAAAATTCATAAAAATTCCAAATAAATTCCTATAATTCATTTAAACACCTAATTTAACCATAAACCCCAATTTCATAATTTAAATAATTAATTTCCGAAAATTAGAAAATAATATTAAATATTCAAAAATACCCAAAAATCCAAACAATCTCCAAAAATTGTAAAAAAATTCATACATGTAGATTGAGCTACTAGGAACAACATTTGTGAAGGGAGTTTTCATGAATCAATCAATTCTAAGCTTAAAAAAATCAAAAACCCTAATGTGACCGAATTGGAAAAATCAAAACCTAAGCAAATCTAAACCATTTTAGCTCAAACCAAAGCTAGAATCACACTCACCGGAGCTCAAGGAGAAGAAAGAGACCGGCGGTGTCAAAAACGGTGGTCGAAAATGGGAGAAACGGTAAAGGGACGATTTTCGGCCAAAGGAAGAAAAAGGAGCTGCCGGCGCCGGAGAAGGGAGCTGCTGGTGGCGGGGGACCGCTGGGAACGACGATGGCAAGCCGGGAGGCACACCGACGGTAGGTGACTGGAGTTGCAGACGGTGAGGGGTGGTGGTCGGGTGCACGGGAGAAGAAGAAGAAGAAGAAGAAAAAAAAAGAAAAAAAGAAAGGAAAGAAAAAGAAAAGAAAAAGAAAAAAAGAAAAAAAAAAAGAAAAAAGAAAAAGGGAAAAAAAATAAAATAATTAAATAATAATAAAATAATTTTAATAATTTAATAATAAATAAAATAATTAAATAACAATAAATAAATAAACAAATAATAAAATATTAGGGTAATATATATTAAACCCTAATTAAATAAATATACACACACATAGGCTTTATTTAGTATTTTAAAAATACGCATGAGTTCATGCAAGTCTGAAAATACATTTAAAATAATTAATAATACATTGTTTACGTGAAAATTTCCTCGAAAATGCAAGTCCAGGGAAAATTTTACGTAAAACACTAGAAATAATACACAATAATAAAAATAGGTTTTAAATACATAACAACTCATAAAAATATCATCTAATATACAGAAATTGTTAACACTGCATATCCCGGTATAGTGTAAAAATATTTTAAAAACACGGGATATTACATTATCGGTGACGATTTTGACATCTTCAACGAGAGATTGATAGCTCAATTTTCTCCTCTCGTCTTAGGCATCATTTTCCCCTAAGGTGATTTGCTTGAACAAAACCTGATTTAACTAAATTTTGTTGATTTGATTTTAGGTTTCAAATTTGTAATTTGTTTAATTAAGTGTTAATTCAATTTTATTAGACATTGATGCTTTTGAGATTAAGCGTTGCATAGGTTGTAAGGTAGCTAAATATTATTTTTCTAAAAATTTTGAATTTTTGGGGCTCGGGGTTACTGTTCTGAGCTTAGGAAAAATGTTATATTTTTTATAAATTATATTAATTATTTTAAGCATATTTCGTTAAGGAAGTTTATTGAAATTATGTTTCGATAATTTATTATGAAATTTTGAATGTTTATGTAAAAATTGGATTTTTGAAAAAATCAGTATAAATTAGTAAATTTTATATTTTAATTGAAATTATTGTTAATTATTATGTTTTGGATAATTTTTGAATAATAAATATTATTAAAATAATTTTTATAAATTATTTACTATTTTTAGCTAATCAATAATAATTTCTAGAAATATATTCGAATAATAATTTTACCTATTATTTTTAGGATTAAATGAATTTTCAGCTATTTTATTATATATTTGAGCAATTTAAATAATTTTTTGTAATTTATGCTATTTGATTTCAAATATTTGAAAAATGGATTTTTATTAATATTATTTAATTATAATTGGAATTTTATTATTTATTTTGAAGTTAAATATCTTTGATGCTTTTATTATTTAAATAAATTGAATTGTGGTATTTTATGATTTTTATGAGTTTTGGTGAATTATTGGTATTTATTATTATATTATTGGTTTTGAGTATGTTGGTTCTCGGTTGGACAATAAATATAGTTCAGGGGTCCAACCTGAGAAGTTGAGCATTTTGAGTATTTAAAGTGTGTTTGCATGTAGGATTAGCTCTACTTTAAGTAGAGAGATGTCTATTTTATAGAGCAGACTCTGCCAAATTTTTGGTATAATTCTAGTAAAATGTGACTCTGGTCGATCCTGTGTTTTGGATTTTGTTGAGTCATGTCCTAGATTAAGTCATTCTTTAGAAATTCTAGAAGTATAAAATTAGGATTTCAATTCTAATGTATTATTATTATTATTATTATTTTCCTTAGTTGCTTTATGAGTTAGGCCTATCGGACCAGGCCAGTCGAGACAAGGTAGAGGAGCACACTTAAACTATGAGTTATTATTATATGTATACATTGCATGTATATAAAATATTGTGAGCATCCATATATTTTTAATAAATATGAATTTAATTATGCTTATTTAATTAAATGATATTTATTATTGTTAATATTTATATATATGTTTCCATATATATAATTGAGAATATTTATTTTGAATAATGTATGATGTCATATTTTATTATGAATTTTCATTGTATTATTATGAAATAATGTTTTGCAGGATAGTTGTAATAATTCGAATATTTTAAATTATATATTTTTATATATAAATATTGAGGTCTGCAATGATAGTAATGATCTTTATTTTACGTTGTTATTATTGGTATATTAAATTGTATATTTAAAAACTAAATTTAAAATTCAATTGAGAACTATTAATATTATTATTTTTTACATCATTTTATTTTATGCACACATATTATTATTTTAATTGTCATAATATATATATTTAAAATTCATTTATGTATTTATTTATTTATATTTATGGGTAAGTTGTGCCAAATATGTATATGTGTGATTGAGGAAATTATTGCATCATCATCATTATTATTATTATTATTATTATTATTATTATTATTATTATTATATTTGAATATAAATCGTAAATGTGCCATTTTTTCAGTCCATTTCTTTCCTTTCTTCTTGCTGTCCTACGTGTTTCTTCTCTTCCTCTCCCATTTCTGTCCAATTCCTTCCTCCTGCTCACTCTCTCTCTCTTGGTGTTTCCCATCTCAGCAGCACCATAAGCCCTCACATTATCACCATCATTTGTTCTTCTCCTCATTGTTGTGTCTTCTCTGCGACAACCATGAAGCAGCAGCAACAGCAGTATGAAGTGACAGTAATAGCATGAAGACACCAACAACAATGGCAACAATAACAACAACCTTCTTCTCCTTCTCTCACCGAAGTCTAGCACCAAGCCTCCTCTTGATCTTGGCTTAGTTTAGGTGAGTTTTAGGTTAGTTAGTTAGATATGTTGTAGTTGTTTGTTAGTTGATTTTAGTTAGTTTTTAGGTTGATTTTTTATTTTGTTAATTATGAATTATTTGTTTAAATTATGCAGAAATTTTATTTTAATTATTTGGTTAATTTTTGGGTTGATCTATACATATATTAATTGATCTAAATTATTTAGGGATGATTTTGATTAAGGGTATATAAAAAATGATTTAGATTAATTAAATTGATTTTATGGAATTTTGTATATTTATTTGGATATTTTAAGTTTTATGTATATTTTGTTAATGTTATTAATTAATTATATTTGGTTGAATATTTGAGTTAATTAGGGTTAATAAATTTAGTTAGTAATTTTAGTGTGAATAAAATAATTTTTGATAATTTATTTAAATTTTTGAGGAATTATTATGTTTATGTGAATATTGGAATTTTGGGGGTAATTATGTAATTTGGTTGAAAATATAGTTAAATTATATTTTAAATGGTTTTAGAATTTTATAGAGGATTAGAATAATTTTTATAATTAATTACTATTTTTAACTAATTAATTCTAATTTTTGAAAATTATATTCAATATTAAATCATTTATTGTTTTGTGATTTAATGAGTTTTTAATTAATATTATAGTATGTTTAAACTATTTGAGCAATTAAAGTTTGAATTTGACTATATTATGTTGAATATTTGAAAAGTTGGGTTTTTATTAATATTATATTATTATTTAAGATTTTATTAAATTATGGTGAAAAATAAATGTATTTATGGTTTTTAAAATTTAATAAATTATATTATGATTTATTATTAATTTTTATAGTTTTTGTTGATTTTATTATATTAATATTTAATATTTGCTTTTTTTTTTGTATTTTTGTGAACCTCAGTTGGGAATTTGTGTAATTGGGGTCCCAACTCGAAGTGTTGAGCTACTGGGGAATTTATGAAGTGTATTTACTTGTAGGATTAACTCTACTTCAGTAGAGGGATGTTCATTTTATGAAGGAAACTCTAACGAATTTTTGATAAATTTCTCGTAAAACGTGACACCGAGTCAATCCTAAACTTGTTATTTTGAGTTCAAGTCGAGTCTTCCTTAGAAATTCTAAAAGTTAGGATTCTATTTTCTTATTTTTATTTTCCTTTTTTATCTTTTAGCTGCCTCTCCGGTCGCATCTACCAATCGAGGTTGGACACAACGTGCTAAAGGAGCACCTTTATCTTGTAAGTTTATATTAGATTTGAGTGTCGGGTCTTTTAATTTAAATCATATTAAATTGTTGATGAATTTATATTTATAAGATTCTAGTTGGTATTCTTTAAATAATGTTGTCATTTATTTTAAATAAACTATAGTAGAAATACATGATGAGTTTCATCAGGACCGTGTGCGCACATGTAAAATATGTGACTATATTAATTATATTATTGGGGTCGATGGTCTGGTGATGCTTTGATCTTGAACACAGCTAGTAATATAATATTTGTTTATTTAATAAATACTGGGGCCAAAGGTCTGGTGATACATTGCTCTCAGACATCGCTAGTATAGTTGGATTGATATTTATTAAATCACTAGGGCCGATGGTCAGGTGATGCTTTGCTCTCGGACACCGCAGTGATATTGGATTAAGTGATATGACTGCGGCTGTGCATCCTAGTGATGCTTTGCTCTCGGGATCCGGTAGTTTTGAATATAAGTGAGTTGTATGACTGTTTTAAAAATTGACCAATTGGGTTCTACCTAATTTTTATACTGAAATGTTTTAAAAAATATTTAAATATTTATTTCTTTCCTTTGAAAAGTAGATTTCTTATATGTATATAAAATGATTTCAATAAAATTATAAATATATTATATTTCCATAAAAATTTATTTTAAAGGAGATTTTCAAACCACATTCATTTCTTTATTAACTTACTCAGTGAGGTCTAATTCCCCTCAATTTTTTTTTAGGAGTTTGGGAGTTTCCTGTTAGGCCTACTTCTCTTCGCTGTGTAGCTTCGTCACCGGCTATTCTATGTAGGTCTACTTAGTTGTGTTGTATTTATATTTGTGTACCGTAGTAGAGAAAACTGTATAATTGCATATTTTATTTTGGATATTATGTATTTGTAATCTATGCATTGAGATATTATTTTATATAACAAATGATGTTATTTTATATATATGATGATAGTATAGATTATTTAAATTAAGAAAAATCAGTTTGATAATGTGCATTGTGATTTAATTATTTATTATAAGGTTTCAAAGTTCAAATATTTTGCATTTTTCTTTTAAGGCTTACTACGGGTTTTGATAGCTTTATGCTTTCCCATTCCCTAGTATTGGTCACGTGCCCTCGGGTTCGGGTCATGACAATAGTTGTAGAACATGCCACCTAGCGGGTCACGCTAGGGCTGTTGCACAACAGTACGTTAGAATTAGGCTTTGAAATTTGATTGATTCCAAATATGGAAAGTATGATTGTTGTGAATTATGGATAAAAAGGGTGTGATTGTGAATCCTCAGTTCACCTGTAGGGTACCAGGGCCAATTAGCACCGGTAGTGGAACTGCGAATCCTGGGTTAACACTTTGTGTAGTCGGGGCTACTTCACTGCCAAAAGTTGGATAAAAGAATATTTTTGCAGTTATGGAAAGCCTGATGGCTAGAAATATACAATGATTGAGGTTACAAAAAATTAGGGATTTTACTCTGATCCTCTACCCAAAATTCTTCTGCATTTATTATTATAATAAAAGTGAATCTTTAGCATAAGTATGAAATGCATGTATGTATATATATATATATATATATATATATTATATTATATTATATTGATGCTTGAGTATCTATGTCTTTAGGTTTCATGTATATATATAATAATAATTCACTAAGTGAGGTTTGACCCCTCACAATGTTTTTTTCAGGATCTTCTACTTAAGACCTCCTTACTAAACCTCTTCGCTGGACTCTTTCTTCCCCAGCTAACTTATGTAAATATTGAACTATTACTTTCTTGTATTTTAGTAAATGTTGTAGTAGTAGTGCTTCTTGTTATTGTATCTGTATTGTATTAAGTAGAATTTTTGTATTTAAAGAATTGTATGAAGATATTATATTATTTTATGATATAAGGATTTATTTTATATTAATTAAAGTTTTAATTCTAAGATATTTTGTTTTATGTTTGCATGTGTTTTTATTTTAAGGCTTGCTACAGGTTCTGGATTGGTGAGAATTCCCATTCCCTAGAGCCGGTTACGACTCCCCAGTTTAGGTCATAACAATTTCACATCGAATATTCTGACTATTTTCATGTACTTCCACAACACTAATTTTGAATGTTAGTAGCAGAGTATTTGCACAATCTTGCTTAGGCTTAAAGACTTTATTATGCAAAACAAGTATTTCACAACAAATGTATGTAAGTGTATGCATGTTATATATGACATGCATGATCCTAATAGGTTTTTTATTTGGAAGCGAGCTATGTTATTGATCTTAAAGTGTAAGAATGAGGTGATTTATCTACATCTTGTTGGTTTGAGCTTTGAATGCTTCGTTGTTGGTACTTCTAATGTTAGAGTTTCTGATACAATTCATCGTACTAATGACTAGGCTAACAGGTGAGATCCCTAGCTTGACACTGGAGCTCTTTGATTGACTAATGTCTTTTTAAAACTTTTCTTTTTGCTACTACTTTTACTGTATGATAATTGATGCATCTGCATGCTTGTTTATGCCCTAAAACTCTTTTACTGACTCTTATAATTCAATGTATCATCTTCAATCCTTGAATGCAAATTTACTATTTTGCCCCCAAATTGCCCCCATAGTTTCATATTGCCCCTGGTTTCATTCTGAATTCATTAGTGCTATTCTAGCAGTTTCATTTTTCCTTTATAATTATTGAAGATGTAGAGGAATGAATGAACTAACTGAAGAGAGTACTTCAACCAAATTCAACTAGACTTGCTCTTATTAGCAGAACTCTTGAATAGAATATGAGGCTTGATACTGATGCAATGATTGATGATAGTTACAAGGTATAGGTTACAATGCGAGTTATTGAGCCACATGAATTCCTTAAGTATAAGGGAACAATATACATACAAGCAAAATAAGAAAAGAAAACGTAACTAAAAAAAGTGATCTCATAGCTCTAATTTAGCTTTCATTATTTACTGTCTTTCCATTCAGATACTTATATGGTACGATAAAGACTAATATGCGATATTTGAACAAAAATTTCAAATTCAATTTCATTCATTCATTAGGGCAAAAATAAGAATAATCATTACATCACATGATACAACTCCTGTCATTAGTTAGACTTTTGAATTTTTCATTAATTATTTCTCTATCACTTTTGTTTCCTTAATTTATACCTAATTGGTCCTTTATATGTTTCTCACCTTTATTTCTTCTCTTTTCTTTTCCTTTTTTTTCCAAATTTTCTCTCTTTAGAAGTTATATCATGTGATATATGAATATTTTTTAAATTTGCATTTATGCCCATGATAAATGAATATAATTGAATTGAATTTATGTCAAACATGCAAATGTAATCAATATCACAATTCACAGTACCATCAGGATGCATATTCCATAAGTAAGCATGGTTAGAATTCATTTCATCAATCACTAAAACAAAATAGGTTCTAAAGAAACTAAAATTTTATTTAAAGAAGACAATAAGAAAATTTATTTTCTATTCTAAATTCTAAGGACACTAAGTCTCATGGTGGTTGTCATTTTAGGTGGCCGACATAATGGCTATTCTTGCATTTCCTTAACCTTGTTGTCTTGCACCAAGTAAGGGTGGCCATGGGCCGGTTCGAAACTGGAACTAGCACTAAACCGAACTGAAATTGGGCTTAATTGAAATCGTATTATTTTCTATTCGAGTTTGGTTCAAAATTTTTTGAACTGTGAACCAGCAGTTCCAAACCGAAATCATCACTGAGCTACTCAAGAATAACTCCCTTCAGAAAGCTGACTCTCATTCTTTGGACCAACCTATGACCACACAAAAATGGGTTCATCACTTTTTTTCACATACAAGGTGTTTTACATTAAATCACTTTCTTTTGATGGAAAATTATTTTCGATTTGAGTTTGGTTCAAAATATATATTGGTGGAAAATTTTTTCATATTAGATGTGTTTGCCATGTTTTAAATTTATGTATACAAGATGATTTAAGGTCATTGGATGTATGTTTACAACCAATAAAAAAACAATTGCATTTTTATGGACACATCCATAAGTAATAAAAAAGTGGGCAAGATTTTGTAGAGAAAATGGAAAAAAAAATTCCAAGAGATGTTCTGACTCGTTGGAATTCAACGTATAAAATATTAAATGAGCATTTTTCATATAAAGAATTATTATGTAGGTTAATCAATGATAATGTTTCACAAGTTAATTTATTTTCACAAAATTAGGAAGTTCATCAGTTTTTAATGATGCAACATATACATTAAGTGTAGTTTATTACCCAACATCTCATTTATTATTAATTGAATGTATTAATATTATTGGTGCTATGCAAGAGAATGAGACTGACTTAGTTTTACAAGAATCAATATTATTAATGAAAAATAAATGGTTAAATTATTTTAAAATGATTCCACTACTTAATCTTGTTGCATGTGTTTTTTATCCAAGAATTAAATTAGATGGCTTAGCTGATTATTTAAGTATGTATTATGGATGTTTAAATATTGATGAAATTGATATTGATAATATTATGAATGATGTTAAAAGAGTTTTAGGAGAATTATTTAATGATTTTAAAATGCAATATGGTGATGTTTCATTTTTTTCTCAACCTACACGTCAAGTTTAAAGTGTTAAAACTGACAAACTTAATGTGGGGGATCATATATTACTTGAATGAAAAAAAAAACCCTGAGGATCAATCGGAGCACCTAAACTTGACATTTATTTAACCACTTCTTTTAAGTTTGGTGACCACAAAATAGGTAACGAATTTTCAGTTCTTGAATGGTGGAGTCAACATTAAAATACATACCCAATATTGGTCAAAATTGCTAAACAAGTTTTAGCATGCCCTGTCTCAATAGTTGATGTTGAACAAACTTTTAGTGTGGGAGGGAATATTGTGGATGAAACACACTCAATCATGACTCCCCAATCACTTGAAGTTCAAACATGTGTTGATGATTGGACAAGAGCGGCTATATGGGATCAAGAAATGAAGAGAGACAATGATGATGATGAATTTGTAAAGATGACAACCACCGGAACTGAGGAAACTTCAACTTTCGATATTGGTAGTGACCAAATTAATAAAGTAAAGGGGTATCAAATTTTTTTTCAAAGGTAACAGAACTACGTTGGCTTTGATTCCTTTAAACCCCAAGAGAATACGTAAGCAACTTAATTTTTTATAAGAAAATTAAGTTCAAGCCCTTTAATTTTTTCTATTATTTTTATTGCTAATTTTAATTATTTAATTATTTAAAATTTATTCACTTCAATTTTTAATTGCATTAGTGTTTTTTACTTAATTTAATTTTTTAAAAAAATTATTACAATATTTTAAATTACTTAAATATAATTATAAAATTATAACAAATTTTAGAACGAAATTTAGTTCAATTCCAGTTCTAAACCGAAATTTGGTTTCAAACTAGAATCGAAACCTGAACCTTCCTGTATATTGTTCAAGTTTGGTTCTAAAAATTTTTGAACTAGAACCGTCTGATTCTGAACTAGAATCATTCAGTTTCAAACCATGGCCACCCATAGTACCAGGTCCTCAATGATCTATTCCTTAAAGATCACATTCCTAGGAACATCCACACCAAACATATTGACAGGTTCTTTTGTACTAAGGTAAGACTTCCCATGTCTTTCTTTGATAAAACTCTCCTTTAGTGGTTTTTCTTTCTTTCTAAATATGCATCTTTCTACTTTATCCATCAACTTCTCGTCATCAAACTCATCACCCCACCCTGTAAGCACAACTAACTCGAAAGGTATATCAAAAGAAGGTGATTTAATGTAAAACACCTTATAGTCAAACTTGCATGAGAGCTGTCATAATAAATCTTCTACTCTTTCCACATCTTTAGGGGCATTAGGAGATTTCTCATTAGTTTTAAGGTCTAGGTCCTCAAAGGAGCTTAGCACTTTATCCTCACTAACTCTCGAGTTAATCATCATGGTGGTTAGGGAAGGTATCTTTTTTAGTTTAGGAAAGGGTTATTTTTAGTCCTCGGGTTTTTAGGGTCTATGATAGTCTTTAAGATTTTGGATTTCATGTTTAAGGTAGGTACAAGTGTTTGTGGAATGGCCAGTAACTTGGTGGATTTTGTAATAACTGTTTAGGTCATATCCTTGGACATTTGGGTTTGGTGATTTGGAATGTGTAAGGGGTCTGAGCAAGCCTTGTTGCATCAGGTGGCCTAGAACTTTGGACAAAAGTTGGTTAAAATTAGAGAATCTCCTTGGTTGTTGAATAACATGCACTTCCACAACCCGACTAGTGCTTCCTTGCTGTGTGCCCCTGGTTAGGTAGTTCCTTATGCCAATAGTTTTAGAGCTCTTATTTTTCTCACTCTCAATTTCCTCAGCTTGCAATCCATCATCATAAAGGTCCACAAATGTTTTATGGTTCATCATTTGTAACCTTTCAACTAGATTAGGACACACATTATGAACAATCATCTTAACTTGATCCTTTTCAGCCAACTTATTTTTTATTAATCCTGCCTTATTAATTAATCTAGTGAGAAAATTAGAGAATGATTCATTTGGTTTTTGTTTAGTTAATTATAAATCCCAAATGGACACTTCCAGCTTAGTGTTATGGTTATACTATTTCAAGAAAGTAGTATATAATTCTCTTCAATCAGCCCAAATAAATTTTTTTGACCCATGGTACCAGTTCATAGTCATTCCATCCAAGGATAATACAAAAAACTTAGTGACTACTGCTAATGGGGCTTTAGTGGTGCTTATAGTAGTGGTATATTGGCTAAGGTGTATCCTCAGATCTTCAGTACCATTAAACTTATGAAGTTGAGGCATTTTAAATTTATCTAAAAGCTTATCACTTTCCATGCATAGTATATCATCAAAGTCGAATGAGTAACCCTTGCCTTGCCCTCTTATTAGTTCCTCCATCTTGGACATTTTCTGAGTCAGTGCTTGCATCTGCTTGGACTTATGATCTTAGACTAGTTCAAGTGATTCCCTATTTGCTTTTTCTACCATATAATTCTTAACATCCTCAAGCTTCACTTCAATAGCAGGTGGATTTCTAGCAACAGGTTAGCCTCCAACATTGTTAATACAAGTAGGAGCAATAGGTACAGGTGCAGGAATAACATGTGGCATTAATCCAACTAAGCGTTATCTCAGTTCATCATGCATCATAGCCCTCATGTCATCCATGAAAGCTCCCTTGATGTCTTTTAAGGTCCAATTTCCTCCTTATTGTTGTTCCATTTCTATTTGCTTAGATGGAGTTAATTCAGCTTCCAAGGAAAATGGATTAATAGGACTCTTCTCCAAACTTTAAAGGATCTTTTTAGCTATTGAACTTGGACCCGAATCGGTTCTCACTAGTCTACTACATCTTGGTTTTCAAACATAAAAAGACCTAAATGAATCTATGATGACTAAAAAACAAAATGTTAGTATAATGCATGTGTGCATATATGCATGATGCACATGTCAAGTAGCAAATCAAGTCAAGTATACAAGTAACAAGTCAAGTGTACATTCATCCTTCTAACCTTATTTCTCTTACACATGAGTTCAATGGTGAGTCTTTTGTCCTGGGATTTTTTGTCTTGGACTTAATATCAATAAGGGGTATTAAGAACTGACAAGTATGCCATATCTCTTAAAGCAGTAAAGCATAGAAACATCATTTCTAAGTATAAAAGTTTAGCCCAATCTTTATTAGCCTAAATGGCTCTAAGAGTATGAGCTTGGGCTTTTATAAATAGATATACCCATGGCAACAATCATAAGCAATTTGGGTAATCCTAAGGGAAATTACTAGGCCATTATATATGGTTAAGTCCAGTGAAAATTCAAGGTCCTCTTAGTAAGATGCCCTCTTTTAGGACTTGAGTTACTGGCCAAGGTCATAGGGGCCTGAAATTCTTTATAAACTCAAGAGAAGACTACTCCACCTTTAGGACTTGGGTTACAGACTCTAGTCAGATAAGCCTGATAATCTCTCTTGAACTAAGTTAAAGCTAAGAGTGATGGTTAGTCAATTTATAATTCCATAAAGCTAGTGGAATTATGAAACCATAAATCAACGACATCAGTTTATAAGGACATGCAAAAATGAATGTAAGAATAAAATAATAATTATTAAAATGATTCTAAAGAACACAAGTAGAATCAATATCTCTTATACCCAATGGAGTCGCCATTGAAAATGGTGGGGTTTAGAGCACATCCAAGATTTTAGCAACCACGACACTGTTTGAGCTCAAGGCTCTAAAGAACACACTACTATATAACAAAGACATAGTGTGGAGATAAGGAGTCACCACCCATAGTAATAACTAGGACAATTTGAAGGTGGTGGTAACTCGATTCTCTAAAAGAGAGTTAGCACCACAACTATAAGATTCTGGATATGGAATACTAACTTCTTTCAGTTTTGTATTCATTTAGAATTATTTTATTAATTACTAAATTATTCTCTAATTACATACAATTTCATATAAACCTTAATTTGGTATCCATCTAACTTTAAGGCTACTAGTCATAAAAAAAAGTATATAAAAATGCATTCATATAACGAGACATCCCTAAATTAGTCTAAACTATATTAATGTTTAATTAAGCTAGCTAAGTCTATATTTTATTTACAAGTGAAATGAAACTAAAGGTGGGCTTACATTTTAATTAAAGTAATGAACTAAGTCTACTTTTTTAATTCTAAAGAAATGGGCCTAAGTCTATTAATTCTTATGCAAATGAATTAGATTAGGTTTGAATTAGTGGGCCTAGTTATAATTAATTTTAATTTTATATGGGCCTAGTCTATTTATTTTAAGAAAAAGAAAAGATGCTTTAATGGACTGGACTATGTCTAAATTAATTTTAATAGCTAAAAGGTGGGTCTAAGTCTAAATTAGCCTAATGGGCCTAGATTGATATAAAAGTTGATTAAAACCTAGAATCCAATTAAAAGCCTATTTCAATGGGTTAGAGCCTAAACGTAGGCTTGGGGCTCAAAATTTAAAAAAAAAACCCAAAAACATAAAAAAAAAAAAACTAGAACAATCAAACAAAAAGATCAAACAAGCAATTAAAATGATTTTTTCTAAAGAACCTAATTTGATTTCATGCAACCTAAAAATTAATCTATTGTTATAACTGATTTTATTAAGATTTACCAAATGAACCCTAATTACTAAGTAATTTTAATACAAAGAAGTAAATATGCATTATTCCCACTATTAAGGCTATTACAATTCCTACGTATAGAGTATAAAAAACTAATTAAATACACAGCCTAATAAAGTAAATAAATAAAAAATATAGAATAATAAAAAGCAAGAACCCTAAAATCTATGTGAAAATTATAACGGGATTAAATCTATGGAATTCCATGGACCTTCAAGGGTATTTGATCCATTCAATCACATCTTCATGGCTCAGAGCATTCCCATCATCACCATTAAAGAAATAAAACAACAGAGAAAAAAATGATTAGAATAAAATAACAAAGAAAAAGAAATACTAAAAAGATGAATAGAAATAAACAAAATAAAACAAGAAAAGAAAAGGGATGAGGTTTGGTATGATGCAGTATTGATTTACACCTCAAAGACTGATTGATTTACCATTTGAATAGGTCTACAAATTGATTTTTTTCCCAAGTTTAACTGCGTTCTTTAAGAAATTTAAGAACAATGTAATTTTTTTTTTTGCCTTAAAAGCTCTCTGCTCTTTCTCTCATAATTTTTTTCAGTAGTCTCCCCTCCTTTCTCTAAAGTAGTTTCTCTCCTTTTTTTTTTATTTTAATCCAAAATCCCCCCAGTCTCAAGAGTCTTAACTACTAATAAATCCCAATTGTTATTTTTAAATTTTTTTGATAATGTAATCCAAATCCAAAACAAAACATGGAAAAAACATGTAAAACAGGATAATTGTATTTATCTAAATTTATTTATTTATTTTCATTGTTTTTAAACCAATCAGAAATTGAATAAATGAATTTTTCATAAAAATACAATAAAAACTTCACCGATCGAAATAGTACAATTCTAATCAAAATAATACAATTCTGATCATAACAGTATTATTTCGATTGGAATTGTGGAATTCCGATCGAAAATATGTAATTCCAATCGGTAATTTTTTTAACATTTAATTACAAAAAGACCCCTAAAAGAATTAAAACTTTTTGAATTATGTCCCTATGAAAAACATCATAATTAAGTTCTTAAAAAGCTGCAATTAAGCCTTGAGATTCAAAAATCAATATCCATATAACTATTTATAACAAATTTTCATCATTGGAGTCCTCTATCACATTCATACTCGAGTATCCTGAAATTGGGTGCATACAATGATATTGTTTGTTCTCCATTTTAATCTTTGCTCATGAGATCAAGTAACTAATAAGTTATATACTTTATCTAATTTATTTTAAAAGATTCATGGATTAATTGGATCTTTTTTTATCAGAATAAAATGCAATGTACATGAAATCTTTACAAAGATTATTAATAAATGAGTGATTCTCAATATCTATCTATATAAATATATAAAACCTAAGTGCATGAATTGTGGCTCTTCATGGTAGTAGCGCCATGTGTTTTGTGATTCATAGGTGTTATTCATTATTGTTGCATTTTGATCTTGGGTTCTTTTAAATCTCTGTGAATTTAACTTATTTCAATTATATAAGTTAAACAAAGTGAAAAATGAATTGTCTTCAAAAGATTTGAAGAAGCAAAGCTATGAAAACCAGTTGATTCTTACCCTCTCACCATCAGTTTCTTTTCTTATTCCTCTTCACCTTTAATTTCCAAAATTTCTTCTCTTTTTTTTTCATTACGTTGTTCTTATGTCATAGATCATTATAAATGTATTGAGGGTGCAATGATAATGATGAAACTATGCAAATTGTTGCATCTCATATATATATTAGGATGGTGTTGTGCCTATAGGCGGTCTTTCATTCAAGGTAAGAAATGTTCTTTGATTCTGTGACTAATTTTTTATTCTAATCTTTGTTGTTGTTGTAGGGGAGATTTTAAATTAGGAATTCGTTGCCCATAAAGAGTTAATAAATCAAAGTTAATCCAAAGCCTTATTAGAGTTTTGATTCTCTATTATCAAAGCTTAATTTGCTTGAAAACTAGTGACACTTCACTTCTTCTCTAATTTTTCACTTTCAATTTCAAGTACAATTCATTAACTCCTTTATACATTTGGGTTTCCAGTATCTCAAATTGCATAATTAAATTAGTTTCTAAGATGGTAATTTCTTGATCTAATATGTATATATATATATATAACCAAAACATCATATATGTGTGTGTGCGCGCGTATATGATGTTTTGGTTTATTCATTTGGTAATTAATGTTTATGCTTTTAAAATTTCATGCTTTATAATAATTAGTAGTTATATGCATGTCTTTCTCCATTTGGTTTGCTAAGAATGTGTAGATATATTGATGCAATGAAATATGCAACGAAAATGGGGAGATTTTTGAATAAAAAAAGAGGAGAGCAGGAACTGGTTCGTATAATGGTTACAACATCTAGGGCAATGTATGCGCAGTTAATGAAGCAGAAATTTATGGCTCCCAAGTGTTATCCCATGCCAAATATGTTATGGAATTTATGTTAATTTCCACCAACAATAATAAATTCACCTTAGGAATTATTGCTCAGGTGACTGGAGTGCAAACAATTGTACTAAAAAATACCCCAAAGTAGATTCCCAAGAAAGACTTGATGGGACATAATGATCCACTTAAATATCAACCTCTTATACATAACTTTACTAAGACATGTAATTTAATAGCATAATAATTCATGAAAACTATACCTAACAATAGCTATTAAATGGATATAAAAAAGAAAACCAAAATTTAATGAGATTCAGCCAATTATGTCTACGTCCTCGAACACTACCAAAATAATATTTTACTAACTGAGGAAATATTTACAAAATAGAGAGAAAGAATACAAATAGTCTAAATATTGGAGAAGGGTAATTTTTTGTTGAGGTTCGGCCAATTATATTTACGTTCTCGAACACTACTAAAATAATATTTCACTGATTGAGGAAATATTTATAAATTTGAGAGAAGAATACAAATAACTTAAATATTGGAGAAGACTAATTTTTTGTGGGATGATTAACTAAGGGGGAAGAGGTGTCTTTTTATAACCTTCTCCATGTTTTTCTATTTCCCAATATGGGACTTTCATTTTGCCAAAAAAAAAAACAACAAAATAGAGGTGATGATGTAGAGGGCTATATGGAGGCAGAGTTGGGTATAATGATTGCTTGTGGATTTGAAATGATGTATCAAATGAGGAGAAAGGAAGGAGAGGAAGGGAAAGGGAGTAGTTGGATTAAGTATAAGGAGAGTTTGAAGAAGAGTGGGCATTTTGAAGGTCCATTGCTGGGATCAAAATAGTATAATAGGTTAATGGAGAAGGCTGAAGAGTATTACTAGAATACTGCATTATTTTCCAGGACTAAGTATGCATTTATTTATTTTGTTTTTAGCATTTTTTTTGTTATGTTTATTGGATCTTAGAATATTTGGAAGTACTAGTTGAAAGGCATTTTATTACATTAGATAACTTACAATAGTTAATTTGCTTGTGAAGTTGCGAATGCATTAAACTTACTAGAAATTTTATTACACACACTTTAGATAACTTGTAGAAGTTAATTTGATTATGAAGTTGCAAATGCATGAAATGCTTTCAAACTCACATTATATTTTAATCTGCAATATATTTTTTTACCCTCTCACCCTATCTCTCAAGTTTATGTAATTGGACTATAATTGAAGTCATAACCTCATATTAGAATCTTGTGCTTCTCCTTAGTCTATCCATTATTATATTTTCCATCAGATATTCATTCTTCCTTCAGGATATTCAGCATAGATTGAATAATTTTTTGGTATTATTAAGGACTCCTTTAAAGATAGCATTATTTTCTTGTGGATTACAAATATTTCAATTGTATTTAATATGAAATTAGAAACCATTAATATTTACACAGTACATGCTCTATGATTTTTGTGATAGAATGATTTCATGTTAATTGCACAGCTGTCTCTTTAATTCAATATAAGTTTTGAGTTTTGAATCACTGACTAGGCCACATTCTATACTAGGGAGGGTTGTTGTCATGCATGTTGACCCTAATGATCTTGGGCAATGTAATGGAGGTTTATCTGTTTGCAAATATGGAGGTTTATCTGTTTGCAAATTATATTTGAATATATATATATATATATATATATATATTAGTAATGATTTTATTTTATATATGTGATTTAATCATGCATAGCGCGAGCTTTTGCCTAGTTTTTCGTAAATTTAATCATGCTTTTGTTATTTGTTGTCTGTTTGCTTAGTTAGATTAATATTTTCATAGCAATTTAATTCTCTTCTACAATACAAGCAATGATGCATTTTCCATCTCTTATATATATATATACACATACTAATAGATAAATACGTGCTTCGTACATGAATAAAAAAAATTTTAACTCAGGACATACATAATTAAAATAATAATAATAATAATAATGACAATAATAATAATAATTATTATTATTATTATTATTATTATTATTATTAAATAAAAATTTTAAAAAATAATGACAATGTTACTTATTTATGTAACAATTTGATATTAACATGATATACTTATAATTCATTACAATTTTGATAAATCTTTTATTTTAATAATTATTTGATATTCTTTCATTTTTTTATAATTAATTTTTCTCAACTCCAGAACTGCTTTCATATAAAAATATTATGGTCATAATTAATCATAAGTAATAAAAATTCATTAATTATTTTTTAATAAAAAATTAAAATAATAAAGGTTATATTTTCTTTATATAACAATTTAAATATTACAACCCCATTAAACTTATTTGTTATTTGAGTTATGACACGTTTATTTCTTAAATATTTTTAATATTAATACTTTTATTTATTCAAAAATTAACTTAATGCAATTCCACTAATAATTAAATGTTAAATATAAATTAATTTAATTTTATCTGTTTTTTGTTAAATTTTATAAAAATATTTAAAAACGATAATTACACTACTTTTATTACATGACATAACTATAGATACAAGACAATAGTAATTTTAATTAATTATCATTATTTACTTAATAAACTTTAATTCAATTATAAGTATTTAAAAATAATAGGAGTATTGTTTTATTCATATGTCAATTTAATTTTTCAATCTTGATAGGTGTTACATTACAAGATAATAATTTATTACAATTTTATCAAATTTTCTATTTGAACAATTTTACAACACTCTTTCAATATTTTATCTAAATAATAATCTAATTTTACAAACTTGATAAAGTTATAATATAGTAATTTATTGAATTTTTTTATGAATTTTCTATATATACACAACAATCTTTTAACATTTTTCACATTAATATTTTCATAATTAATTATTTCATAAGATTTATTAATTGTGATTTTAATTATTTACTCATTAAACGAATAAAATAACCATAGATAACACCCAATTTTAATTTGCAATCTTAGATTAATGTTAATATTATATCATAAAAATGGTCAATAAATTTGCATTTTTTAATGACAATGGTCATACGATGATTGTGATTGACTTGGATGAACCCCCAAATATTACTTAATTTATCCAATATACGCTTGAATAGAAAGTAAACCTTAAAATTATTAGTCAAGTGAAATGTTAATGTCAAATTGGTTAGTGTCTCAAATGGAACCAAAATCAAGAGATTGTTTACAAAAATTAATGGAAAACAACAATGCTATTTTATTACATAGATTCCAATTACCAATTTAAATGATTGGCATTTGCATTTCTTACGAATCACGAATCCAGGAGCACGTGACCGACATTAGGGAATGGAAAAACATAAAACTACCGAAACTCATAGTAAGCCTTAAAAGAAAAATCATAAAATATTTAACTTTGAAACCTTACAATAAATAATAAAATCATAATGCACATTATCAAACTGATTTTTCTCAATATAATTTAAACCACAATATCAATGCATAAAATAAGTAAACTTTAGTTATACAAATAGTATCTCAGTACATAAATTATAAATACATGAAATCCCAAATAAAGTATGCAGTTGCACAATTTTCTCTACTACGATATGCGAAAGTAAATACAAAACAACTAAATAGACCTACGTAGAATAGTCGGTAATGAAGCTACACGGTGAAAAGAAGTAGGCCTAACAGAAAACTCCCAAACTGCTAAAAAAATAAATAAATAAATAAATTGAGGGGAGTCAGACCTCACTGAGTAAGTTAATAAATAAATGAATGCGGTTTGAAAACCTCATTAAAATAAATTTTATAGAAATATAATATAATAAAATTTTATTCAACCATAAGATATACATATAATAAATCCAATTTTTAAAAGAGAACAAATAGATATTTAAATATATTTTTAAAACATTTTAGTATAAAAATTTGGTAGAACTCGATTTATAAATTTTTAACAGTCATATGACTCACTTATATCCAAAACTGCTGGATCCTGAGAGTAAGGCATCACCAGGATACACAACCGCAGTCATATCTCTTAATCCAATATCACTAGCGGTGTCCGAGAGCAAAGTATCACCAGACCATCGGCTCCAGTGATTTAATAGGTATAAACTAAAATTTATACTGGCGGTGTCTGAGAGCAAAGCATCACCAAACCTTCAGCCCCAATAATATAATTAAATAAGCAAATATTATACTACTGGCAGTGTCCGAGAGCAAAGCATCACCAAACCTTCGACCCTAGTGTCACGACCCAAAACAGGGGCCATGACCGGCGCTAGGGAACGGGAATTCTTTCGAATCCGGAACCCGTAGCAAGCCTAAAAATAAAATAAATCATGCAATAATAACAATATATAATATTATATGCAGCGAAAATAAAAATCATAAATATAATAATATCATTTTCATCACTGGATTTAAATCAAATCTCATCTCATCGCATATATATAAAATCTTTTTAATACAAATCCAGTTTCAATATAACACATCTCTTTAAATAAAATACATGAAATCCAATACTTTAATTCACAACTACTGCAGTATCTAGATTATAAAATAAGACTCAAGTAAATGATTTACACAAAGAAGCCGGGGCGGAAGAAATCTGGCGTATCGACCTGCTACTGAGGTCTGAAGATGTTGACTCTCCTGAAAAATAGTCAACGGAGGGGAGTCAGACCTCACTGAGTGAATTACTATAATATATATACATACACACTAATTGACAATGCATACAGTCAATAATATATATCTAATATGTATATATACAGGCAAATTCACACAGATGCAGAAAAATCATTTTTTAGATATTTTATTGAAAATCCCAGTTTATGAAGGATCACATAGAACCCTAGAATATCGCAACCTCGAAAACAGTGTTAAACAACACTCTAGCCATACAGGCTCACTTATTCCAAATATATCCACTTAATCCATTTAGACAGTAGACTGGCCCCGAGACACTAAGTCAACCGAGCTCCAGCAGTCTAACTGCCAGTGTGATTGGCCCCGAGACACTTGGTCAACCGAGCTCCAGCAATCACACCTCCAAACTACATCTCACACATATCAATAATCATATCAAATCAATATCCACAAATAGTTAGTAATATAGCCTAAAGCTATAGGCGTACTGGTACGTACTCGGTCCTAGTGCTGCCCACTAGGTAGCACTTTCTATCGATATCCTTCATCATTAATAATATAAAACATTCATTCACAAAAATAAATGATGCATGAAGTTCAATAAAATATCAATATAAACCATATATATACTAGAAATATACCAAAAGTAAACCAAGTATATTTCGAGTATATATACGTCAAATAAATCCAATCAAATTATAAATTAAACTAGAAATATATTTAAAATCATTTTTAAATATAATTTATTAACAAAACATGTATATAATTTATTATATACCAAAAATAAACCAAAAATATACTTAAATACAAATCACATTATTTATGCAATTTAATCAAAATAAAACGTATATTTCTAAAATCATACATCCTAAGGCATATATATATAATATAGTAACTCACCTAGTGTGCTCCACGAGACGGGTCCGACGGGCCTGGTCCACTAGCCTTCGGTCTCGGCGCAACTAAACAAACAAATAACGACAGACATTAGAATAACCCTAACAGAAATCCTAGAATTCGATCTAGAGTATAAAACACAGAATCGATATCAGGGTTCGACCGGATATCATGTTTTACGAGAATTCTACCAAAAATTCGATAGAACCTCCCCTGTAAAATGGACATCTCTCTACTCAAAAGAGTAGAGCCGACCCTGCAAAGAAATACACTTCGAAAAACTACACAGAGCACAATCAAAATCCCACGGTCGGACTCCAAACTACAGTCCACCGACCGGGGTCCACAACCACAGAACAATTCAGAAAATACCAAAATACATTTTATAGGTATAAATTACATAATTAACCTTTAAACACATTAAAAACCGATAAAAACTCATTTTATTAGTAAAACCGTATATTATATATATAATTGAAAATAATTCACAAAAAATAGTTTTAATTAGTTAAAAATACCGAATAATTTGTAGAAATCATTTTTATACTTTAAATAACTATTAAAACCAATTAAATTACATTTTTAGACAATTTTGTGTAAAATTACCAAAATACCCCTATATATATAAATATACCAAAATTACTTCAAAAATTCACCAAAAATTATAAAATTATCCAAAATTAAATTTCTCAACATATTTATCAATAATTAAACTCAATTAACCAATTAATTTCAAATAAAAACACATTTAACCTAATTTTCCCAAAATTCCATAAACTTCAATAATTCAAAATAAATACTTAGAAATTCAGAAAAATTCCAAATAAATTCATATAATTCATTTTAACACCTAATTTAACCATAAACTCCAATTTCATAATTTAAATAATTAATTTCCGAAAATTAGAAAATAATATTAAAATATTCAAAAATACCCAAAAATCCAAAAAATCTCCAAAAATTCTACAAAAATTCATACATGTAGATTAAGCTACTAGGAACAACATTTTTGAAGGGATTTTTCATGAATCAATCAATTAGAAGCTTAAAAAAATCAAAAACCCTAATATGACCGAATTGGAAAAATCGAAACCTAAGCAAATCTAAACCATTTTAGCTCAAACCAAAGCTAGAATCACACTCAACGGAGCTCAAGGAGAAGAAAGAGACCGGCGGTGTCGAAAACGGTGGCCAAAATGGGAGAAACGGCGAAGGGAGAAAAAGGAGCTGTCGGTGCCGGAGAAGGAGGCTGCTGGCGGCGGGGGACGGCTGGGAACGACGGTGGCAAGCCAGGAGGCACACCGACGATAGGTGACCGGAGTTGCAACGGGAGGGAAGGGAGTCGGGTACGAGAGGGAAGGAAGAAGAAGAAGAAAAAGAAAAAGAAAGAAAAGAAAAAGAAAAGAAAAAGAAAAAAGAAAAAAAAAGAAAAAAAGAAAAAGAAAAAGAAAAAATAAAAAAATAAAATAATAATAAAATAATTTTAATAATTTAATAATAAATAAAATAATTAAATAACAATAAATTAATAAATAAATAATAAAATATTAGGGTAATACATTAAACCCTAATTAAATAAATATACACACACATTGGCTTTATTTAGTAATTTAAAAATACGCATGAGTTCATGCAAGTCCGAAAATATATTTAAAATAATTAATAGTAAATTATTTACGTGAAAATTTCCCCGAAAATACAAGTCCCGGGAAAATTTTACATAAAGTACTGTAAATAATACAGAGTATTTAAAATAGGTTTTAAATACATATCAACTCGTGAAAATATCGTAATATATATTCAAAAATTATTAACACTGTATATCCCGGTACAGTGTAAAAATATTTTAAAAACACGGGATATTACACCTAGTAATATAATTAAATAGTCACATATTTTACCGATGCGCACACAGTCCTGATGAAACCCATCAGGTAGCCCGTTCTACCGTGGTTTATTTAAAAATAAAAGAAAATATATAAAACAATGAAAATTGCAATAAATAAAATAGATAAATAAATAAAATAAAATAAATCAACTATAAATTAAATCATGCAATATCATATGAATAATGCTGACTAGAATCTCATAAAATTAAATTCATAAGAATTTAATATAATTTAAATTAAAAATCCGACACTCAAATCAAATATTAACTTACAGGATAAATGTGCTCCTCTAGCACGTCTTGTCCGACCTCGACTGGTAGACGCGACTAGAGGGGCAACTAAAAGACAGAAAAAAAAGTGACAATCAGAAAATAGAAACCTAACTTCTAGAATTTCTAAGAAAGACTCAATTCAAACTTAGAATAAAAATTTTAGGATTAACCCGGTGTCACGTTTTATGAGAAATCTACCCAAAATTCGGCAGAGTTTTCTCTGTAAAACGGACATTCCTCTACCGAAGTAGAGTCAATCCTGCAAGTAAACACACTTCAAAATTCACAGTGGCACAACACCTCGGGTTGGAACCCCAAACTACACAATTCCCAACTGAGATTCACCAAAAATACAAATAAGCAAATACTGAATATTAATCTAGTAAATCACCAAAAATAATAATAAATCATAATATAATTTATTTAATTTTTAAAACACTAAATAAAATTACTTTCCACCATAATTTAATAAAATTTCAAATAATAATATAATATTAATAACAATCCAACTTTCCAAATATTCAACATAAAATAGACAAATTCAAACTATAATTCCCCATCTAGATTAAATATACTATAATATTAATTAAAAACCCATTCAAAACACAAAAAAATAAATAATTTAATTTTGAATAAATTTTCAAAAATAGTTGGTATCAATTAACCAAAAATAATAAATAATTTATAAAAATTATTTTAATACCACATTTTATCTCAAGAATATCTAATTCATAGCATTTAATTATAATATCAACAAAAACACCCCATTTACCTATTATATCAAAATTTACATAATATAATAATTTCTAAAAAAAATTTAGATAAATTATCAAAAATTATTTTATCACTACTAAAATTGACACTAATAACTCAAATATTCAACCCAAAATAATTAATTAACCATATCAACATAATATACATAAAACTTAAAATACCTAAATAAATATACTAAAATTCCATAAAAATCAATTTAATTAATCTAAATTAATTTTTTGTATACTCTTGACCAAAATTAACTCCAATAACTTAGATCAACAAATATACATACATTAATCAACCAAAAATTACCCCAAATAATTAAAATAAATTATGCAAAAATTAAACAATTAATTCATAATTAACAAAATCCCAAAACAACCTAACAACTAACTAAATCAACTAACAAATAACTAAATCTAACTAAAAACTAACCTAAAGTTAACTAACTACTAACTCACTTCAAGCTCAAATCAGAGCAAGGGAGGGGTTGTTGCTGCAAGCCCGAGTTGCTGCTGCTTCCTGCGACAGCAAGTGGTGGCAGTGGTCATGCTGGTTGTCATGGCAGAAGGGCTGGAGGCTGCTGCTATTGTCATTCCTGTTGTTGCTTCACTAGGCTGCTACTCGCTGCTACCTCTTCATGATGTGCTGTAGAGATGACACTAAAGGAAGAAGAAGCAGATCGAGAAGGAACGGGGTGGCTGCTGGTTCGAGCGCACGGTGACAGGGAAAAGGAAGATGGCGTGAAGAAAAAAAAGAAAGAAGGAAGGGGGAAGAGGAGATAGGGGTTGACCACTATTTTTGGTCTAAAAATCCCATGCCACACACACACCACACATACACACACACACACACACACACACACACACACACACACACACACACACACACACACACACACACACACACATATATATATATATATATATATATATATATATATATATATATATATATATATTCTAGGTAGTTTAAGTAGTAAATATAATAATGTTATTAATTTACCTCTAGATAAAATAATACTACAAATAAATATTTGGACAATTTAAAATAATAAGGTATGTGCATAAAAATAAAATAATGTAAAAGTAATAATAGTAATAGTTCTTAATGGAATTTTAGATTTAGTACGTAAATATAATAATTTAATATATTCATTATAACAATATGAAATAAAGAAAATTTGTATTCTCGAAAATCTTAATATTTATTTAAATAATTTAAAATATTCGGGTTATTACAGTCTCCCCCCCTTACAAAAATTCGTCCTCAAATTTCAAAGAAAAGTTAGGAATTACAAAGTCTAAGGATAAAAAAGATAAGGATAGACGGCTTGCATCTCAGATTCTGCCTCCCATGTACAGTCTTTTGCTGTGTGGTTACTCCAAAGCACTTTCACCATCAGAATTTCCCGAGAGCGAAGCTGGCAAACCTAGCGATCCATAATCGCTACTAGATACTCCTCATAAGATAGATCTTCACTGAGCTCCACAGCTTGAGGCTGAAGTATGTGAGAAGGATCAGGAATATACTTCCTCAACATAGACACATGGAACACTGGGTAGATTCGAGATAACTCAAGTGGCAACACTAGTCTATAGGCCACTTCCCCAACTCATGACCGCACCACAAAAGGTCCAATGTACCTCGAAGCCAACTTACCCTTCTTACCGAACCTCATAACTCCCTTCATTGGAGATACCTTCAGAGACACCATATCTCCAACTAGAAAGGTAACATCCTTCCTTTTAGGATCAACATAACTCTTCTGCTTGTTGTATGTTGTCCTCAACCTCTATTGAATGATAGGAACTTTTTTAGAAGTAATTTGTACCAACTCTGGACCTGTGAGTTGTCTCTCACCATTTTCCTAACACAAAGGTGATTTGCACTTCCTACCATATAGCGCTTCATACGAAGCCATCTCAATACTTGCATGATAATTGTTGTTATATGCAAATTCAATCAATGGCAAATGATTATCCCATTGACCTCCAAAGTCCATCACGCACATTCGAAGCATATCCTCTAAAGTCTGAATGGTCCTCTCAGACTGACCATCAGTCTGAGGATGGAATGTTGTGCTGAAGTCAAGTCTGGTACCCAATGCCTTATAAAACTCTTGCCAGAAAACTGATGTAAAAGTGGCTCTTTTGTCAGATATGATATTTACTGGAACTCCATAAAGACAAAAAATTTTATTGACATACAACCGTGCTAACCTATTAGTGGAGCATGTCTTCTTAACTGGTAGAAAGTGAGCTGACTTAGTTTACCTGTCAATGATCACCCAAATAGCATCAAACCCACCTGTCGTCTGAGGCAGCCTAATCACAACATCCATAGCAATCATATCCCACTTCCACTATGGGATAGGCATGGGCTGTAATAATCCTGAGGGCCTCTGATGCTCTAATTTCACCTATTGACATGTGAGACACTTGGATACAAATTTTGCAACATCCTTTTTCATTCCATTCCACTAATATGTATCCCTCAAATTATGATACATTTTAGTAGAACCTGGATGAATACTATAAGCAGAAAAATGTGTCTCTTTTAAGATCTCTTTCCTCATATCATCAACATCTGGCACACATAATCGAGTACCTAAGCGTAGAACTCCCTCACTGTCAATCACAAACTCTCCAAATTGACCCTGTTGCACCTCAAACATAATTCTCTGTAACTGTGGGTCCCTTCTTTGAGCGGCCTTAACTCTATCCAAGTACACAGATCATACTCTAAACTGAGCTAAAAGGCACTTCTTAGTTACCTTCCACTGAAAACCCTAATCAATCAGCTCATGCAACTCCTGAATAATTGGTCTCCTCTCAGTACTAATATGGGCAAGACTACCTGCTGATTTTCTACTCAACGCATCAGCTAATACATTCGCCTTGGCTGGATGGTAAAGAATCGAATAATCATAGTCTTTTAGAAGTTTCATCCATCTTCTTTGCCTTAAGTTCAAATCCTTCTGCTCGAAGATATACTTTAAGCTCTTATGGTCGGTGTAGATCTCACAAGTGACATCGTACAGATAATGCCTCCAGATCTTCAGTGCGAATACAATTGTTGCCATCTTTAGATCATGAGTGGGGTTATTCTGCTTGTGCTTCTTCAACTGCCTCGAAGCATAACCAACCACTCTGCCATTCTGCATTAGCACACATCCCAAACCTACATGGGAGGCATCATAATACACCGTGTATCCATCATCACCAGAAGGTAATGTCAGTATTGGAGCTGAAGTCAATAAATCCTTAAGCACCTAGAAATGCTCCTCACATCTATCAGTCCAGATAAATCTAACATTCTTCTGGGTTAGTCTAGTCAAAGGCATGGCAATCTTAGAAAAATCCTTTACAAATCTCCTGTAATAGCCTACTAAACCTAGAAAACTTCTCACTTCAGTAACCGTTGTAGGTCTTGGCCAATCAGTAATTGCATCTATCTTCTTGGGATCCACTTGAATGCCATCTTTAGACACCACATGGCCTAAGAATGCCACTTGGTCCAACCAAAACTCACATTTTGAAAACTTAGCATACAACTGGTGCTCTCTCAAAGTCTGCAGCACCAATCTCAGATGCATCGCATGCTTCACCCTATTCTTTGAATAGACTAGAATATCATCAATAAACACAATCACAAATCGGTCTAAGTATGGCCTAAACACCCTATTCATCAAGTCCATAAGGGCTGTTAGGGCATTAGTCAACTCAAAGGACATCACTAAGAACTCATAGTGTCCATATCTAGTCTGAAATGTTGACTTAGGTATATCCTCCCGTCTAATCCTCAGTTGATGCTACCTAGATCTCAAATCAATCTTAGAGAAATGTCGAGCTCCTTATAACTGATCGAACAAATCATCAATCATGGGGAGTGGATACTTATTCTTGATGGTAACCTTATTCAGCTGTCTATAGTCAATATAGAGTTTAAGACTACCATCCTTCTTCTTTACAAAGAGAACTGGAGCACCCCAAGGAGATGTACTAGGCCGAATGAACCCGTTATCTAATAATTCATGTAATTTCTCTTTTAACTCCTTCAGCTCTGCAGGTGCCATCCTATAAGGTGGCATAGAGATAGGATCTGTACCTGGGACAACATCAATACAGAATTCTATCTCTCTATCCGGCGATAATCCAAGTAACTCCTTTGGAAAAAAATTTGCAAATTCACGTACTATTGGTACCCTCTCCATTGATCCCATTTCTGCTGAACATCTCAAACTACAGCTAGATAGCCCTGACATCCTCTACTAAGCATCTTCCTAACTGTAATGGCAGAAATATGAATACAAAACATGGAACTCTCAATACCTATGAATATGAATTCCTCATCACTAGGAATTCTGAAAATTACTTCCTTTGCTCGACAATCCATATAAGCATAATACTGGGACAACTAATCCATTCTAAGAATCACATCAAACTTGATCACATCCAAAAGGACCAAGTCTGCCAACAATTCTCTACCCTTTACTAACACGGGATAAGATGGAAAGAAAATATTTATCTCTAACTCATCACTAAGCGGAGTCAAAACAGATAGAGGAAAACTCATCTTGGAAGGAAGACAAGCCACTTTCGAAGCAAACAAAGGAGATACAAATGAACATATAGCACCCGGATCAAATAATACTCTAGCCTCAGAGCAACAGACTGGAATAATACCTGTTACCACAGCATTAGATGCCTGCGCATCCTAAGGAGTCAAAGTGAAGACCCTAGCTTGGCCACGTCTTGGCTGCTGTGAGGTGAATGGCTGAGTCTGTCCTCTACCTCGGCCCTGCTGGCTTGCATACTGCATTGATCGCTACTGAGAGTACATGGGTGCCTGATATTGCTAAGGCACCTGTTACAATGGCTGAACAACAGTAGGTGATGATCCCTGAGCAAAAGATGTTTAGAGTCCATAGTTCGGACAAGCTCTAGTGAAATGTCCAAACAGACCACATTTAAAACATGCTCTTGGCATCAAGTGACAAGGACCTTAATGCACTCGACCACAAATGGCACACACACTAGCTCCAAACCCAGAACTGCCATGCCCAGAGCTCTACCCATTACTACTGTTGGTGCTACTACTAAATCTAGCACCATACTACTCCTGCAATCCTGAGTAAAGCGATGCCTACTAGTTCGATGTGCCCTAAAATGTTTGCTCTACTGAGAAGGGCCTGCTGATTGAAAACTCAAGCTGCCTATTTGAAATACTGGCTGCTGCACCCTCTAGAAAGGTCTGAAAGTGCCACTATCATATGGGTCAAGTATGGTGCCATGTCGGATGTGTCTACACTCCAGCTGTCTCACCTCCTCTACCATACTCTCGAGACTACGACCCTCTGGTCGAATACCAATATAGGTTCGACCTAATCCCATCATATACAGCTCTACTACCCTGGCAACATCCTGCCTCACGTCCTCAGTATGCCTCATCAGTCTGTAGAACTCCCGAGTATAGTCCTCCACTTATCAATCTCTCCTACCAATGTTAAGCAACTGCCATTTATAGTTCTCTCACATAGATGAAGGACAGAAGAATCTCATGAACTGCTCCTTAAATCCTAACCATGTCATCGTCGTCATGAAAGGCTGAATGGATTACATAAACCACTCTTGAGCTGCTACTGAGACTGATAGCTCCACAATCATAATCCTCTGGTAGTCAGAATACCTAGATATAGTCCTAGACTCGATGGTATTAATGAAATCCAATGCATCCCCAGTACCATCAAAGTGAACTCGCCCTACTCCGGAGTATAATAAGGTTGCATCAGCATCTGACATCCCCTGAGTCTGTCGTTGAAGCATCTACTGCATAATGGGCATCACTTGATTAAGAGCTGCCAAGCCCTAGTTAATACCTACCATACCAGCTGCAAAGACTACAGGATCCTCTACTAGAATCTGAGGCTCTACCGGAGGCTGATCTTGCCTCTGAGCCGTTGCCACTCTAGCTCTACCCCTACCTCTACCTCTACCCCTACCTCTAGGTCAAGGGGCAGGAAGGAGAATCTCATCCTGAAATGACTGCTCACCGTCATCAGGTTCTGCATCTACATTAAGGGCATTCCGAGCATGCCTTATTCTGAAAGGATAAGAAAACTAAGATTTAAAACAAGACAAGAATATAGACTCGGATGCTAAAACCAAAAGTCAAGAGGTCAACAAATGACATTTAACAACCTAAGTACCGCAGTATTATGAGAAAAAGACAGACATCGACAGTCAAAAGCATGAGAAACGAGCCAAAGCTCTAATACCAACTTTGTCACGACCTGAACTCAGGGGCACGTGACCAACACTAGGGAATGGGAAAGCATAAAGCTACCAAAACCCATAGTAAGCCTTAAAAGAAAAATTGCGGAATATTTAACTTTGAAACCTTACAATAAATAATAAAATCACAATACACATTATCAAATTGATTTTTCTCAATATAATTTGAATCACAATATCAATGCATAAAATAAGTAAACTTCAGTTATACAAATAGTATCTTAATACATAAATTATAAATACATGAAATCCTAAATAAAGTATGCAGTTGCATAATTTTCTCTACTGCGGTACGTAAAATTAAACACAACACAACTAAATAGACTTACGTAGACTAGCCGGTGACGAAGATACACGACGAAGAGAAGTAGGCCTAACAGAAAACTCCCAAACTCCTGAAAAAAATAATTAAATTGAGGGCAGTCAGACGTCACTGAGTAAGTTAATAAAGAAATGAATGTGGTTTGAAAACCTCATTAAAATAAATTTTATAGAAATATAATATAATAAAATTTTATTCAACCATAAGATATACATATAATAAATCCATTTTTAAAAGAGAAGAAATAGATATTTAAATGTCTTTTTAAAACGTTTCAGTATAAAAATTTGGTAGAACCCGATTTATAAATTTTTAATAGTCATATGACTCACTTATATCCAAGATTGCCGGATCCCGAGAGCAAGGCATCACTAGGATACACAGCCCCAATCATATCTCTTAATCCAATATCACTGGCGATGTCCGAGAGCAAAACATCACCAGACCATCGGCCCTAGTGATTTAATAGGTATAAACTAAAATTTATACTAGCGGTGTCCGAGAGCAAAGCATCACCAGACCTTCGGTCCCAGTAATATAATTAAATAAGCAAATGTTATACTACTGGCGGTGTTCGAGAGCAAAGTATCACCAGACCTTCAACCCCAGTAATATAATTAAATAATCACATATTTTACTGGTGTACACATGGTCTTTATGAAACCCATCAGGTAGCCCGTTCTACCATGGTTTATTTAAAAATAAAAGAAAATAAATAAAATAATTAAAAATACAATAAATAAAATAGATAAATAAATAAAATAAAATAAATCAACTATAAATTAAATCATGCAAGATCATATGAATAATGCTGACTAGAATCTCATAAAATTAAATTCATAAGAATTTAATATAATTTAAATTAAAAATTCGACACTCAAATCAAATATTAACTTTCAAGATAAAGGTGCTCCTCTGGCACGTCGTGTCTGACCTCGACTGGTGGACGCGACTGGAGGGGCAGCTAAAAGACAGAAAAGGAAGTGACAATCAGAAAATAGAAACCTAACTTCTAGAGTTTCTAAGCAAGACTCGATTCAAACTCAGAATAAAAATTTTAGGATTAATCTGATATCACATTTTATAAGAAATCTACCAAAAATTCGATAGAGTTTTCTCTGTAAAACGGACATCCCTCTACCGAAGTAGAGTCAATCCTACAAGTAAACACACTTCAAAATTCATAGTGGCACAACACCTCGGGTTGGGACCCCCGAACTACACAATTCCCAACCGAGGTTCACCAAAAATACAAATAAGCAAATATTAAATATTAATCTAGTAAATCACCAAAAATAATAAAAAAATAATAATAATAAATCATAATATAATTTATTTAATTTTTAAAACATTAAATAAAATTATTTTCCACCATAATTTAATAAAATTTCAAATAATAATATAATATTAATAACAATCCAACTTTCCAAATATTCAACATAAAATAGACAAATTCAAACTATAATTGCCCCATCTAGATTAAATATACTATAATATTATTTAAAAATTCATTCAAACCACAAAACAATAAATAATTTAATTTTGAATAAATTTTCAAAAATAGTTAGTATCAATTAACCAAAAATAATAAATAATTTATAAAAATTATTTTAATACCACATTTTATCTCAAGAATACCTAATTCATAGCATTTAATTATAATATCAACAAAAACACCCCATTTACCTATTATATCAAAATTTACATAATATAATAATTTCTAAAAAAAATTTAGATAAATTATCAAAAATTATTTTATCACTACTAAAATTACTAACATAATATACTAACACTAATAATTCAAAAATTCAACCAAAAATAATTAATTAACCATATCAACATAATGTACATAAAACTTAAAATACCTAAATAAATATACTAAAATTCCATAAAAATCAATTTAATTAATCTAAATTAATTTTTTATATACTCTTAACCAAAATTAACTCCAATAACTTAGATAAACTAATATACATACATTAATCAACCAAAAATTACCCTAAATAATTAAAATAAATTCTGCAAAAATTAAACAATTAACTCATAATTAACAAAAATCCCAAAACAACCTAAAAACTAACCAAATCAACTAACAAACAACTAAATCTAACTAAAAACTAACCTAAAGTTAACTAACTACTAACTCACTTCAAGCTCAAATCAGAGCAAGGGAGGGGTTGTTGCTGCAAGCCCGAGTTGCTACTGCTTCCAGCGACAACAAGTGGTGGCAGTGGTTGTGCTGGTTGTCACGGCAGAAGGGCTAGAGGTTGCTGCTGTTGTTGTTCCACTATTGCTTTATATGACTATTGCTTCACTAGGCTGTTGTTGCTGCTACCTCTTCATGATGCACTGCAGAGATGACACTAAAGGAAGAAAAAGCAGATGGAGAAGGAATGGGGTGGTTGCTGGTTCGGGTGCACAGTGATAAGGAAAAGGAAGATGGTGTGAAGAAAAAAAAGAAAGAAGGAAGGGGGAAGAGGAGATAGGGGTTGACCACTATTTTTGGTCTAAAAATCCCAATGCCATATATATATATATATATATATAAAGTAGTTTAAGTAGGGTACATCCATGTATATATACATATTTTAGGTAGTTTAAGTAGTGAATATAATAATGTTATTAATATACCTCTAGATAAAATAATACTGCAAATAAATATTTGGACAATTTAAAATAATAAGGTATGTGCATAAAAATAAAATAATGTAAAAGTAATAATATTAATAGTTCTCAATGGAATTTTAGATTTAGTACTTAAATATAATAATTTAATATATTCATTATAACAATATGAAATAAAGAAAATTTGTATTCTCAAAAATCTCAATATTTATTAAATAATTTAAAATATTTAGGTTATTACAAAAATAACTATAAGATGATAGCAATGGTAACAAAGATAGTTGTAAAGTTGTTGTCCATAAACGTTTCTAAAGCTTGGTGCTTCATTGGTATGTACTGTTGCTTGGCTAGATTGACTAATTTGAACTAGTGCATTTGCCTAACCAAAAGCTTGAACACTTAGCCCATTTTCTCCTCCACCTCCACCTTCACTTCCATGATCACCTCCTCTACCTCCATGACTATCTCCTCCTCCTCTATCTCCATGACCACCTCCTCTACCACCGTGACCATCTCCACCATTGTTTAGACCACTGCCATTACCTTCACGTCTTTCTCTGAATTTATTGACATGTGGCCTCCCATGAGTGTTCATGACAATAAGATATGAAAAAATGGTTGTGACCTATATTAGGGTTGAGAGATGGAAAGTGTTAGGAAAAAGGGTTAAACTAAGTGCCTTTGAAATTGTTTATATAAATTAATGGAAAACAACAATGTTATTTTATTCCATAGATTCCAATTACCAATTTAAATTATTGACATTTTCATTTCTTATACATGGCATAATATGTTTTTATAAGATAACTACAATATAATAATAATCTTAACAAAGATGGTTATGAAGTTGTTATTCATAAATATGAAATTATTGTTCATAAATGTTATTAATGCTTACTACTTTACTATCATATAACATTGTTTGGCTAGATTGACTAATTTAAACCAGTGCATTTGCCTAAATAGAAGCCTAAACATCTAGCCCATTTCCTCCTCCACATTTACAACCATCTCCTCCTCTACCTACATGACCACCTCCTCATCTACCTCTACAACCAGCTCCTCCTCCACTTCCTCATCTACCTCCATAACTACCTCTACCATTGTTTAGACCACCGCCATTACCTTCATGTCTTTCTCTAAAATTATTGACATGTGGCCTCCCACGAGTGTTTATGATAGTAGGATGTTGGGACTTAGATAAGGGCTAGGAGATAGAATGAGTTAGGAAAAAGGGTTAGAATAAGTGTCATAGAAATTTTTTATGATACTTAATGGAAAATAACAATGCTATTTTATTCCATAGATTCTAATTACCAATTTAAATAATCAACATTTGCATTTCTTATATACGACATAGTATGCTTTTATAAAACAACAACAAAATAATAATAATCTTAATGAAAATGGTTATGAAGTTGTTGTTCATTAATGTTATTAAAGCTTTTGCTTCACAGGCATGTAACATTACTTAACTAAATTGATTAATTTTAAAAAGGATGCATTTGTTATCCCTCCACATCTACGACCCCCTCCTCCTCTACCTTTATGACCACCACCTCCTCTATTTTTGTAAGATCATTCATAGCCAAATTGGCACATCTATAGTTCCATGAATTTCTTATGCTCATCTATTATATTTAGATATCCTTTATTAAAAAAACAATAGAATGGCGATGGTGTACATCCTTTCTCCACCTATTGGGCATATACCTATTGGGAATATATCAATTGTGAGGTTGTCATATGTTAGACCTTTAAATTCAAACGCAGCTTTAGCAAATTCCTTAACATGCTTGAATATTTTTTAGGTACTTTGAATATTATTGCAATATCCCGTGTTTTTAAATATTTTAATACTGCATCGGGATATGCAGTGTTAATAATTTGTGTATATAATATTGATATTTTATGAGTTTGTTATTTAATTAAAGCTTATTTTAATTGTTTATATTATTTTAAGTACTTTACGTAAAATTTTCCCGGGAATGTTACTTTCGGAGAAATTAATACATAAATAATTTAATATTCATTATTTTAAACAATTTTACGAACTTGCATGAACTCATATATATTTTTAAAGTACTAAATAGAGTGTATATATGTGTATATGTTTAAATTAAAATAGGGTTTAATTAATTACCCTAATTTTTTTTATTATTTATTATTAGTTTTAATATTATTTAATTATTTTTTTAGTGTATAAATTATTTAATATATTAAATTATGTGTGTGGTGTATATTTAATATGTGTGGAAATTTATATTATTATAATATTTGGTTGGGGATATATATATATATATATATATATATATACTTATTTATTTAAACAAAAATTACAATTTTGCCACTCCTCCCTCTCCTTCTTCCCGATCGTCCCCATCCACTTTTCGATCGCTGCCACGTCGTTCGCTTGCCGTCGGTGTGCCTCTCAGCGTGCCACCTTCTTCCTCAGCCTTCCCCACCACCTGCTGCAGCTGTTTCCGGCGTCGGGAAGCTTGTTTTGGCCGGGAAAGCCGAAACTCTTCTCACCGTCGTTCATAGCGTTTTCGGCCACCATTTTCGACACCGCCAGTCTCTATCTTCTCCTTGAGCTCCGATGAGTGTGATTCCAAGCTTTTTTCACTTAAAATGGTCTAGATTTGCCTAGGTTTTGATTTTGCAATTTCGGCCTATTAGGGTTTTTGAATTTTTTTGAGCTTCAATTGATTGATTCATGAAAAATTCTTTCACAAATGTTGTTCCCCCTTAGCTTAATCTTCATGTGTGAATTTTTTTAGAATTTTTGGAAATTATTTTGATTTTTGGGTATTTTTGAATATTTTATTATTATTTTTTAAATTTCTAAAATTAATTAATTAAATTATGAAATTGTGTTTTATGGTAATTATAGGTGTTGAAATGAATTATAGAAATTTATTTGGAATTTTTGTGAATTTCTATGTATTTATTTTGAATTTAATTAGTTTATGTAATTTTGAGAAAATAGGGTTAATTGTGTTTTTAATTGAAATTAATTAGTTAATTGAGTTTATTTATTGATATTATTGATATATATGTTGATAAAATTAATTTTTAGCAATTATATTATTATTGGTGAATTTTTGGATTAATTTTAGTAAATTTATATATATATGGGTATTTTGGTAATTTTACCCTAAATTGGCTAAAAATGTAATTAAATTGGTTTTAATAGTTATTTAAGGTATAAAAATGATTTCTACAAATTATTTAGTATTTTTAATTAATTAAAACTATTTTTCGTGAATTATTTTCAAATTATATATATAATATACGATTTTTCTAAATAAATGAGTTTTTATTGGTTTTTACTGTGTTTTAGGGTTAATTATGTAATTTCTACTTATGAAATGTATTTTTAGTATATAAGGGTATTTTCGGTATTTTTGTAGCACTCTGTGAATTGTGGACCTCGGTCGGTGATTTGTAGTTTAGAGTCCGACCGAGGGATTTTGGTTGTGATTCTGTGTCTATTTTTCGAAGTGTGTTTCTTTGCAGGGTCGGCTCTACTCTTTGAGTAGAGAGATGTCCATTTTACAGGGGAGGTTCTGTCGAATTTTTGATAAAATTCTCATAAAACGTGATGTCCGGTCGAATTTTGATTTAATTCCGTGTCTAGTAATCTAGATCGAGTCTTTAGAACTTCTGTAAATGTATTCTGATATTTTATGGTCATTTGCTTGTTTAGTTGCACCGAGACCGAGGCCTAGTGGACCAAGCCCATCGGACCCATCTCGAGGAGCGCACTAATTGTGAGTTACTATTCTATATATGTATGCTTTAGGGTGCATGATTTAGAAATGTATGTTTTATTTTGATTAATTATGCATAAATAATTCAATTAGTATTTAAGTTTATTTTTAGTTTATTTTGGTTTATCTTTGGTTTATTTTTGGTATATTTTAAATTATATGCATGCTTTATTAAATGTTTATATTTAACATGTTTTTAAATATATATTTAGTTTATTTTACGATTATATTGGATTTATTTGACGTATATATACTCAAAATATACCTAATTTATTTTTGGTATATTTTTAGTATATATATGGTTTATGTTCCTATTTTATTCAATTCAAGCATCATTTACTTTTATGAATGTATACTTTATATTTTAATGAAGGATGTCAATAGAACGTGCTACCTAGTGGGCAGCACTAGGACCGAGTACGTACCGGTACGCTTATAGCATTTAGGCTATATTACTAACCTGTTTGAGGATATTGATTGGATTTAATTTATCCGATGTGTGATATGATTTGGGAGTGTGATTGCTAGAGCTCGGTTGACCAAGTGTCTCGGGGCCAATCACACTGATAGTCAGACTGCTGGAGCTTGGTTGACTTAGTGTCTCGGGGCCAGTCTACTGTCTAAATGGAATAAGTGAATATTTTGGAATAAGTGAGCCTGTGTGGCTAGAGTGTTGTCTAACACTATTTTAAGGTTGCGATATTCTAGGGTTCTATTTAATCCTTCATAAGTAGTGATTTTTAATAAATATATAAAAATAGTTTTTATTACATCTGTGTATTTGCTTGTATATATATACATATTATATATACTTTTGACTGTGTGCATTGGCATTTAGTATGCATGTATATATATTATAGTAATTCACTCAGTGAGGTCTGACTCCCCTCCGTTGACTATTTTTCAGGAGAGTCATCTTCCTCAGACCTCAGTAGCAGACTTGTACGCCGGATTTCTTCCGCCCCGGCTTTATTATGTAAACTGCTTATCTGAGTTTTATTTTATAATCTAGAAACTGAAGTAGTTATGGTCGACTGAGAGATTATTGTATTATATTTGTATGAGATATGTACTTCAAATATTTGAACTGGATTTGTATTAAAAGAGTTTAGTTACATATATGAGATGAGGATTTGATTTAATCTCATTTGGTGGAAATATTATTTTGATATTTATGATTTTATTCCACTGCACAATATTTTACTTAATTGTGTTATTATTACTATTGCATGTTTTATTTTATTTTTAGGCTTGCTACGAGTTTCGGATTCAAAAGAATTCTCGTTCCCTAGCACCGGTCATGGCCCCTGTTTTGGGTCATGACAATTATATGCCATAGATAATAATGGTGCATAGTATTGGCCATTAGTTCCTTAACAACCCACTTAATGCTCTCACGTTGACTAGTAATTATAGTTATTGAATGTATGTCACTTTGGTAGCTAGCCATGTTAAAAAAGGCCATCAAAATGATTCAATGTCTTCATGGAAAACTAAAGCATAACCTAAGAAGATATGTAGTGTTGATTGTGATAACATCATGGAATTCTTTATATGTAGTTCTATTAGAAGGATGAATCTATATATAAGATGTTCCTCAATCTACCTTCATCATCCAAATCTATAGAATGGAAAAATTCCCTCTCTTTTTGTTATATCATAATAAATAATTATTGAATCAACTCGAGATTTTCTTAATGAAATTCGTGTAGCCCTTTATATTGTACCCTAAAATCTCTAGTCCATCACATTGCACTTGTAAAAGTCTAACACTTTTGCATGGTCTAATGCTTTTAATGTTAGGTGCTATAAGCATTTTTTCATAGGACTCAATTTCCTATAAGCAGACATTAATATACTAATATCTGAAACTTATGGTAGATTTCATTTTTTATTAAACTAACAACCCAAACCCCATCTCTCCTCATAGCATTCAAACACTTCATATTCAATTTTCCACCTTTATCATAACTAAATAACTAATGCTTTTTAGCACCATCATTGCCCTTGTGGTCTCCTCTCTTTGCCATAAAGAATCCTTTCAACTTAGCTTGCTCTTAATATGCTTAAAAAATTTTTATCCAAATATGCTTAGGTGAGGACCTATTTCAACATTGAAATTATTCATGGAAGGTTGAACATCATCAACTGAATTTTCTTCAACGCTATCCACATCTCCATCAGAACCTTCCACCTTTATTTCTGCTGCATTTAGTGAATCTTCATATTTATTAGTGCCAAATATCTCTTAAAATATTTTGTCTTATTATCATATTATTGTCTAAAATTTTTTATGCTATTGATGAAGATAACATAGATTTGATATTGAATGCATAGAGGAACTAGTGGCTTTTGAAAACTAAAACTCCACAAGAAGTTCAACTTCAAGACACTTAGCTTCATTAGATTATATATTAACTTCACCACTGTAAATTAGAACTAAAAAAAACTAAAATTCTCTATTTTGTTAAGATTATCAATATTTTAGATTACTTGATGAAGTGAGACGTAAGGAACCCTTGGAGTTTAAATTATTAGAATGTAACTACCTAATGCATGCAGCCTTACACGATGGAGAATGTAGTACAGGAAGGAATCAGTTATGCAACTTAGGCATTGAAAATATGTGTGGTAAGCACAAGCATAAGTAGGGCAAAATTTCAAAAATTTTACTTGCATAACCCTTTATAAGATGAAGAATTTCATTCCTAATTATCCATTTTGCATATTACACTTAACTAAATACCAAGACAACATATATATAATCGTCAACCTAGGAAACTATAAGTTTTAGAAAACTTAAAAACTCGTAGTTTGATAAAGACCACAATTGTGAAGATCTATAAGCTTTAAGTGCTTAAGGTTCAATACTTGAATCAAGAGCTTTAGCCTTGCAAATGAAAGGCCTCTAGCTTAAAACACCAAAACTTCACCAAATCACCTTCTTGCCTTGATTTGATTAGTAGTAAGTATCTTCTCAATTGACCCTCAAAAAATTTGCACTAACTTAATCTTTTGCAAGAACACTTAGGGGTTGGTTACTTGTAGAAAATAATTTTCTATTTTCTAACTCTAAAACTAGAAAACTGAATTTTCATTTTCCATAGAAAACTTAGAATATTTGTGTTCATTTGTTAAATTTAGAAAATTGTTTTCCAATTTTAAAAGTTATAATAATTATTATAATATAATAATTTTTTTTGCATATTTTTATATTAGTACAATGAAATGGTTCTTATATAATTATATATTATATTTAAAAATAATTTTTTATGTTTCTTTAGATTATTTTTATCTAATAAAATTATAATAAAAATACTCAAATACTAAATTTATAAAAATAAATATCAATACAATTATAAAAAAAATTACAACGTTTGAAATAAAAAAAAAAGTAGGAAAAGATTTTAAAAATAATTGATTATTGCTAAAAAAATAGGTAATACTTAAATACTATATTGTTACTAAAAATATGATTTGTCGGTGGTCTGCACCCAAATAAATAGGTATTCTAATGTTTTAAAAAAAATTGTGTATATGAAATCCGTTGCAAACAAATAGGCAATAGTTAACAATTTAGATATTCTAACGTTAAAAAAAATTGTGTATATAAAATCAATTGTTAAAAAATAGGTAATAGTTAACAATCCAATTGTTACTAAAAATAGGTATTCTAACATTAAGTAAATTGTGTATATATAAAATTCATTTTGTAACATTATCAAACCCATTTAAAAAAAAAGGACATTGCATAATTTGAAAAAATAAAAAAATTAGTAAAAGTGATTGGTTGAGAATCGAATTTTGATTGAATTATATAAACCTCTATGTTTTCTAATTAAAAAACAATATAAATTAGGTTTCTAAATTCTATTAAGAATTTTGAAAATAAGAAAAAAAATTTCTTTGGAAAATTTTAAAAAATGGTAGCATTTAAACATAAAACTCCATTTTCCATTTTCCATATAAAAGTTTTTTAGAAAACACCTCTTGTCTTCCACAAGTAAACGAGGTTTTATATTGTGTAGATGTTGTTTTCTATCTTGGTGTATCTCTTAACATTCTCTACATAACCATTGAAACTCTTTTAGGTTATATGTGTAGAGAAAGGAAACATCTTATCACCCATTACATTACAAGCATGCCACTTCGCATAATAAGTACACTAGTTGTATAAATCACTAGTGTACAAAAAGATGTAGAAAATACATCTCATTATTTGTTTACATTCATCTTCATACACTTGTCAATGCAACCTAAGCTTTATTTTATATAGTCAAATATTTACGCATTAAAGATTTAATGTGCCTAATATGCCAAATTTGACTATATCACTTAATGGACTTGGGCTTGGTAATTGGGCCAACACTTGGCCTAAACCCAATCCATCAAATAAATGGGCCTAGATTAGGTTCATGGGCTTTGTCAATATTTTGGATTAATCTTTTGATCCAAAACTCTTTTAGGCTTAAGCTCAAACTACTTGGGCCATTAATCCATGTCCAAATAAAAATAACATATAATTATATTATTAATTTAATACATTAATTAATATATCATATTAATTAAGTATAAATTAATAATTAAACCTTTGCTTGAATTAGATTTCATGATATGCTAATCATTGTTTAAAACATAAATCTAACTCCAATAATCTTAATTAATTAATTAAACACTTTAATCAATAATTTGGATTAATATTGGTGGTGATTTGGTAAAACTCTTTTAAGTGTGACTTACTAGGTTCATGTCTAATTAGCAATAAGAAAATAATATCAACATTTAATATCATTTGAAACTCCTTTCAAATCTAAATATGAAAATTTCAATTATACATATTTAGTTCTCATAAGTTGTGAGTGATCCCTATTGTTGATATCATAACTACCTAATTAGAAATGAATGCATATATTGATTCACACGAACCCTTTTGGTCATATTTACTATGCACTAAAATCCTTTTATTAAAAGATCCCGATATAGCCTAGAGTTAAGGTTTAGTTTAACTCTAATAGCTATATCATATGACCTCATCTTAAGTTCTAATTCTTGATAAAATGTAACAAATACTAAAAACACTTTTCTAGCATTGAAACTCTTTTAAACTATGTCATGTTTGTCCTAGTCAAGAACTTATTCATTAAGGACAGATTTAGATAGCATAGGATCTTATCCCGATTCACTTTAGGTAATGAATACCATCTTGGTCAAACACTTATCCTTATATTTAACTAACTAGAGTCATCACATGCCATATACTCATATGTGATGAACACAAGTATGTAAGCGGTAATAAGCCATAACCACTCAAATGTGGATGACTATGTCACCTCAAGTCAAATGACTATATGCAACATTATGATTTAGATTATGATCAATGAAAATAAGTGAATATCCATAGTATCATCAATCTAACATCATTGTTCGATCCACCCATCACATGAGTACCCATATATCTATTCTGATATCATCAAGTAGCATAAGACTCACTAGCTCTCACTATCAGTATCACATACTAATTAAGGAAAAGAGACAAAGGTGATAGTCTAATTAATATTATCCAAATATTAATTATTCAACTATGAACATTTTATAGCATATATACTAAATAAATTTGTAGCTAACATTATCAACTCCTAATAATAAATTTATTTAACAAAATGCTAATGGATAAATATTCAATTAAATAAACACTTCAAAAATATAATATTCTTTTATTGCCATTTATGATAATTTACAATGTCAAAATATGTAATTGGCCTCAAGGGCATACCACCTATACTAATAATCTCCCACTTGCACTAAAGGTAATCATTATAGTATCTTTTACCCATCTTCTCAAGATGTCGATCCAACTGTAGTTGCGTTAGTGCTTTAATAAAGGGATCAACAACATTATCAATTGAAGCTATCTTTTGTATGACAATATTGTATTTTCCAACAAGTTCTCTAATAATATGAAAATGCCTTTCTATGTGTTTAGATTTTTAATAACACCTTGGTTCCTTTTCCAAAGCAATGGCTTTATTATTTTTGTAATAGAAATGAATTGGAGACTCAATGGAAGAAATAATTCCTAGTTCAATAAACAGCTTCTTTAACAACGTCTTATACAACTATATACTCAGCTTCTATAGTGGAATCAACAGTGACACTTTACTTAGAACTGTTCCAGCTCAACACCTCCATTACAAATGAAAACAAACCCAAAGATACACTTTCTATCATTTAGATTTGATTGAAAATAAAAATCCATGAAACCATCTATTTGTAAATCACCTCCTCCATAAGTTAAGACCAAATCTTTAGTCCTTCTCAAGTACTTAAAGATTGCCTTAATAGCTATCCAATGTTCCAAACTTGGATTGGATTGAAAACTACTAGTCATACTAATAGTATAGGCAATATCAAACCTAGCCATAATATAACATACATTAAGCTTCCTATAGCTAAGCATAAGGAACTTTAGCCATTTGCTCCATCTTCTTGGGTGTTTTAGCTGACATACCCTTGGATAAATGGATACCATGCCTAAATGGTAACAATCCTCTCTTGGAATTAAGCATGTTGAATCTCGTTATACCTTTTCTAAGTAAAGACTTTAGGATGAACCTATCATTCTTCTTGATCTATCTCTATAAACTTAAATGCCAATAATATATGTAGTTTCCCCTAAGTTTTTCATAGAGAAAGTTTTACATTATTATAGTTTAACATTTATAAGAATGCTAACATCATTCCTAATTAATAAACTATCATCCATATATAGAGCTAGGAAAGTAAGTTAGCTCCCACTAATCTTCTTATACACACAAGGCTCATCTTTATTTTTTATAAAACCAAATGATCATATAGCTTCATTAAAATAATGATTCCAACTCTTGAAACTTACTTTAGACCATAAATAGATTTATTAAGCTTGCACATTTTAGAACTTTCCTTTGATTCAAAACCTTTAGGCTATTCTATATAAATCTCTTCCTCAATATAACTATTGAGAAAAGTAGTTTTAACATCCATTTGCCAAATATTATAATCATAGTGTGCAGCCATGGTGAGAAGTATTCGAATGGATTTAAGCATGGCTATCGATGAGAAGGTTTCTTTATAGCCAACCCCTTGCCTTTAGCGAAACCTTTTTGCTACAAGCCTCGCTTTATAGGTATTAACCTTCCCATATGCACCAATCTTTCTCTTAAAGACCCATTTACAACCTATAGGTACAATACCTTCAAGTGAATCAACAAGTGTTAAGACTTGGTTTGCATACATGGAATCCATTTTAGATTTTATTGCTTCAAGCCATTTTGAAGAATCTTTATCTAATAAAGCCTTTTCATATACTATAGGATCACCATCATGATTGTTTTCTATATGAATATGCAACTCTTGCATATCATGTAGAAAACTATATCTCTTTGATGGATGAGATAACCTACTTAATCTTCTAGGAGTTGGTATGATGACACTTTTAGTGGAATTAGACTCAATATTCATTTGATCAACTTGATTGAAATTATTAGAAGATCCCTCTTCTAATATTATCTTCCTTCCCTTACTACCTTCTTAAAGAAACTATTTCTTAAGAAATATGCATCTCTACTTATAACAATAACTTGTTCAGCATGAAGATAAAAATAATACCCTAAATTATCTCTAGGATATCCAATAAATTTGCCTTGAATTGACCTTACATCTAATTTGTCTATCTTTAACTTTTGATATACATTAGGCATCCTCAAACCTTAACATGGTTAAGACTTTATGCCTTACCATGCTATATCTCATATGGCATGGTATAAACAGACTTAGATGGAATATAATATAGGATGTAAGTAGCAGTTTGCAATGCAAAACCCCAAAGGAAAATAGGAAAATATGTATAGTTCATCATTAATCAAACCATATCTAATAAAGTTTAATTCCTCTTTTCAAATACACCATTTAGTTGAGGTATGCCGGGTGGAGTTAGTTGTGAAATAATGCCATGTTCCTTAAGAAACTCAATAAATTAGGTACTCAAGTATTCACCTCCCTAATCTGATAATAAGATTTCAATACTTTTCCCTATTTGGTTCTCTACTTGGACCTTGAATTCCTTGAATTTTGCAAAGGATTCACTTTTATATTTTGTTAAATATAAATGTCCAGATCTTGATAGATCATCTATAAAGGTGATGAAGTTGTAGAACCCGCTTTTTGCTATTTGATTAAATGGCCCATATACATCACTATGTATTATTTCTAAAATTTCTTTAGCTCTTTCCATTTGTCCAATAAATAGTGACCGGTTCATCTTGCCTTGGATATAAGCTTCATAATTTAGATTGCTTAAGGATTCAAGATTACTCAAGATTCTTAATTTTTCCAAATTTGTGATTCTATCATCTGTAATGTGATATAATCTCAAGTGCTATAGATATTTTGGATTAAAGGCATTATTAATTAGCATTGTATGCATAACATTCAAATTGGTTAGATATTGTTTGTTATTAAATTTATTATAAATATAATAAGACCATTTAATATATAACCAATGCCAACTATCTTATTATCAAAATAGATAGTACATACATCTCTTTCAAATAAAAATTTATAACCTTTTCTAATCATGCTAGAAATAGATATGATGTTTTTATAAGCATTAAGTGCATATAAAACATTATCCAAACAAAACATGATCATATAAGTCAATAGAGGTGGTTCTTATAGCTTGGGCAATAACACTTGCTCCATCCCTAAGCTTTAAAGTCACCTCATTTGACTTTAACCTTCTTTCAGTTACTAGATCCTACAAGGAAGAACATATATGAGAACTACCACTGTTATTCAGTGCCCATGCTTTAGATGAGCTCTTAGAACCTTTAGAAACAAATAAATTAAAGAAAGTCTCACCTTCTCCAATCTTTTTATGTCCTTTTGTCTTAATATACTCAAGGTATTTAGGATAATTTCTCTTCCAATGTCCCTCTCCTTGGCAATAGAAACACTTTGTTCTCAACTTTCTTTTTGTCTTTATTCTTGCTTACACTCTCAAAATTTTAGGAACTCTTTCCTTAGTTTTCTTGCTTTTATTGCCCTTATTCTTTTTAGTCCCATTAAAAAAAGTAACTAAAGTAACTCCCTCCCCCTTTTTATTATGAATAGCCTTTTGGGTCATCACAAGCTTGTTTAATAATTCCATAAGAGTGCACTCAATTTTGTTCATATTAAAATTAGCAATAATTTGACAAAATGACTCTAAAAGGGATTGTAAGATCAAATCCCTTTGGAGTTGAGCATCCATCATGAAATCTAAACTCTTAAGTTCCTTAATGGAATAAATAATATAGTTGATGTGAGCTCTAACATCCTCTCCTTCCTTCATTTTAGCATAAAAAAGTCATTTACATATCTCATATCTAGCGGTCCTATTTTGTTAACAAAATAACTCTTATAGGTGAAGTAGGTTTTTTCTTGCATTAGTGTACTTCTCATATTGCCTATGAATTTTGTTGCTCATGAATGCCCATATAATGCAACATGCTTGCATGTCATCATCTTTCCATTTTTCAAAAGTGTCACATTCTGCTTAGGTAGCATTATGTGGAAAGGGTTCAAGAGGACTTTATTCCAAGACATATAGAATGCGTTCGAAGGCCAAAATAACTTTTAGATTATGAAGCCAATCAATAAGATTAGGTTTGGTAAGTCTATTGTTATCAAGAATGATGCTTAGAGTTTAAAGACTTCATATTATCAAATTACTGTAAAAAGTATAACAAGATCATTAGTTATAGTGACATTGTCAAGACCATTAGATTTGGTGTTTAATCATTATGGTCTCTTACAATTTTATCAGATCCTACACTTCCAAAATAAGAAATAAAAACCTTTGTTGGATAGGTTTCCAGTGGGTGATTGCATTCTTGATGAATTAGTAATATTCCTAAAGTATGCATAGTTGCCATTCTTGGAATATTAATATTCATCAAGTGAACCACTTTTGCTCATCACATCTCATGTGAGGTTTAATCAATTCAACTCCTAATGCTTAGAAACCTTAGGTGCACATAATTTCCATTCTTTGTCTCTTACGTTAGTTAGGTCCATACCATTGAATCAGTGTAATATATAGACTTGAACACTACACACCTTAGGTATGCTTATTTGCCATTATTGGCATATAATGCATCTATAAATTCACAACATCTCATGCTTGACAATGAACCCTACAAAGATTTCTTAGCATAAATATACACCCTAATGTATCCATAGCTGAAGTATATTTGTCTAAAAAGTTTCATGTTATTGCTTCAATGGAGAGCCAATACCTAAATTCATTTTTAAAGATTTTTAGGTCTTTAATCAAGGTCTCACTTTGCACATTAAATGATTATATGTATCATATACATATATTGCACATTACAACATATATATCATATTTATATATAGAACATGCATAAATGGATGCATAAATAAGGAGTGATCATGAACATTTTCTAAATTTATTCTAGCTCATAAAATAAGTTACAAAATGAGCTAAGGTCAAGAAAAATCTTCAAAGCATGAAATTCCTTATCACCATCTTTATGGGTCTCCAACTTGAACATTTCAAGCTCCATATCATAACTTTTGTGATTTACATTCAATGTTTGGCATACCAAAGCTAATTTTACATCCTAATTCTATATAATCAATATTTAATTACATTTTATATAATAAAATTAATTATTATTGCAAACTAGAGGATGTAACCTAAGTCCATGATCATTCCTTGGATGCATGTCAAGAAAACATCAAATAAAATACAACTCTTGCATGTTATAATCAATTTACAAAGCATACAAAATAAGAGAAAATAAGTTGTCCATATGCTGACACATACTGTCATATGGTCATGTCTTAGGGTATGTAACAATCTGCCTAGTTGGACAAAAGCATACACACCCTAATACATGGTTGTGACTAAGGGCATGTATTAATTTGCCTTTTAAGATAAAAGTCAACACACCCTAATACATGGTCATGTCTCAAGGCAAGTAACTTGTTATCTTAAGTATAAAAACACACCATTTTAAGCATAATAGGTTATAACACTTACAACTAACATCAAGTATGATCATAGCACTTGCATTTATTAATGAATTTAGTATATGTAAAGTGCAAAAGGGAGCTTTGATACCAATTAAAGGAATTGGTTATGCAACTGGGCATTGGAAATATGTGTGGTAAGCACAAGCCTAAGTAAGGCAAAATTTCAAAAAATTTACTTGCATAACCCTTCATAATAAGAAGAATTCCATTCCTAAGGATTCATTTTTCATATTAAACATAACCAAATACCAAGGCAATATATATATAATCATCAACCTATGAAACTCTAAGTTTAAGAAAACATAAAAACTCCTAGTTTGATAAAGACCACAATAGTGGAGATCTATGAGCTTTAGGTGCTTAATGTTCAACAATTGAATCAAGAGCTTTAGCCTTATAAATGAAAGGCCTTTAGCTTAAAACACCAAAGCTTCACTAAATCACCTTCTTGCCTTAATTTCATTAGTAGCAAGTATCCTCTAAATTGACCCTCATAAAACTTGCACTAACTTAATCTTTTGCAAGAACACTTAGGGTTTTATATTATGTAGAAGTTGTTTACTATTTTAGTATATCTCTTAACATTCTTTACATAATCATAGAAACTCTTGTAAACACCCAATTTCGGGATGATGAGTTATGGATGCAATAAAGGACTCCAATGATGAAAATGTCGTGAATAGGTCTTCAATACTTGAATTTTGAAACTTCAGAGGTCTTATTGCATTTTTTAAAGAAAGCATTGAAAATTTTCATGGACTAATTGTAATTATTTTTAAAGACCTAATTGCAAAACTTAAATTCTTTCAGAGACCTTTTTGTAATTAAAAGTTAAAAAAATAGTGGCCAAAATTCTATAATTTTGATCGAAATTACGTAATACTGATTGGAATTACACTAATTCCGATAAGAATTACACTAATTCTGATCGGAATTATGTAATTCCAGTCAAAATTAGTGTTTTTTGTTTGATTTTCTAATTTTTCAAAAAAATAAAAATATCTTTTTCTTGAATCCTAATTGGTCTGAAATTTTCTCAAAATTATTTTTGATATTTATCTGATATTTTTAAGGAAATAGAATTCTTTTAGGAATCAATTTACATGTAGGGTTTGAAGGGCTATTTTACTATAAAATGAGGTATTTTGGCTCCTTTAGGGGAGGAGCAGTACTCTTATTCACAACTTTTATTTTGATATTTTGAAGAGCATTCTCTATGCTAAATTGTCTTTTGGCTTGTGGATTTTTCTTGGGAAAAAGCATTCTTGACTCTTTTCCTTTGTTAATTGTTTTGAAAAAGCATTTATTTGAAGACCTATCAAGAATGGTGATTTTACAAAATCTGAGGAGCATTCTATTAAAATCATCCATAAGCATCATCTTCTCCTTATTCTATTTTACTTGATTTATTTCTTTCTTTTTTGATTTTATTGAGTTTTAATTTTATTTAAATTATTGTTATAATTTATTCACTAATTATAATTTTTGTTCTTTTTATGGTGATTATGGAGGAAAATACATGATGATCACGTTTGGAGGACTAAAATCATAAGAAGTCTATGGAATACCATGGATAAAACCTTATAGAGACATAGTTTCTAGGATTTTTATTTATTGCTTTATTTTATTTATATTTTTTTAGGGTTGTATTAATTATTTTTATTATTATTTTTAATATATTATTGTAATATCCCCAATAGTGGGAATAGTGAAATTGTGTGTGGTTGTTTATTGATTTTAATTAATTGGTTAGTAAAATTAGGGTTTTAATTGGGTAATTAATTAAAATCAATAGAGAAATTAGATTAATTTAGGTTGCATGTTAATTACAATTAGTGTTTTAGAAAGAATAATTAATTGGTTGTTTGATCTTTATTTAATTTTTTTGATATGTTTTATTTGTTTTTAGGTTTGTTTATGTATTTTTATGTGTTTTAGGCCTTAAGCCCATATTAGATTCTAATCCACTTAAATAAATTTAGGTTTTTTTTAGGTTTGATAATTAGATTCACTTTATTCATAAATTTACTAATTAAGATTAGGTTTAATTAATTAAAATGCATTTTGGGCCCATAATTAATTAGAAATTAAGGTAGAGACAACTTAGGCCCACTTAGTTAATTAGACGTAGGCCCACCTAATTTAATTTAAGTAATTTAGACTTAGCTTATTTAATTTAATTTTTTCATAATTTGTAGATTTAAGATCATTTCATCAATAAAACATGTAGAATTAGGCTCATTAATTTAAATACTCCATACTTTGTAGATTTAGGCCCATTTTTTAAAATTAAAATAAATAGACCTAGGTTCATAAAATTAAATAGGAATTAGGACATTAGTCTTTGGCTCACTTATTAAAAACATTTAGATTTAGCTCATTTAATTAAAATTAATGTAGATTAGACTAACCTAGGGATCGTATTGAATGCATTATTTACTTATATTTTTCATTACTAGTTTGCCTTGGAGTTAATTGTTAGAATAAGGGTTTATATGAAATTGCATGTAAATAGAGGATAATATAATAATTCATAAAGTAATTCTAAAAGAACGTGAGATTGAAAGAAGTTGGTGTTCCATATCCAAAATCTCTTGGTTATGATGCTAGCTTTCTTTTAGGGAATCGAGTACCACCTTTTTTATTTGTCTCAGTTAGTACCCTGGGTGGTGACTCCTTATCTCCATGCCATGTCTTTATGACAGTGGTTAATTTGTTCTCTAGATCCCTAAGCTCAAATAGTGTGGCGGTTGCTAAAATCTTGGACACGCGCTAAACTTTTGTAATATCCCGAGTTGTTTTAAAATATTTTTACACTGTACCGGGATATGCAGTGTTAATAATTTCTGTATGTTATATGATATTTTTACGAGTTAATATGTATTTAAAACCTATTTTAATTACTGTATATTATTTTCAGTGTTTTACGTAAAATTTTCCCGGGACTTTCATTTTCGGGGAAATTTTCACGTAAACAATGTATTATTAATTATTTTAAATATATTTTCGGACTTGCATGTACTCATACATATTTTTAAATTATTAAATAAAGCATGTGTGTGTATATTTATTTAATTAGGGTTTATTATTACCCTAATATTTTATTAATTATTTATTTGTTTAATTGATATTTAATTAATTTTATTTAGTATAAATTATTAAAATATTAGATTTTATGTGTGTGGTGTATATTTGATGTGTGTAATTTAATATTATTTTAATATATAGTATAAAGTATATATATATACATATATACATCAAAAATCAAAAGAATTGGAAAATTACCATTTTGCCCCCCGAGTCTTCTTTTTCCTCCCGATCCTTCTCCTCGCCGTCCGGTCGCTGCTACTGTCGTTTCTTCACCGTGGGTGTGCCACCGCCTTCCCCAACCATTTCCGCCGCCTGAGGTCGCCGTTTCCGGTGCCTGGAAGTCGATTTTGGCCGGAGAAGTCGAAAATCGATCCACCGTCGATCACGTCGATTTCGGCCACCGTTTTCGACACCGCTAGTCTCTTTCTTCTCCTTGAGCTCCGGTGAGTGTGATTCTAGCTTTGGTTTGAGCTAAAATGGTCTAGAATTGCTTAGGTTTTGATTTTGTCAATTTCGGCCTATTAGGGTTTTCGATTTTTTTGAGCTTCGAATTGGATGATTCATGAAAACTTCCTTCACAAATTTTGTTCCTAGTAGCTCAATATACATGTATGAATTTTTGTAGAATTTTTGGAGATTTTTTGGATTATTGGGTATTTTTGAATATTTTAATATTATTTTCTAATTTTCGGAAATTAATTATTTAAATTATGAAATTGGAGTTTATGGTTAAATTAGGTGTTGAAATGAATTATAGGAATTTATTTGGAATTTTTATGAATTTCTAAGTATTTATTTTGAATTATTGAAGTTTATGTGATTTTGAGAAATTAGGGTTAATTGTGTTTTAAATTGAATTTAATTGGTTAATTGAGTTTAATTATTGATATTATTGATAAATATGTTGAGAAAATTAATTTTGGATAATTGTATGATTTTTGGTGAATTTTTGAAGTAATTTAAGTATATTTATATATATAGGGGTATTTTGGTAATTTTACCCTAAATTGTCTAAAAATGTAATTTAATTGGTTTTATTAGTTATTTAGGGTATAAAAATGATTTCTACAAAATATTTGGTATTTTTAACTAATTAAAACTATTTTTCGTGAATTATTTTTTATTATATATATAATATACGGTTTTTCTAATAAAATGAGTTTTAATCGGTTTATACAGTGTTTCAAGGTTAATTATGTAATTTTTTACCTATGAGATGTATTACTATGTTGTGAGGATATTTTTGGTATATCTAGAATTGTTCTGTGTTTATGGACCCCGGTCGGTGGACTGTAGTTTGGAGTCCGACCGTGGGATTTTGATTGTGTTGAGCTTGTTTTTCGAAGTGTATTTCTTTGTAGGGTCGGCTCTACTCTTTTGAGTAGAGAGATGTCCGTTTTACAGGGGAGGTTCTACCGGATTTTCGGTAGAATTCTCGTAAAACGTGATATCCAGTCGAACCCTAATTCTGTTTCCGTATTTTAATACTCTACATTGAATTCTAGGATTTCTGTTAGGTTTATTCTAATGTCGGTTATTTATTGCTTGTTTAGTTGCGCCGAGACCGAGGGCTAGTGGACCAGGCCCGTCGGACCTGTCTCGTGGAGCGCATTAGGTGAGTTACTATACTATATATATATGCTTAGGATGCATGATTTAGAAATGCATGTTTTATGTTTATTAAATATGCATAAATAATTTGATTATTTCCTAAGTTTATATTAAGTATATTTTTGATTTATTTCTGGTATATAATAAATTATATACATGCTTTGTTAATAAAATATATTTAAAATGTTTTTAAATATATTTTTAGTTTAATTTATGATTTGACTGGATTTATTTGACGTATATATACTCGAAATATACCTGGTTTACTTTTGGTATATTTCTGGTATATATATGGATTATATTGTTATTTCATTTATGTTCATGCATCATTTATTTTTGTGAATGAATCTTTTATACTATTAATGATGAAGGATATCGATAGAACGTGCTACCTAGTGGGCAGCACTAGGACTGAGTACGTACCGGTAAGCCTATAGCTTTAGGCTATATTACTAACTTATTTATGGATATTGATTGATTATGATTATTGATATGTGAGATGTGGTTTGTGGGTGTGATTGTTGGAGCTCGGTTGACCAAGTGTCTCGGGGCCAATCACACTGGTAGTTAGACTGCTGAAGCTCGGTTGACTTAGTGTCTCGGGGCCAGTCTACTATCCAAATGGATTAAGTGGATATATTTGGAATAAGTGAGCCTGTATGGCTAGAGTGTTGTTTAACACTATTTCTGAGGTTGCGATATTCTAGGGTTCTATGTGATCCTTCATAAACTGGGATTTTCAATAAAATATATATAAAAGTGATTTTCTGCATCTGTGTGAAATTGCCTGTATATATACATATTACATATATACTGTTGACTGTATGCATTATCACTTAGTGTGTATGTATATATATTATAGTAATTCACTCAATGAGGTCTGACTCCCCTCCGTTGACTATTTTTCAGGAGAGTCAACTTCTTCAGACCTCAGTAGCAGGTCGATACGCCGGATTTCTTCCGCCCCGGCTTCTTTATGTAAATTGTCTACTTGAGTCTTATTTATTTTATCTAGACACTGCAGTAGTTGTGAATTAAAGCATTGGATTTCATGTATTTTATTTTAAAGAGATGTATTATGTTGAAACTGGATTTGTATTAAAGAGATTGTATATCTATGAGATGAGATTTGATTTAAATCCAGTTGATGTGAATAATATTATGATATTATGATTTTTATTTTCCGCTGCATATTATATTGTTACTGTTATTATGGCATGATTTATTTTATTTTTAGGCTTGCTACGGGTTCCGGATTCGAAAGAATTTCCGTTCCCTAGCGCCGGTCATGGCCCCTGTTTTGGGTCGTGACAACTTTGTTGTCTATAACTCTCTTAGGTTATATGTGTAGATAAAGGAAGCACCTCATCACCCATTATATTATAAGCATGCCACTTGGCATAATAAGCACACCACTTGTATAAATAACTAGTATACAAAAAGAAGTATGAAGAAAATACAGCTCATGTATTTGTCTACATTCATCTTTTTATACTTGTCAATGCAACCTAATCTTTATTTGATAAAGTTAAATATTTACACATTAAAGATTTAATGTGCCTAATATGCCAAATTTGATTATATCACTTTATGGACTTAGGCTTGATAATTGGGCCAACACTTGGCCCAAGCCCAATCCATCAAATAAGTGGGCCTAAATTAGGTTCATTGACTTTGTCAATATTTTGGATTAATCTTTAATCCAAAACTCTTTTGGGCCTAGACCTAAACTACTTGGGTCATTAATCCAAGTCTAAATAGAAACAACATATATTTATATTATTAATTTAATACATTAATAAATATCTCATATTAATTAAGTATAAATTAATAATTAAACCCTTGCTCGAATCAAATTTCATGATATGCTAAAATCATTATTTAAAATATAAATCTAACTCCAGTAATCTTAATTAATTTATTAAACACTTTAATCAATAATTTAGATTAATATTGATGGTGATTTGGTAGAACTCTTTTAAGTGTGATTTACTAGGTTCATGTCTAAGTAGCAATGAAAAAATAATATCAAAACTTGATTTTATTTAAAACTCCTTTTAAATCTAAATATGAAAATCCCAATTATACACATTTAGTTCTCATAAATTATGAGTGACCCCTAGCATTGATATCATAACTACCCAATTAGAAATGAATTCATTTATTAATTCGCATGCCCTTTGGTCATAATTACAATACACTAAAATGCCTTCATTAAAAAGATCCAGATATAGCCTAGAGTCAAGATGTAGTCAAACTCTAATAGCTACATCATATGACCTCATATTAAGTTCTAATTCTTAATAAAACATAACAAATACTATAAACACTTTTCTAGCATTGAAACTCTTTCAAACTATGTCATGTTTGTCCTAGTCAAGAACTTATTCATCAAGAAAAGACTTAGATAGCATAGGATCTTATTCTAGTTCACTCTAGGTAATAAATCCCATATTGGTCGAATATTCATCCTTACATTTAAACAACTAGTGCCATCACACGCCATATACTCATGTGTGATTAACATAAGTATGTAAGCAGTACTAAACTCTAACCACTCAAATGTGGATGACCATGTCACCTCAAGTCAAAGGACTATATGAACTATTAGGACCTAGATTGTGATCGTTGATTATAGTTGAATATTCGTGTGATCACAAATCTAACGTCATTGTTCGATCCACCCATCACATAAGTACACACATGTCTATTATGATATCTCATATCAAGTAACATGAGACTCACTACATCCCACTATTAGTATCATATACTAATCAAGGAATATAGATAGAGGTGATAGTCTAATTAATATTATCCAAAAATTAAATATAGATAGAGGTGATAGTCTAATTAATATTATTCAAATATTAATTATTCAACTATAAACATTTTATAGCATATATACTAAACAAATTTGTAGCTCATATTATCAACTCTTAACAATAAATTTCTTTAACAAAATGCTAATGGATAAATATTTAATTAAAAAGACACTTTAGATAATAGAATATTCTTTTATTGCCATTTGAGATAATTTACAATGTCAAAATGTGTGATTGGCCTTTAGGGCATACCACCTATAATAACAGTATAGTCATGGCAACTTTTTAATCTTCTGAAGGTTTTTAGGGAAGTTCTATTAGGTGATTAATTATGATTTTTCCCTCTAACATAGTTTTACCATTCAAATTTCCCTCTTTGAAACATAAGGGCCATATTAGTATTTTTCCAACCATTTTACTTTTTATATCTAAAAAAATTTGGATAATTCTATCTGGATAGTGTTGCTCTTAATTGTTATAGTTGCATTCAATTCATATACTTTGTTAACTTTAGATAATAGAATTTTATTTCTTTTTTATTTTGAAAATTTGTTTATTATTTCTTTTCAGAATAAAATGACTAAGTAAGTAATTATAATAAATAATTTTGTTCATAAAAACTTATAACAAATAGTATAGACATAACATATAAAAATAAATAGGTTATTAATTAATATTTTTTAAAAAATCAATTTGGTAATAAGTTATCAAATTTGGTAAATGTATGATTAATTATAAAAATATTGAAAAATAAAATAAAAATAAAAATTAATTGTAATAAAAAGTGCCTAATTAGTTATTATTGATGCAAAACTTCAAGTGCACGGTTTCACTAAATAGTATAAAAAAATATCATTCCCACACAAAATCATTCTGATCACCTTAAAAGAGGCCCTAAAGGGGGGAGAATAGAGCAAATAAGAAATTAAAAAAAAAAAACTAAAGCTTAATCAATAATTAAAGAAGAGTTTAGATGAAGGAGCAAGAGAATAACTCAACAACACAAAATTTAAAGAGCTTGATTCAAAATGAATCTACGTCTCCACCTAACTTATCCCCAAGTTATGATTTTTTAACACTCACTCAAATCTTATTAATCTAGATTGAGTTTGTAAGAGTTTTGTGGCTCAACTCTATAATATCCCGTGTTTTTAAATATTTTAATATTGCATCGGGATATGCAGTGTTAATAATTTTGTATATAATTATGATATTTTTACGAGTTGATATGTATTTAAAACTTATTTTAATTATTGTATATTATTTTAAGTGCTTTACGTAAAATTTTCCCGAGAATACTATTTTCGGGGAAATTTTCACATAAATAATTTACTATTAATTATATTAAATAGATTTCCGGACTTGCATGAACTCATATATATTTTTGAAGTACTAAATAACATATATATGTGTATTTATCTATTTAATTAGGGTTTAATTAATTACCCTAATATTTTATTATTTATTAATTAGTTTTAATATTATTTAATTATTTTCAAGTGTATTAAATTTTAAAATATTAAATTATATGTGTGTGGTGTATATTTAATGTGTGTGATTTTATATTATTTTAATATATAGTGTAAAGTATATATATATACATATTATATTGTGAAAATCAAAATTTATAGCCAAATTACCATTTTGCCCCAACTTCTTCTTCTCCTTCCCCGATGCACGCCCGATCACCAACCACCGTCTGCCATCCCGTTTCCTCACCGTCGGTGTGCCTCTCGGTGTGCCACCTCCTTCCCCAACCTTCCCCACCGCCAGCAGCATCCTATTCCGTCGAGTTTTTACCGGAATAAGCTCGAGAAGCCGAATTCTTTCTCACCGTCGATCACGATGTTTTCGGCCACCATTTTTGACACCGCCAGTCTCTTTCTTCTCCTTGAGCTCCGTTGAGTGTTATTCCAAGCTTTTTTTCACTTAAAATGGTCTTCATTTGCTTAGGTTTCGATTTTGGTAATTCGGCCATTTTAGGGTTCTTGATTTTTTTGAACTTCAAATTGATTGATTCATGAAAAATTCCTTCACAAATGTTGATCCTAGTAGCTTAATATACATGTTTGAATTTTTGTAGAATTTTTGGAGATTATTTTGATTTTTAGGTATTTTTGAATATTTTAGTATTATTTTCTAATTTTCGAAATTTAATTAAATAAATTATTAAATTGTGTTTTATGATAAATATAGGTGTTGAAATTAATTATAGAAATTTATTTGGAATTTTTATGAATTTTTATGTATTTATTTTGAATTTAATTAGTTTATGTAATTTTGGAAAAATAGGGTTAATTATGTTTTTAATTGAGATTAATTAGTTAATTGAGTTTAATTATTGATATTATTGATAAAAATGTTGAGAAAATTAATTTTATGCAATTATATTATTTTTGGTGAATTTTTGGAGTAATTTTAGTATATTTATATATATAGGGGTATTTTTGGTAATTTTACCCTAAATTGACTAAAAATGTAATTAAATTGGTTTTAATAGTTATTTAAGGTATAAAAATGATTTCTACAATTTATTTAGTATTTTTAACTAATTAAAACTATTTTTCATGAATTATTTTCAAATTATATATATAATATACAATTTTTCTAATAAAATGAGTTTTATCGGTTTTTAATGTGTTTTAGGATTAATTATGTAATTTCTAATTATTAAATGTATTTCTGTGATACAAGGGTATTTTTGGTATTTCCATAATTATTCTGTGAATTATGGACCCCGGTCGGTGAACTGTAGTTTGGAGTCCGACCGAGGGGTTGTAGATGTGTTTCTGTGTTTGTTTTTCGAAGTGTGTTTCTTTGTAGGGCCGGCTCTACTCTTTGAGTAGAGAGATGTTCATTTTACAGGGGAGGTTCTGCTAAAATTTCGATAGAATTCTCGTAAAACGTGATGTCCGGTCGAACCTTAATTCTGATTCTGTGTCTAATATTCTAGATCGAGTTTCTAGGATTTTCTGTTAGGTTTATTCTGATGTCTGTTATTTATTGTTTGTTTAGTTGCGCCGAGACTGAGGCCTAGTGGACCAGGCTCATCGAACCTATCTCAAGGAGCGCACTAAGTGTGAGTTACTATTTTATATGTATATATATATATGCTTAGGGTGCATGATTTAGAAATGTATGTTATTTTGATTAATTATGCTTAAATAAATCAATTAGTATTTAAGTTTATTTTTAGTTTATATTCGGTATATTTTGGTATATTTTCAAATTATATGCATGTTTTTCTAATAAATTAGGTTTAAAATGTTTTTGAATATATTTCTAGTTTATTTCGTAATCTATCTGGATTTCTTTGGCGTATATATACTTAAAATATACATGGTTTATTTTTGGTATATTTCTAGTATATATATGGTTTATGTTCCTATTTTATTCAATTCATGCATCATTTACTTTTACGAATGTATGCTTTATATTTTACTGAAGGATATCAATAGAACGTGCTACCTAGTGGGCAACACTAGGACCGAGTACGTACCGGTACGCTTATAGCATTTAGGCTATATTACTAACCAGTTTGAGGATATTTATTGGGTTTGTTGTTTAATGTGTGAGAAAGAATTTGGGAGTGTGATTGCTGGAGCTCGGTTGACCAAGTGTCTCGGGGCTAATCACACTGACAGTCAGACTGCTGGAGCTCGGTTGACTTAGTGTCTCGAGGCCAGTCTACTGTCCAAATGGATCAAGTGATTATATTTGGAATAAGTGAGCCTGTATGGCTAGAGTGTTGTCTAATACTGTTTTTGAGGTTGCGATATTCTATGGTTCTATTCGATCCTTCATGAACTGTGATTTTCAATAAAAATATATAAAATGATTTTATTGCATTTGTGTGTATTTGCTTGTATATATAATTATTATATATATATATTGTTAACTGTGTGCATCGGCATTTAGTATGCATGTATATATATTATAGCAATTCACTCAGTGAGGTCTGACTCCCCTCTGTTGACTATTTTTCAGGAGAGTCATCGTCTTCAGACCTCAGTAGCAGGCTTGTACGCCGGATTTCTTCCGCCTCGGCTTCTTTATGTAAACTGCTTATCTGAGTCTTGAGTTTTATTTTATAATCTAGACACTGCAGTAGTTGTAATAAATATTAGGTTTTATGTATTATATCTGTGAGAGATATGTACCTTAAATATTTGAACTGAAACTTGTATTAACGGGTTTATTTATATATATGAGACATGGATTTGATTTAAATCCCGTGGTGGATTATTATTTTTATATTTATGATTTTATTTTTGCTGCATTAAGAGTTGTTGTTATTATTATTGCATGTTTATTTTATTTTTAGGCTTGCTACAGGTTCCGGATTCGAAAGAATTCCCGTTCCCTAGCGCCAGTCATGGCCCCTATTTTGGGTCATGACAAATTCTAGCCTTTATAACACAATGAGCTTTTGAAGGCTAAGTTCTAACCAACAATCAATCATAAGTGTTTTGAGGCTTACACTATAACCTAAAACACTAGCATTAACTCTTCACTTCCCTTTTCAACCTAAGAAAGAAGATGAAGAAGTTAATCTAGCACATAACCAACACTGAAATACAATTGAGAATTTTAAGAACAAAGAAAATTGTTCAAAGAATTTAATTTCTCAACCAACTTGTTTAACTCTTTAAATGAAGTTCTAAGTCTTTAATTTATAGTTGGAGAGTGAGAAATAGTTGTTAGAAGCCATTAATTTTGTCCCCAACCTCTTTTTTCTTCATGTAATGCATTTTTAGCTTTTGCAGGATTTCAGACACTTATAGTCATGAGTGTAGGCCCATGGTTATGAGCATGAAAATTATGACTATTAATTATAAAAGTGACTATTATAGATTATCACAATCTGGTCATTGCTGTAAGGGTAGACCATGAGCATATTAGCTATTTTTCTCACACTTTAGGCATAAGGAGCCTCAGGACCGTGAGGGATGCTCATGGTCATATGTGTGGATATGAGTGTAGGCTGGACCGTGAGCATAGGCTAGACTCGTGAAAAATTGTCCATTTAGCCTCTAAACGTACTCCTTTTCACTTTGTTCATGTCCCATGTTTAAGGGAATATGTTTAGGAGTCTTTGAAGGCTTCAAATGTCCTCAAGCATATTCCAAAGCTCAATCAATTAACTTTGCTTTTATTGAATATAATTATGTACCTATGCTTATAATCACACTTAAACAAAGAGCATTAGTGATCCAAAAATGTTTATTAAAGTTAAAATAAGGATAGATTAACACTTAATCATGCAAATGTTCAATGATCTCCCCTTTTTTACTTCGACAAACAATTTTGAATGATAGAGAAGAAAACATAAGTGCAAGTTTATATAACTTCCTCAAAGGCTCCCCCTCAATATATAGTAAGGGTTTTAAGAATTTTTAATATTCTCCCCCTCAATATATGGTTGGGTGGTTCTAGAAATTTTAGCATTTAAAGATATAGACATATAAATTGTAATGTCCACTGATTTAAATCATTTAATGAACCATTTAAATTTAAATATGCTTATAATATTAACCATCAAATATTCAAGTCATTTTAATATATATATCTAAGTCATTCAAAATATCATTCTTCTCCCTTTTTATTAAAGGAAAAAAAAACTTAAATTAAGTAAAGAAGAAAATGAGAATAAGATGGAAATGATAGGAAATGCTAAAAGACTAAACTTTATAACAAGAGCATTCTAAGTACATTGGCATGAACAATAACATAAGACTAAAAGACATGAATCTAACATAAACATAAGAATAGAAACATATAGTCCATGAAATGTAAAAGATGAGAAATATAAAAAATGAAAAACATGAGAGGAATTCTTGAAAAAAAAGGAGTTCGAAAGACACTAGGCTTAATCACCACCATCAACACTAGGACCTTAATCTTCATTACTTCCTTGAGATATGGGATAGGAGAAAGATGCCCATTGGCATTGATAGCTTTATTGCATATATAGATAGTGGACATCATATTACAAATGAGTAAGATGAGTGTCCACTTAATCAAATAGATTATTGAAATAGTTTTCCACATAATTAAAACAAGCATTAAAGTTGGTTTCCATTAATGACATGCAATTAATGATATCACCAACCCATTAAGACTTATGGGCATAAGCGTGAGCACCAGTAAAGGACCGTTCACCCCTTATTCATTTTCTTTAAGGAGCTGGAAGTTGGGGTTCCATTGCATCATGCCTTGAGAGGTGAAGTGGTCAATCTTACTAAAGTATTGTTTAAGTTCTACATCAATGGCTTAAGCTACTTCTTCCTCTTTCCAAAACCATAGTTATTAACTTTCTTAAAATTTAGGAATTCTTGATAGAAGTATTATTAAGAAGGGTAGAGGGGTGAGATTTTGTTAATGTTGATATTGAAATAGGTGGCAATCTTAGTGATAAATCCTCTTATATATAAGTTTCCCGAAGCACTGTCATTAAGCAACCATAATTTCCATTGAAAGACTCTACCTAGCTTAATTTTGATGTTATCAACTATACAATAAAATAGGAATAGGTCTTCAAAGGAAATAGCCTCTTGGCTTGGGCCTCTTGCATTAATGGAAAATGCAAGAAACCTATGAATATACCAAAGGGCTTTAGATTGATTGGAGGAGGATTTGGTATGACCCATATGAAATATAGAGGAGGTAGGTTAACAATGTTGGTTAGTAAAATTATAAAGGGACCATATGGTGTTGATTTGAGATAGACCACCTTGAGTAAATCCAAATAAAGTATCAAATTATTAGGCGACTAAGAACCTATCCCTCCCGCGCAATTTAAATCTCATGCTATTAAGGGAGTTATTATTATCAAAGGAATGGGTTCTAAGGCAAAAAAATGAGAGAAACTCAACAACTAATTGGGGACATATGGGTTGAACATCAAAAGTAATGGTGGAGAGTCCTACCTTATCAAGAAGAATGTTAACCTCATCAAGACATCCAAGTTCTTCAATAATGGTTTTGCACATGTACCTTGAAGGAAATAAATTCCTTTAAGAGAAAGCTTGAGCCCTTAAATGAATTTGAGCATTGGTGTAAGAGATTGGAGGAGTTGATATAGGATTCTTCTTAGTAGCTCTTCTTAGAAGTAGTGATGGAGTGGAAGCTTGCCTTGAAGATTTCTTAGGAGCCATACTTAAGAAAAATATATGATGATGGTGTAAGGGAATGTAAAAAAAATTGCAACAGAAGAAAAAACTTGCAAAAATTGCAAAATAATAAAAGTTTTAAAAAGTGAAAGAGAATAGAGATTGTAAGAATTGCAAAATAATAAAAGTAAAAAATTTTAATAAGTGAAGGAGAAGTGAAGAAGTAAAGGAGGAATTGAGTTAAGAGGGGTATGGAGGGAGTTGAAATAGAAACTTTAGGAGTGAACATGGCCCTTGGATGAAGAAAAATCAATGGCTAAAAAGAAGTGGACTGTGGAGACTTGAAGAAATTTAAAAAAAAAAAGCTAAAAAAAAAGGAACATATAGGCAAATATAAATTTCATATAGGCAAATACTAAAAATTCACATAAAAGATAATTAATTTAACTAAAAAGCACATAAGAGAAATTAATCAATAATAACAAAAAGTCACCTGTAAGTAATTTTTTATATTTTAATTATGAACTAATTGCTCAATAAGATTAAAGAAAAAGGCAATAAGCAAACAATCAATGTCCTAAATGTCAAGAATAATTATAAATATCAAAAATAACCAAATAAACACTTTAACAAGCACTTTAACAAATGAGAATGCATATATATGATGAATAAATAAATAAATAAACTACAAAATGCTAAAGGATGCAACAACTAATCATATAATGATCACAAGTACTCAACATAAAATCATTGTTAAAAAAATTTATCAAGATAAAGGAATCAAGTCAAGTTCGCACCATCTAGCATTCTAAGTTCATGCTTAATGAAGTTCATATATTCTTTACTAAGTGGCTTGGTAAAAAAATCTGCTAGTTGGTGAGTAGTGTCTATAACATCAAGGTTAATATGACCTTCTTGAACATGATCCCTAAGGAAATGATGTCTAATATCTATGTGCTTTGTTCTAAAGTGTTGGATGGGATTTTTGCTTAAATTAATAGCACTTGTATTATCACATTTAATAGGAATGTGATCAATAATGATGCCACAGTCCCTTAGTTGTTGTCTTTGCCATAGGACTTGTGACCAACAATAACTTGCCACTACATACTCGGCTTCAGTGATGGACAAGGCAATTGAGACTTGTTTTTGCTAAACCAAGATACAAGACATTAACCTAGAAATTGACAAGTACCAAAAGTGCTTTTTCTATCTAATAAACTTCCGATAAAATCTGCATCTAAAAAATTAATAAGATTAAAAAGGGACTCCTAGGATACCATAATCCTAAATGCAAGGTTCTAACTAGATACTTAAAGATTCTTTTTAATAACATTCAAATGAGACCCTTTAAGACTAGATTAAAACCTAACACACAAGCATAGCATGTAGTAAACATTATATCTAATCTACTAGTAGTTAAATAAAGGAGGGATCCAATCATACATCTATAGTGCTTCTTATCAACTGACTTTCCATTTTCATTCGTAAAGAGTTTGGTAGTGGTACTCATATGAGTCTTACTAGCCTTGGGTCCTTCCATACCAAACTTTTAAGGATGTCCCTTGTGTATTTTGTTTGGTTAATGAAAATTCCATCTTTGCATTGCTTGATATAAAGTCTAAGGAAGAATTTGAGATCACTCATCATGCTCATCTCAAATTCTCCTTGTATTAACTTAGAAAAATCTTCACACAACCAATGCTTAGTAGCACCAAATATAATATCATCTATGTAAATTTGTACAATAAGTAAATCATTATTGGATTTTTTATAAAAAGAGTTGTATCTACCATTCCTTTAGAGAATCCTTTCCCTATTAGAAAAGTGCTCAACCTTTCATACCAAGCTCTAGGAGATTTTTTCAATCCCTACAATGCTTTGGATAGTTTGAAAACATGATTTGGAAATTCAAAGTTGTCAAAATCCAAAGGTTGTTCAACATACACTTCTTCTTAAATAAAACCATTTAAGAATGCACTTTTAACATCCATTTGAAAGAGTTTAAAATTCATGTAAGATGCAAATGCAAGTAGCATTCTTATAGCTTCTAACCTTACAACGAGGGAAAAGGTTTCATCATAATTAATGCCTTCCTTTTGATTATAACCTTTAGCTACTAGTCTAGCTTTATTCCTAGTTATAACACCTTGTTCATTCATCTTATGTCTAAACACCCATTTGGTGCCTATAATAGGATGATGCTTAGGTATAGGTACTAAAATTCCACACTTTGTTTCTCTCAAATTAATTGAGCTCTTTTTGCATGGCAAGCACCTAAAACTCATCATTCAATGCATCATCAACATGTTTAGGCTCAATTTAAGAGATGAAGGCTACAAGCTAAATTAATAATTAACTTGAGATAAGATCTGGTGGTTACCCCTTTTGAAGTGTCACCAATGATGAGGTCTTTAGGATGATCCTTCTTGAATTGCCAATCTTTAGGAAGTTCCTCCTTTAATGTGAGTTGAGGGACTTCTTCTTGATCTTCCTTACTTTGAGCTTCAAGTTCCAAGGGCTTGTTAGTATCTTTTTCTTGAAGGTTCATGTCAAAAAATTCATCTACAACATCATAAACACAAGTAAGATCCTTCTCTGATGGGTTAAATTCATCAAATATTACATGCATAAACTCTTCTACTACTAAAGTTCTCTTATTAAAGACTCCATGTGCTTTGCTTGTGGTGGAATAGCCTAAGAAAATTCCTTTATTAGCTTTAAAATCAAATTTCCTAATATTGTCCTTGGTGTTTAATATAAAGCTTTTATACCCAAATACCCTTAGATATGAGATCTTGGGTTTTCTATTATTCCAAAGCTTATAAGAAATTTTTATTTAAAATAAGTCTTTTAAAAATTCTATTAGCAATATAACAAGAAGTATTAATGGCTTCTTCCCAAAAATTTAATGGCAAGCTATATTCATAAACACGTTCTAGCCATCTCTACTAAAGTTCTATTCTTTCTCTCTATAACTCCATTTTTTTATAGAGTTTTAGGGGAAGAATAGTTATAAAAAATTCCATTTTCATCACAAAAATTTTTGAAATTTTCATTTTCAAATTCGGTTCCATGATTATTTCTAATAGAGGAAATACAAAAACCTTTTCTTTTTTAACTCTTTTAGCAAAATTTTAAAAGGCTTTTGAAAGCATCATTCGTATAAGCTAGGAAGTACACCCAAGTGAATCTAGAATAATCATCAATGAGCACAAGTGCATATTGCATACCACCTAAGCTAGTTACTCTAGTAGGAATAAACAAATACATATGAATTAACTCTAATGGTCTTAAAGTGGACAAATTATTTTTTAGCTTAAAAGAAGACTAAGTTTCACCTTTTGACAAGCATTACAAGTCTTGTCCTTGATGAACTTGAGTTTGGGTAACCTACTCATAAGCTCACTTTTACTAAAATCATTTAGAAACTCAAAATTAGCATGTTCTAACCTTTAATTCCAAGTCCAAACATCATGTGAAATATCCATAAGACATTAAAATTCTTTATTTCCTAATTAATTTAAATCAGTAACATAAACATTGTCAACTCTTTCACCACTAAAAATCACTTTATCATTAACAAGGTTACTAACAAAGTAATTTTTTTATAAAAGGTGACCTTATTACCCATATCATATAATTTACTAATACTAAGCAAAATATGCTTTAAACCATCTGCCAAAAGAACATAATGAATAGATAAGGATTGGGGATGACCAATTTCTCCAATGTCAATAATATTTCCATTAGTATTGTCTCTAAAAGTAATACATCCTCCATCCTTAGCTTTAAACTTGGTACATTGCTCCTTGTCAACCTTCATGTGACTTGAGCATCCATTATCAAGACAACACTTGCTTTTTTTTTTTTATGGATTTTAGGCACATCTACACAAGGAAATTTTAAACCTTATTTTGAACTAAAACCTTAATTAGTCTAGATTGGTTACCATTAACATAGTCCAAAGGTAATAAATTCAAACACAATTTCTTATAATAGCATACATTGTTAGTGTGTCTAAGTATCATGCAATAAGAGCATCTCACATTGGCAAATCTCTTAGATTTTAGAGTATATGAAGATCTCACATTTGAATAATGCACATTACTTTTATAAGGAGCATATCTTCTAAATTGTGCATGAAAATATAGAGTTTGATTCCTAAAGTATGCTTGTGATCTAGGATGAATGTTGTTCATACAATCACATATGTGTGTATGGTGTTATGGAGTGGCATGCTTTGGGATATTTCTTCTAGTGTACAAGATTGGTTGTCTCTAAAAGATAAAGACCTTTTAGCCTTCAAGGCTTAAGTCTCAAAAGGATTAGAAGTAGAGAGAGAGGGATCACTACATGATTTAATAAATTTAATTTATGATGATGATGAAGATGAGGTTTCATTTATGTATCCAAGTCCATGAGTGTTTCCATGGATTCTTTATGATTTAAGAAGATTATTTAAAGTCTCTTTACCTTTCTTGAATTTGGAAATTTAACTTTACAATTCCACTATTTCACTTGAAAGCTTTTGATTTTCATCATTAGCTTTCTTAAGTTCCTCATTCAAAGAGGTAGAGGTTTTTAAATCATTAAGAACTTTTTCATTTGATAAAACAAGTTTAGCAAAAATATTTTTTAGATTCTCAAATTCCTTGAACAAACTTAAGAGTTGATACTTGTAAAGCTTTTTTTTTAGAGAGTAAGCTCTTGTATTTAAGTATGAGTTTGCTCACAATTGAGCTATCATAATCATATTCATAATCATTATTATAACAATCATCATAAGAAGAGTGATAAGTGGATGCCACCTTATTGTTATCATCAAAAGCCATGAAGCAAAGGTTGGCTACTTCTTGTTGCTCCTCATCATTCTTTAATTTGAAGGAGTCATCCCATAAAGCTTTAAAGCCCTTTTTCTTATCCTTTGCTCTTAATTTTAGTGATGGATTCTTGAAGCTTCATCTTGAAGAGCTCATATTCATATACATGTAATTGAACCTTTTTACTCCTAACTTGAATGTTACCCTCATAATGGTTCTCAAGGGTCTCCTTAATCTCGTTAGTGAATACACAATGTTAGACCTTCCCTTCTTCTTCTCTAAACATGGAGGCAAACAAGATTGTCGTTGCTTTCTTATTCTTGTAGTTTGCCTCCTTTTAATCTTAAGTCCATTAGGTTCTATCAATGAGAATTTCCACATTATCAAGTGTACCTTTAGGAGGTTCCTAACCATCAAGTACTACTTCCCACAACCATATTGGATCTCTATTAAAATATAGCTCCATTTTAAATTTCCAATGAAGATAATCACTCCTATCAAAGAAAGGTTTTAAAGAAGAAAATTTTACACCCTCACTACCCATGATCCAACCTTCTTGCAATTAAGTACCAAGAAGTTTAGCTCTAATAGCAATTAAAAGAGGCCCTAGAGGGGGGTTGAATATGGAAAATTAAAAATTAAAAGAAAATTAAAGCTTAATCAAGAATTAAAGAAAAGTTTAGATGAAGGACCAAGAGAAGAAATCAACATAGAATTTAAGGAGTTGGATTCACAAATAAATCTCTGTCTCCACCTAATTTATCTTTGAGTTAGGATTTTTTAACACCCACTCCAATCTTATTAATCTAAATTGAGTTTACAAGAGTTTTATGGCTCAAGACTAACCTTTACAACATAATGAGCTATTAAAGGCTAAGCTCTAACCAACAATCAATCATAAGTGTTTTGAGGCTTATACTTGAACCTAAACCACTAGCATTAACTCCTTAATTCCTGTTTTCAACCTAAAAAAAAGATGAAGAAGAGAGCTAACCTAGCACATAACCAACACTCAAATAAAATTGAGAATTTTAAGAATAGAAAGAATTTGTCCAAAGAATTTAATTGCTCAACCAACTTGTGTAACTCTTTAAATGAAGTTCTAAGTCTTCAACATATAGTTAAAGAGTGAAAAATAGCTATTGGAAGCTATTAATTTCATCCCCAACCTCTTTCTTCTTCATTTAATGCATTTTTAAATTTTACAAGATTTCAAATGCTCACAGTCATGAGCATTGAAAATTATGACCATTACTTATAAAAGTGATTATTGGAGATGATCATGATCTGGTCACGATCATGAGAGTAGACCGTGAGCATATCAACCATTTTTCTCACACTTTAGGTATGAGGATCCTCGAGATCATGGGATGCTCATGGTCATGAGCATAAGCTAAACTCACAAAAACCTATCCTTTTAGTCTTTGAACGCATTCCTTTGCACTTGGCTTCATTTCCCATGTTTGAGTGAACATGTTTAAGAGTCTTTAAAGGCTTCAAATTTGTCTCAAATATCATCAAGCATGTTCCAATGCTTAGTCAATTAATTTTTCTTTTATTGAATGTAATTATGTACCTATGCTTATAATCTCACTTAAACAAAGAGCATTAGTGATCCAAAAATATTTGTTAAAGTCAAAATAAGGATAGATTAACACTTGATCATGCAAATGTTCAACACACCTATTAACCTAATTTTTTATTATTTAAGGCTTATGAATAAGGAACTTTTGGAATAAAATTTAAATAGCAAATAAATGAACCTATATATTGGCTATTTTTAATTTGTTGATTGGTTGCGAGTGTGCTAGAGGAGCTGAGTCCTCAAAAATGAACTGACTTCTTCTAGATAATTTATAGATCCCCAAGCTCCTTTACCATAATTTGCTTGGATTTCGCAGATGAAAATAAATTTAAAGCTCAATATAAAGAAAAAAAAACTAGTAAAAGAATCGGTGCAATTGACAAGATAAAGAAAAGGAAAATGATAGTAGCTACTAAAAATTGATTTGTTGGTTGATTGTTATGATTGGAGATATATGATATCCTGATGATGACCCCTCTATATGCATTTATACTGTCAAAATTTATTTCTCCAAATAATTATCACATCTCATAAGTCTTTCAATTTAGAGATTAAATTCACAAAGTAAATTCTTGTAACTTTAGATGTTCTTCTTCCTCAAGTTATTTGCTGCTTCCAGAATTCTCTTACTTTGTCACTAAACTATGGTTGGTCCTATCTACCATAATCTTCTTTTGTCTTTCGTCATTAAGTTGTATGGCTGGGCTTTTCATTTATTTTAGGCTTCAAAATTTTAATTAAATCAAATTGGCCATTAATTTAATGGCCTTAATATTTCAATCAAAAAATTTCAATTATGGCACAAATAATGCCCCCCGTATGTAATTAGCTTGGGCAATCCAAAGCTAATTTACATATAAAATAAAGCCCATGAATATATATTTTTTCTCAATTCATTTTTTTTGCCACTGTTTAAAAATTTTATTATAAAGTAAATCTATTTACCACATAAAAAATTAAGCCCATTACATGGTCCACCTCCATTGTTCAAAAGTTTAAGCTAATCAAACCAAATTTAAAGTAGACCAAAAATTATTTTGCTAATTAAAATTTTAAAGTTTCAAAGCCAATGATTTCTCTGGTGGGATTTATTTCACTCTTCAATGCTAAAAATGGGCTATGTAATGGGCTAAAGTTACAAAGGTATTTTCAATGACATTTTCCATTTTTTTTTCTTTAGTCATGAGCAAAACCACTGCTCTCTTATTTCTATCCTTTTTTTTTTTGCGATTTCTTTTCTTTCTTCCACTAGTCATCACCTCTTCGTTCGATCACATCTAACCACTCATCATGCTCACCATCTACTAGTTCCCGATGCCAGCGACTAGTAGTTTAAGGCTGCTCCGCCATCCGTGAGCAGTAATGATGTTGTTGTTATTCCTGATATCACTATTGCTTCTATGCATGATCCCTAAGGCATCCTAACCCATGGAGCTTACTCCTTCCTCACCTTGTCACAACCTGACCAAGCTTCGGCCACCAGAGGATCACTTGACACCACTACCTCCTTCAAACAAAACAAACAAAAATAAGAAGTTGTTATCCCAAGTTAAATTTTAGTCCCAAATCAACAAGTTTCTCATCTTCTCTTAGTTTTACAAATTTTGCAAACCATTCAAGCAAATTCCAATCAATTTTCTATGACAGATTCTTTGCCAAAACTTACTTTTAGAGGCATATATGAAGTATTTTACTTTTCCTTATATTTTTTTAAGAGTTAATTTTGAAATTAATTGCTAAAAGCAATTATGATTTGTGGCTTTGTGACTTGGTGCTCAAAATGTGTTTTGCTTCCTTAGAGAATATTTAGTCAAAAAAATTATTTTTGGCATTGATTAAAAATTGCATTTTTGTGATTTTAGCCAAAATTAATTCGTGTATATTTTAGCTTTTCCTTTGAATTTATTTGTGAAGTGAATGATTAGCCAAAAATTATTTTACTTCGGCATTGATTACATTGGCTCTTAGCCGAATAAATCATGTATTATAATTCAACTAATTCTAAAGTTATTTGTGAGCTTTAATCACTTAATGAACTTTGAGAGAAAACTTACTTCTCTTGTAAACTTTGATTATTTTCTTGGCCAAAAGTTATTAATTTGAAGAATTTGGCTATTTTCCAAGGCTTTATTCATCTTTGGGTACTTATGGTGTGATGACAGATTTTTATCATAACTGAAAGATTATTAATTCATCACTTTCATTGATTCAGCTTTTCTTGGCAAATTCCATGCTAATATAATCTTCATATCTCCAAGTTATAGGGATCTCTCTTTTGAATTCTTGATGCATTAGCCAAGTTAATTTTACTTTAGCAATGTCAATGCCAAAATGTATTCTCAATCCTCTTAGCTACTTATTTAATTAAAAATTCTAGTTTTAATATTAAATTTCCATAAGAAAATGCATTCACATTTTGGCAAATGATGCCAAAATAATTTTCACCATCACAAATAGGCTTACCATATATCTTGGCATTCTATAAAATTTATGCATCTTAAATGTTTTGGGATGTATTGAATGCAAAAATACATATATTAGCTGAAAATTAATTAATTCTAGTTCACTTAACCATGTAAAGTTTTAGCTTTATTTATTTTGGCATTTCCATGCCAAAAATAATTTTGCATCTTCAATTTACTCATAGGAATAATTTTCAGCCCTTAGCTAAATTAATTCCATTCTAATTTGACTTCACATTTGTACATTTTCCCTTGAGGAGCAATGTTTTGCTTTGCCAAAAATAAAACTTTTAGTTGACAATTAGCCACTTTTCAAGAGAATTCAAATTTTGACTCTTTGATTGTATTTTAGAATATATGCCAAAATAATTTTAGCATTCTCAAATTATAAGTGCACTCTTTAACCAAAAATTTTACACATGTCTTGGCCCTCTTGACTCTGCAATCCATTTATTTGGCCAATGATCAGGTACTTTCATGCTTAGAGATAATGCCAACTTGACTAGCGATATAGCCAAACTATTTTAACCAAAATATTTCAATTTTGGTGTGGCTGAGAAAATTATAATTTAGCTTTTCATCTTTTTAGTTAAATTAATTTTTAGCTTTCACTCTCACCTAGACATCATTGGTGCTAACTCTTAGAGCCAAAAATAAATTTAACTATTTTACCTTCAAGTTAGCTTGGCATTTAAATTGATAACTACACCTTTAACTTGCACTTTATAGGAATTTAACCTTTCTTGCCCTAGGGAAACAAATCAAAATACATTACTACTTTTCTTTGAAATGCTTTTCCATATTTATTTTAGCAAAATTTTCCAAAATTTGTTCTCATGTGAAATTTATTTATTTAATTCAACCTTTATTAAACCAAATAAAGTGTTTCTTTAAATGGTTACATTTGTCCATCTTTGCAAATTAATTACCTTGGAAAAAATATGTTTTCCATGTTCTTTGTATGCATGTCTCATCTTGGTGAAACTTAGTGCAACACCTCATTATAGTATGAATGAAATAAATTAGCATGTGGCTTACGAAACCACAACCACTTAATAGTTCTATGTTTTCACACTGTAAATTTATTTATTTTAGCAATCGATTTTCAAAACAATTTTCATACCTCCATTGCAAATCACATTCCTACGTAAAAATGATATTATGGCCAAAATAATTACATATTTAGCCTTTTTTTTGTAATTTCCTTGCTTGAGAATTTGTACTACGTTATATATGCTTTTATTACTATGCACCTTAGGGATCTTAATTTACATCAACATGTCTACATCTTTTCTTGATATGTCTCTAGTTCTTTACTTTAGATTTATCTATGACTTTTTAATTAACCATATTATTCAATTTTTGCATCACTGATCACATCACACACATACACCACAGCCATGCATCAAAACAGAAACATCCATTTTCAGTTGTTATGTTGCTAAAATTTCATCACCACATCACAACACTTATTTCACACACTAAAGAAAAATAACAGTAGATAGAAACATACCAAAAATTAAAACTTGCTAAATAAATAAAACCACTCCCAAAACCTGCAGAATTCAAACTTCATTTATTTAAAATAATGGCTATCAAACCAATTTCAAAGCCAAAGAACAAAATATTGCCATTAAATGGCAATTTCTTGGCCAGAGGCCAGTAACTTATTTTCTTTATTTAGCTTTTATTTTCCCATATAGTGGGATATATTTTCAACTCCAACCCCTTTCATACCCTTTTTAGCCTCAATAGGAAGTTAATACTCAACCACTTGATTCAACATTTTCCTATGGTCCTATACAAAATTATTCCTTTTAAAGCTCAGAATTTCAATTGAATTCCATAAAAAATATTAAGGGATTTTTTGTTATCAATTATTGGAAAAACCATTATTGCATTAATTACCTCTCCTAATCACTTTTCTAGGATGACCCCTTTTATTTCTCTTAGGGAAGTTGCCCCTCGAGTGTAAAACCTGATGACATCTTCCTTAGCCATTTGCATCAAGGACTCTTTTTTGTTAGAAAGTGGATCTTCTGTAGCTTTAGGCCTAAATTTGTCCTGGACCTCATGTTCTTTTTACTTTCTCTTAAATACCTGTTGTCTTTGCAATCTTCTTTTATGCGTATAAGTCAATGGCTAAGGAAATTTATGTGCTCCATTTTTTACCACTGCTTGTTTGGTGGAATAAACTATGGCACCATAAATACATTATTGAATTTTGGTGTAGGCCTTTTAGCTTCCCTTTGCATGAATTTATGGTTTTCTTAATAAGTTTGGAGCAGGTAACCTTTTGTCTAGTGTTAAAAATTTATTGTGAGGAACTAACCTCCAATAATTTTCAAACCTATTTGGATTCATATTGGAAGGCTGAAGTACCTCCTTTTCTTTGATTTTCTTTTTAGATTCACTAGTGCTCTTGAATCCATATTAACATATTTGGTTGATGCCATTGTTAAAAGTGAATTTTTCTTTATCATCTCAATGTGCTTTTCTGCATTCAGGTTCACCTAAGCTTAAGGAATTGATTGTTCCTTATGTGTACTCTCTGTCCTTTGCTTTAGTCCTTGGGGAAGTGGCATATATGCCTGATGAAAAACCATAAGAGCCTAGGGATTTATTATATAGCCCTAGGGAATTAGTTCTTTCTCATGACAAACATTGCCCCTCAATCCATTTTCTTGATGGACAACCTTTTATTCATGAATTTTAGATTATGAATTTGAATTTGACATGTTGTCATCTTCATAAATTTGGACTCCTTTAACATTTGGTTTAGCATCATATGAATGTCCATATTTCTTTTGATGTTGGATCTCCATTTTTGGTGCAAAACTTTGATTTTCCAGTTTGAAAAATTTTTCATTCATTCTAGCAAATGAAATATTTACCCCTTGCATAATTTTTTGCATATATGCAAAGCTTTCTTTATTTACAATATTGAGTCATGCATCTCTTCTGTGAGAATATTTTAAACACTAATGTCTTCCCAAATAGTAATGTTAATGATACTTAAATTTTGGCCAGAATAGCCAAAAGGTGCCTAAATCCAAGAGTGCTCCTGAGACACTAAACCTCTATTCATTTTTTTTCCAAAAACCACCTAAGTTTAGAGGTGAATTGTTGGTCTAGTAACCAACTTCAAAAATTTCTTCTTCAAATTTGTTCATCTTGTTAAAACGTGTGCCACTAAGCGTGCCAACAGATTGTTGGCTATTTTTAATTTTTTTAGTGATTGTGAGCATGCCAAAAGAGCTAAGTCCTAAAAAATGAACTGACTTCTTCTAGACAATTTATGGATCCTCAAGCTCTTTTACCACATTTTGCTTGGATTTCACAGATGAAAATAAATTAATAATAAAATAAACTATTGAATAACTAAAAAGGAAATTATATTGATTTTTTGGAAGCTTAATACAAAGAAAAAAACTAGTAAAAAAAATTAGTGCAATTAACAAGCTAAAGAAAAGGAAAATGACAATAGCTGCTAAAAATTGATTTTTTGGTTGATTATTGATAATTAGAGATGTATGATATCCTGATGATAACCCTTCTTTGTCCATTTATATCGTCATAATTTATTTCTTCAAATAATTGTCACAGCTCATAAGTCCTTCAATTTTAAAGATTAAATTCACACAGTAAATTCTTATAACTCTAAACGCTCTTTTTCCCCAATTTACCTATTGATTCTAGAATTCTCTTACTTTGTTACTAAATTGTAGTCAGTTCCATCTTCCAAAATCTTCTTCTATCTTTAGTCATTAAGCTATATGGTTGGGCTTTTCATTTATTTTGCGCTTAAAAAATTTAATTAAATCAAATTGGTCATTAATTTAATGGCCTTAATATTTCAACCAAAAAATTTCAATTATGGCACAAACACTATAAAATGGAAACAAGTTTCAAATGTAAAGAATAAATAATCAATAATAAAAACTTGCTAGGAATTAAATCTCCTCACAATCATTAAGCTACCTAAATTTATTACTCAATTAGTTATGCATATCCCGAGTTCTTCTAAAGCATCAATCAATCTTTCTTAAGTATCAATTAATTTAAATTTATAATTATCAATTAAGGAAATAAAGACCCAATTCTCATTGTAATCCAAACACCCTTATCAAAATCATGAATTATGAAGCACAACTCAATTTATCTCTAATTTTAAGTTAAATTAAACTTATGTTTATAGGTATATTAGAATTACCATCTCTCAATGCATAATCCCAATTAAAATCATGTTATTGATGGACAAACAACAACAAGCATTAAGATTAATAAACACAATATACAACAACTAATGAGTTTATTAACTTAGAAGCCTAGATCAAGTTTGGATCATCAATTCCTAACAAATAAATATTTAGCCTAACATATTTTAAAAATATTCAACACAACCATAAAAATATCCCATGAAAGTTACAAGGACAATGAAGAGAAAAGAGAAGAAAAACTATATTTAATTTGGATCTTCAATCTTCAACTCTTGATCTCTCTTGAGTTTCCTTAAATTTTCTTGAGTTTTTTTTACTATTTTCTTCCCTAAAAATTGCCCCCAATATGATGTATTTAAAGCCCCATAAAGAGTGGAAGCATTACCCTCAAAACAAGTCGTTGCCACATTGGTTCATCAGGGGCTTACGACCACAATAAAGCTACAATGGCAATAGCCCTCTTGGTCACTTTGGCATGCATTATTGGTTATGGTCACAGCACCATCAGTGATAAATCTTGCATGTCTAGGCTACGATCGCAATTGATAAAACCTCCAAAACACGTCCAACTTGCATTTTTTTTCACAAAATTGATGCTTCATTCCTTACAAAACATAAACCAAAATAAAATCTATAAATTGGTAAATAAAAACTTAATTTTAACTATCAAATAGCCTAAAAACTAATTAAAACTAATATAATAATTCATGCAAAACACACTCAATCAAGGGGGCTTCTATAATGCCATGAAGGCATAGATATGCCTTTAATTTTTTAGTCATTGGATTAAAACATAATTTATAAACCATTAGATTTAAATTAAAAAAAAGACCTACAACCTGTAAAGAAGGTTAGCTTCACAATTAATAAAAATAGTTTAAATCGAAACTTCTTTTTAACGATTCAAGTTGTAACCTATATTTATAATATTGTCCTTTTAAAAACTAATAGACTAAAACATAGTAGATGGGGGATCGTAAAATAATATATGGTTGATCATAAAATACTAAATAAAAACATACACTACATAATATAAATTTCACTAATTTTTGCAGTGGTTAACCACACATTATCATAAAATATGAAGTCAAAGGACAAAAGAGCATATATTTTACTAAATCTTCATATTAAAGAAAATTTATAATAAAATGATACACAACAATAAAACATAGATTAGCTTTAAAATAATATAGGTTGACCAAATACAATCAAGCAAAAAATTTTGGTTGACAATATAAAATCAATTCTCAAAATTTTGATATTTATTTTTGCAAAATTAGTTTTATGATTTAATAAAAAAAATTATAATTTAATTAGTTTTTGTAAAATTAACATCAAAATTATTTTAATTAAAATTAATTTTAAAAAAGTGTTAAATTATTGAGAATTTAGACTGGACTAAGTTTCAAATTTTCAATAATTAATGATAGTACATGCTTTAACTTGATTTGCTATAGTTAGGTTATTTACATGTTTTAGGATTATCTTCGATTATGAATGTCATGTTTTGCTATTTTAGCTTTTTTTTTGGTACTATTCTCTTATCACTTTACTATTTTATTATTTTTTCTATCATATTGTCTTTGTGGATGTTGTAAATAGCACATGAATGTAAATCTTATTATGATAATATTTATTTTCAAGGTTTTATTAGATTTATGCATGGATTCATTCTTTTGCACTTTTGTCTTTTTGATGTATTTACTAAAAAAAGTCATATAATAATTGTGATTTTCATATTATAATTCGAATTATCTTTTTCTTCATGCTTTTCAAAACAACCATAAAAACAATCAGAAAATCATTGCAAAACATGCTAAAAAAACTGAAAATGAACCAAGAAAAGAATAAAAAATTCAAAAAAAAAACCAAAAAAACCATAAAGACAACCATGTTGCCACTCCTCTGAGCGATTCTTAGACACCGATATTGTTCTTTTTGGTTTTCCAGTTCTCGTGGGAGATAGAGAATTACCCGCTGATTTGATTCTGTTGGATGTGATGGAGTTTGATGTTATTCTAGGAATGGACTGGTCATCTCAGCACTATGTCGTAGTGGATTATAGGAATAAAGAGGTGACTTTCAGAATTCCTAATAAAGAAGATTTTAAGTTTGTGGGTGATAGGAGTTCAGCACCTCAGAATCTTATTTCTGCTATTACGGCTAGGAAGTTGTTGAGGAAAGGTTGTCAAGGATATTTGGCATTGGTCAGGGATACTTCAGTAGAGAAGTTATCACTCACAGATGTTCCTATTGCCTGTGAGTTTCTTGATGTTTTTCCTGAGGAGTTGCCAGGTTTACCACCTCACAGAGAGATTGAGTTCTGTATAGATGTGGTTCCAGGTACTACTCCTATATCTATGCCACCCTACAGAATGGCTCCTGCAGAGTTGAAAGAGTTAAAGGAGCAGTTACAGGAGTTGTTGGATAAAGGTTTTATCAGACCCAGTGTTTCTCCTTGGGGTGCACCAGTCTTGTTTGTGAAGAAGAAGGATAGTACCCTAAGACTGTGCATTAACTACAGAGAGTTGAACAAGGTGACAGTGAAGAACAAGTATCCTCTTCCGAGGATAGATGACTTGATTGATCAGCTACAGGGTGCACTGTTCTTTTCTAAGATTGACTTGAGGTCGGGTTATCATCAGTTGCGGATTAGTGAAGCCGATGTTCCTAAAACGGCATTCCGCATTCGATATGGCCATTATGAGTTTCTGGTGATGTCTTTTGGTTTGACTAATGCAGCAACAGCTTTTATGGACCTGATGAACAAGGTATTTAGACCATATGTGGATCAGTTTGTGGTAGTCTTTATCGATGATATACTGGTTTATTCAAGGAGTATGGAGGAGCATGTATATCACTTGAGGATTGTACTATAGACACTGAGAGATCATCAGCTTTATGCTAAATTCTCGAAGTGTGATTTCTGGATGGAGAGTGTTTCTTTTCTCGGACACATGGTGTCTAAAGAAGGTATCTAGGTTGATCCACAGAAGATTGAAGCAGTGTCTGAGTGGCCTAGACCGACTTTTGTTACTGAGATTCGAAGTTTTTTGGGCTTAGCCGAGTATTATAGGCGGTTTGTGCAGGATTTTTCTAGAATTGCAGCCCCTATGACTGGCTTGACTCAGAAGAATGTTAGATTGGAGTGGTCAGAAGCTTGTGAGAATAGTTTCCAGTTGTTGAAGGAGAAATTAACCACAGCACCAGTGTTAGCTTTGCCTAATAGTGTGGACAAGTTCACAGTTTATTGTGATGCCTCTAGAGTTGGCCTTGGTTGTGTGTTAATGCATAATGGAAGGGTGATAGCCTATGCTTCGAGGCAGTTGAAGAAGCATGAGCAGAACTATCTTACACATGACCTTGAAATGGCTGCAGTGATCTTTACTTTGAAGATTTGGAGACATTATCTGTACGGGGTGACTTGTGAGATATTTACTGATCATAAGAGCCTTAAGTACATTTTCCAATAGCAAGATCTAAATCTGAGGCAAAGGAGATGGTTGGAATTATTAAAGGATTATGACTGTGAGATTTTATATCATCTGAGCAAGGCTAATGTGGTAGCAGATGCCTTGAGTAGAAAGTCCTCAGGCAGTATTGCTCACATCAATGCTGAGAGGAGACCGTTGATCCAGGAGTTGCATCTGTTGGTGGATCAAGGTCTGATGATGAAGATCAGTAGATCAGGTGGACTGCTAGCTCACTTTAAGGTGCAATCTGTACTAAGGGATAGGATTAAAATAACTCAGAGCCGAGATCCTATTCTAGAAGAGCTTACAAAGAATGTTCGAGCAGGGAAGTTCACTGATTTCACACTTGATGATGATGGTGTGTTGTGAATCAGTGGTAGATTGTGTGTTCCTGATGTGGATGATTTGAGAGAAGAGATTCTGGAGGAAGCACATTCTACAGCTTATAGCATACATCCGGGTGTCACTAAGATGTACCACAGTATCAGAGACTTATATTGGTGGGATGGATTGAAGAAGGATGTCGCTGATTATGTTGCTAAGTGCCTGACGTGTCAGCAAGTGAAAGCTGAACATTAGAAGCCTTTTGGGAAGCTTCAGCCTCTTCCTATTCCCGAGTAGAAGTGGGAAAGGATAGCTATAGATTTTGTGGTAGGTTTACCTCGTTTTAAGGATGGATACGATTCCATCTGGGTGATTATAGAAAGGTTGACAAAGTTTGCACATTTCTTGCCTGTGAAAGCCACCTATTCTATAGCTAGATTGGCGAAACTATATGTGAAACATATTGTGTGCCTTCATGGAGTACCTATGTCCATTGTGTCAAATAGTGGTTCAGTGTTTACCTCTCATATTTGGTAGAAGTTGCAGGAAGCAATGGGCACTAGGTTGGACTTCAGTACTGCTTTTCATCCTCAGACAGATGGTCAGTCTGAGAGAATGATCCAGACATTGGAAGATATGTTAAGGATGTGTGTCCTGGATTTGGGAGGTAGCTGGGATGATCATTTGCCACTTATTGAGTTTGCGTATAATAACAGCTACCATAGCAGTATTGGTATGGCACCGTATGAGGCGTTGTATGGAAGGAAGTGTAGATCCCCTTTGAGTTAGGATGAGATTGGTGAGAGAGCTTTGACTGGACCTAAGATGGTTCAGGATGCTACAGAGAAAGTCGCCGTGATTAAGCACAGATTAGAGATCGCAGTTAGCAGACAGAAGAGCTATGTGAATCCTTGGCGTAGAGATGTGGAGTTTCAGGTTGGAGATTTTGTTTTTCTAAAGGTATCTCCGATGAAGGGTGTGATGAGATTTGGTAGGAAGGGTAAGTTGGCACCGAGATATATCGGACCATTTGAGATTCTAGAAAGAGTTGGCACTGTTGCATATCGGTTGGATTTGCCTCCGAGTATGTCACAGGTGCATCTGGTGTTTCATATCTCAATGCTAAGGAAGTATATCTCAGACCCTTCACACGTGTTGCAGCCAGACAGTGTAGAAGTAAGTGAAGATTTGACGTTTGTGGAAGAACCTGTGGCGATCGTTGACTATCAAGTCCGACAGTTGCGTTCGAAGCAGATTCCGATGGTCAAGGTTCTGTGGCGTAGCAACAGAGTTGAGGAGCATACGTGGGAGACTGAAGCTGAGATGCGAGCTTCTTATCCGTATCTCTTCCCTTCTTGATCTTGTGATTATTTTCTTTCTGGAATTCGGGGACGAATTCTTGTAAGGGGGGAAGACTGTAATATCCCGTATTTTTAAATATTTTAATACTGCATTGGGATATGCAGTGTTAATAATTTTTGTATATATTTATGATATTTCATGAGTTGCTATTTAATTAAAATTTATTTTTAATTATTTTATATTATTTTAAGCACTTTACGTAAAATTTTCCCGGGACTTGCATTTTTGAAAAAATTGACACGTAAATTATTTATTATTAATTATTTTAAACAATTTTACGGACTTGCATGAACTCATATATATTTTTAAAGTACTAAATAACATATATATGTGTGTGGTGTATATTTAATGTGTGTGAGTTTATATTATTTTAATATATAGTGTAAAAGTATATATATATACATATACATTTAATATTAAACAAAAAAATAAAGTTTGAGTTATTTACAAAATTGCCATTGAAGCTTCTCCTTCTTCATCGATTGTCCCTCATGCGAATCCAGCCACTGTCACACCGTTTTCTCACTGTCGGTGTGCCTCCCGGCATGCCACCTCCTTCCTCCAGCAGTGCCGCCGCCAACAGAGCCCATTTCTAGCATCGGGAAGCTCATTTTGGCCGAAGAAGCCGAAACTCTTCTCACCGTCGTTCACGGCGTTTTTGACCACCATTTTCGACACCGCTAGTCTCTTTCTTCTCCTTGAGCTCCGGTGAGTGTGATTCCAAGCTTTGTTTCACTTAAAATAGTCTTGATTTGCTTAGGTTTCGATTTTGGTAATTCAGCCATTTTAGGGTTCTTGATTTTTTTTGAACTTCGAATTGATATATTCATCAGAAATTCCTTCACAAATGTTGTTCCCCTTAGCTTAATCTACATGTGTGAATTTTTTTAGAATTTTTGGAAATTATTTTGATTTTTGGGTATTTTTGAATATTTTATTATTATTTTCTAATTTTTGAAAATTAATTAATTAAATTATGAAATTATGTTTTATGATAAATATAGGTGTTTAAATGAATTATAGAAATTTATTTGGAATTTTTATGAATTTTTATGTATTTATTTTGAATTTAATTAGTTTATGTAATTTTGAGAAAATAGGGTTAATTGTGTTTTTAATTGAAATTAATTGGTTAATTGAGTTTATTTATTGATATTATTAATAAATATGTTGAGAAAATTAATTTTGTGCAATTATATTATTTTTGGTGAATTTTTGGATTAATTTTAGTATATTTATATATATAGGGGCATTTTGGTAATTTTACCCTAAATTGGCTAGAAATGTAATTAAATTGGTTTTAATAGTTATTTAAGGTATAAAAATGATTTCTACAAATTATTTAGTATTTTTGAGTAATTAAAACTATTTTTCGTGAATTATTTTTAATTATATATATAATATACGATTTTTCTAATAAAATGAGTTTTTATCGGTTTTTACTGTGTTTTAGGGTTAATTATGTAATTTCTACTTATAAAATGTATTTCTATGATATAAGGGTATTTTTGGTATTTCTATATTGTTTTGTGAATTGTGGACCCCGATCGGTAAACTGTAGTTTGAAGTCCGACCGAGGGGTTGTGGATGTGTTTTTGTGTCTATTTTTCGAAGTGTGTTTCTTTGCAGGACCGGCTCTACTCTTTGAGTAGAGAGATGTCCGTTTTACAAGGGAGGTTCTGTCGGATTTTCGGTAGGATTCTCGTAAAACGTGATGTCCGGTCGAACTCTAATTTTGATTCTGTGTCCAATATTCTAGATTGAGTTTCTAGGATTTTTTGTTAGGTTTATTCTGATGTCTGTTATTTATTGTTTGTTTAGTTGCGCCGAGGCTTAGTGGACCAGGCCCATCGGACCCATCTCGAGGAACGCACTAAGTGTGAGTTACTATTCTATATATATATGTTTTAGGGTGCATGATTTAGAAATGTATGTTTTATTTTGATTAAATATGCATAAATAATTTAATCAGTACTTAAGTTTATTTTTAGTTTATTTTTGGTTTATTTTTAGTATATTGTAAATTATATGCATGCTTATTTAAACATTTATATTTAAAATGTTTTTAAATATATATTGAGTTAATTTTATAATTATATTGGATTTATTTGACGTATATATACTTGAAATATACCTGGTTTACTTTTGGTATATTTCTAGTATATATATATAGTTTATATTGTTATTTTATTCAATTCATGCATCATTTATTTGTGAATGTATGTTTTATATATTAATGAAGGATATCAATAGAACGTGCTACCTAGTGGGCAGCACTAGGACCGAGTACGTACCGGTACGCTTATAGCATTTAGGCTATATTACTAACCATTTGTGGATATTGATTGGATTTGATTATTTGATGTGTGAGAAAGGATTTGGGAGTGTGATTGCTGGAGCTCGGTTGACCAAGTGTCTGGAGGTCAATCACATTGACAGTTAGACTGCTGGAGCTCGGTTGACTTAGTGTCTCGGGGTCAATCTACTGTCCAAATAGATCAAGTGATTATATTTGGAATAAGTGAGCCTGTATGGCTAGAGTGTTGTCTAACACTGTTTTGAGGTTGCAATTTTTTAGGGTTTTATTCGATCCTTCATAAACAGTGATCTTCAATAAAAATATATAAAATGATTTTATAGCATCTGTGTGTATTTGCTTGTATACATACATATTATATATACTTTTGATTGTATGCATTGGCATTTAGTATGCATGTATATATATTATAGTAATTCACTCAGTGAGGTCTGACTCCCCTCCGTTGACTATTTTTCAGGAGAGTCATCTTCTTCAGACCTCAGTAGCAGGCATGTACGCCGGATTTCTTCCGCCTCGGCTTTTTTATGTAAACTGCTCACTTGAGTTTTATTTTTATAATCTAGACACTGCAATAGTTGTATAAAGTCGTGAGATATGTACTTTAAATATTTGAACTGGATTTGTATTAAAAGAGTTTATTTATATATGATATGAGAATTTGATTTAAATCCTGAGATGGATTATTATTTTTATATTTATGATTTTATTCCGTTGCACAGTATTTTATTTAATTGTGCTATTATTACTATTGCATGTTTTATTTTATTTTAGGCTTACTACGGGTTCTGGATTCGAAAGAATTCTCGTTCCCTAGCGTCAGTCATGACCCCTGTTTTGGGTCGTGACAATAATTATTTACTACATTATTAATTTTGATAAAATTATTTTGATTATTATATATTGTTATTTTCTTAATTCTAAGTGATTTTTTATATTTATGATATCAATAATTTTTAAAATATTATTTTATTTGACTTCATAACCATGAGCATTAAATACATGATATTTATATCACTCTTAAAAATATGTATATTTTTTAATAATAAAAAATTAAATTAATTATAAAACTTTCTATTTTCCCAATTGAAATTTCTATTATATAATAATTTTATTTTTATTATATATTAATTTGTGGTTTAACTTAAATTAAAGTATATAAAAATATATTTAATTTGATGTGTTAACTTTATAATCTATGGTTGATCATATAATAATTTATAGTGAACCACAAATATTTAATTTAATTTTAAATTATAACTGTAAATTTTTTAAAACTTATAACTAGTTAATTTAATAAAACATATAACTTTTTTTTTTTCAAATTCATTTTTTTTAAAGTTGCAGAAAAATCTCACTATCAAATATAAAGGTATTAAAAAATTTTTTAGTATTTCAATGTATATAAAACAGGCCAAAAAAATTCTTTTAAACTTTGTATGTAAATTTTTTAATATGTTGTTTAATTTCACTGGTTAGTGTGTCAGATAAACAATCATAAAAGTTTTTACGTTGTGCTATATCTAAAATTGTTTGTAGCGTTTTGTCTTTTCGCTAACAATTTATTTACAATCAAGTACACATTAAAATAATATATAAATAACTAATAAAATAAAATAAAAACTGATTAAGAATTAAAAAATTAATTAGATATTAAGTGACTAATTAATTAAATTAAATTATAATTAATTATAATAATAAGTATATGATCAATTATAAATTAAAACAATATAAAAGTAACTTATAAAATTGAAATTGTTATCAATCAAATATTCCCTTAATTGCATTCCAATTGTTTTTTAAGAAAATGAAATTTATTCCATTTCAAATGACTTTTTTAGATACTAATAAAAAATAAATTTTTCTTTCCAATTTTACCTATATCTTGATTTTAGAATAAGTTTTCTATTAGAAAAATTATAATTAACACTAGCTTTAGTCTTTTTAAAAGAGGATTATATAGTCATTTGCACATATAATTATATCTATTAAATATGATTCATAATTTTTATGACACTACCTTAAATGACAATTGAAATGGAATGGAGAGAGTATTTAATAATAATAATAATTAGATAATAAATGACTCATTAATTATTTAAGATTAAAATAAATTGCAATAATAAGTGGCTAATTAATTTTAAACTAAAACATTACAAAAGTAACTTATAAAATTGAATAGGTTATTAATTAAAATTTGAGAAAATTACAATCATCCCAAATATGTTCAAATTCACTAGTTCATCCCTATATTTTTAAAAATCAACTAAATGTCCATTTAAATTTGATTTTATTAACTATTTTTCCCTTAACTAACTAAATACCCCGTCAATTTTACAATAAAAATATCAAATCTGATAGGTATTTAGTTAGCAGAAAAAGAAATAGTTAATAAAATTAAATATGAGTGGATTTTTGGTTGACTTTTGAAAATATAAGAACGGATTAGTGGATTTGATCAAATCACATGGGTTGATGGTAATTTTTCCTTAAAATTTTGAAAAATATTTACATAATAAGCGACTAATATATTATTTGATATTAAATTAATTATAAAATTAAATGCCTAATTTATTATAAGGGTATTAAATTATTTAATTTTTTTATTTACGCCATTGGAACTCAATTAAAATTTAATTTCCACATATAATTGTGAAAAAATTTTATTTTATAATTTTTAGTGTTTATTTTATTTTTCAATTGTAATTTTGTGATCACATATTCTATTTATTTATTTAAATTTATCACATTTACAATATTTATATATGTATTTTTAAAATTTATTTATTATCTTAAAGTTTTTAATAACATAATAAAATAAAAATTTAATAAAAAATATTTGTAAAAGTATAAAATTATAACACCAGATATCGACTAGTTTATGCAGATATTAAGAAAAATGAATATGAGAAAATTAGTTGGCGTCAATGTCGAATTATGATAATTTTTTTAACATTCTAAAAAAAAATCGTCCGCCTGTAACTAATAAACGCAAGATTGAATTAAGGTAAATTACTAGGGTGTATATTTGTGCATATATACCCTATTTAGTTAATAAGGTGGATTTGCTAGTTATTTAAACCTTAATTAGATTATTTAACTGTTCTTAGTTACATCCACCATTATGAAACGTAGATTTGTTTTCTTTTTCTTTTTATTTTTTTATCCTTGTCCTAGATCGATTAAGAGCATTGGAATGTTCCTTTTCAACATATTTTTCTAAATTAATTTCACTTATATAAATGGTCATAAAAAATTTATACGAATTTAAATCACCAGAAAGAGAGCATTTAGATAAAATTTAAGATTAACTAAATTATTTTTAAAATAAATTAATTAAAATATGTCGAGTAATGTATTTACATTTTATGTTGGCTTTATCTATTTTTCGTACAAAATAAATTTTTCCATTTAATATATATATAACTTCATATCTATTGATGAAGCTGCTAAGAAAAGAGTAAGATTTACTTTTCAAAAACAAAAAGCGCCATTTTTGTATTAATAAAGTATTAAAAAAAAACAAGGAATAATAGAGGTTGGGATCATGTATCAATATATGCCCAAAATTTGAACTAGACAAAAGAGAAAACCACTATTTATGGCTAAGGAATTCCAAACTATTAAAGAAATGTCTATAATGAAAATTTATTTTTTGCTAAACATATCTTTTTTTTTTTTTTTTTGAGAACTAAAAAAAAAATCATATCTATTTAATTTGCCTATAAATTTGTACTGTGTGCCTATGCAAGAAATACAATAGAAGAAAATATTGAAAGAAGAGCAATCCAGGAAAAAAAAAATGTCACGATCCGAACCCAAGGGTACGTGATCGACACTAGAAAATGAGTAAGTATAAAACCCTCGAAACCCGTAATAAACCTTAAAGAAAAGAAAAAATAAAACCTTCAAATTTAAAACTTTATTTCATGAAAGAACACATTATCAAACTAATTTTTTTAAAAAATTGTCACGACCCAAACTAGGAGTCATGACCAGCGCTAGGGAATGAGAATTCTTTTGAATCCGGAACTCGTAGCAAACCTAAGAAAATAAAATCATACAATAAATAAATAAAAGTACGACCGAATTAAAAATTTTCTGAATCAATAAATAAAATAAATACTCCAAATCCTTTTATAAATGAATACATATTCGTATAATGTTCAAATACAAATTCTCAAAGTATTTAATATCCAAACAAAATAATACACTTCCAAAAATTATAACACCACTACTGCAGTTTCTAGAATACAATTCAAAGTTCAGAATATACATTTGCATAAAATAGTCGGGACTGAAGAACACCGGCGAGGAACTCTACAACTAAGGTCTGATGATATGGAATCTCCTGAAAAAATAATTGAGGGGGGTCAGACCTCACTGAGTGAATTATTATACTATATATACATGCAAACTAAACCATAACAATCAGGCATTCTTATATATATATATATACACACACACACACATTTCACACGAATGTCAAACTCTGCTTTTATAAATATACTACATGTAGAAAACGTTTGATTAAATTCATGAAGAATCCATAGAAACCTAATAATAACCACCTCAACAACCCCATCATCACTCTAGCCATGCAGGCTCACTTGATTCCAAATAGAACACTTATTCCAATTTGGACAGCAGACTGGCCCCGAGACACTAAGTCAATCGAGCTCCAGCAGTCTGATTGTCAGTGTGATTGGCCCCAAGACACTTGGTCAACCGAGCTCCAGCAATTACACTATCTATCACCTCACATCTCAATCAACCCAATAGATCATTCAATTCACTTATGGACAGTAGACTGGCCCCGAGACACTAAGTCAACTGAGCTCTAGCAGTCTGACTGTCAGTGTGATTGGCCCCGCAATCACACTATCTAACATACCATTAATCTTATTCAAATCAATTAAATCAATTATAATCACCCACCTTTAACTCTCACTCAATCCTTATCTATTGTATCGATACGTACACAGTCCTAGTGCTGCCCACTAGGAAGCACGTTCTATTGATATCCTTCACTTAAAATAAATCATTCATTCGGAAAATAATTAATGTAGAACAATATTCATAATACTAAAACCAACCATATATATATATATATATATATATATATATATATATATATATATATATATATATATATATATATATATATATATATATATATACCAAAAATATACCTAAAATATACCCAGTATATTTCAGGTATATATATATATATATGTGTGTGTGTGTGTGTGTGTGTGTGTGTGTCAAATAAAATACAAAATAAACTAAAGATAAATCATTAATATAGTTAAAAACAATTTAAATAAGTAACAATAATATAACATGCATTATCTTAAAAATATACTTAAATATGCAAAAGATATACCCTAAGTACACAAATCATTTAATAAAACATTTATGTATAAATATTCATTTAAATACGTGTTTGTGTTTCACATATATTCACAAATATACTAAAAATAAACCTAATTGTCTAGCATGCATATATCAAAAATAAACCCTAAATATACTACTAATGTGCTAGGTTTAATTTAATAATAAAACATTTATTTATTTGAAAATAAATCAAAAATATACCAAAAATAAACTTAAAAATATTTTAAGTGTAGGTTTATAATTTAACATGCAATTATTTAAGAATAAACCTAAAATCTACTAAAACTATACCTAAAGTATACTAATCATTTAATAAAATAATTATGTCTAAGTGTACATTTTAAAACATGTGTATATTACTCAAATGTATTAAACCTAAACCTAATTGTTTAATGTGCATATATCAAACTAACATGCATATATATAAAAATGCAACTCTAGATATACCAAAAATATTATAATTTAAATCCCTTTTAAAACATAAAATGAAAATGAAAAATTCTAAATAATGCACCCTATATGCAGTGCATATATATACAATATAATAACTCACATGTTAGCGCTCCACGAGACAAACTCGGCGGGCCTGATCCGTTAGGCCTCGATCTCTGCGTAGCTAGACAAACAAATGACAATATGAATCAGAATAAATTTAACGGAAATTCTAAAGACTCGATCTAAAATTTTAGACATCAAATTAGAATAGGAATTTGACCAGACATCACGTTTTACGAGAATTCTATCGAAAATCCGACAGAACCTCCCCTGTAAAACGGACATCTCTCTACTCAAAGAGGAGAGCCGGTCCTGCAAAGAAATACACTTCGGAATAAACATAGAATTACAACCACAATCCCTCAGTCGGATTCCAAACTACAATTCACCGACCGAAGTTCACAATTCACAGAATAATTATAAAATACCGAAAATGCCCTTATATAATAAAAATACATTTTATAAATTCAAATTATGTAATTAACCCTAAAACATACTAAAAATCAATAAAAATCCATTTATTTAGAAAAATAGTATATTATATATAATTTGAAAATAATTTACGAAAAATAGTTTTAATTAGTTAAAAATATTAAAAATTTGCAGAAATCATTTTTATAGCTCAAATAATTATTAAAACCAATTTAATTATATTTTTAGCCAATTTAGTGTAAAATTACCAAAATACCCCTATATATATATTCACTATAAATGTTCAAAAATTCACCAAAAATTATATAATTACTCAAAAATTAATTTCTCAACATATAATTCAATAATATCAATAAATATACTCAATTTACCAATTTATTTCAATTAAACACATAATTAACCCTATTTTCAAAATTGCATAAACTTAATAAATTCCAAATAAATACATAAAAATTCACAAAAATTACAAATAAATTTCTATAATTCATTTAAACTCCTATAATCACCATAAAACACAATTTCATAATTTAATTAATTAATTTTCAAAAATTAGAAAATAATAATAAAATAATCAAAAATTCACAAAAATAAAAATAAATTCCAAAAATTCTAAAAAAAATTACAGCATGTAGATTAAGCTTCCAGGAACAAAGTTTGTGAAGGAATTTTTCATGAATCAATCAAATTGAAGCTAAAAAAAATTTGAAACCCAAAATGGCTGATTTAAAGAAATTGAAACCTAAGTAATTCTAGACCAAATCAAGTGAAACAAAGCTTGGAATCACACTCACCAGAGCTCAAGGAGAAGATAGAGACCGACAGCATCAAATTTGGTGGCTGGAAAGTGCTTGGTCGGAGCTAAGTCGATTTTTGGCTTCTTGATGAAAATCCGACCAAACAACGCCAGAAATGGGAGCTTGGGACGTCGGGAATGGCTGGAAGGGAAGGTGGCACACTGGAAAGTATAGTGACAGCAAAGAAAACGAGCTTAAAATGGCTGAAAACGTTTTGGGAGGAAGAAGATGAAGGAGGGGCAAAACTGTAATTAAGCAACTTTTATTTTTTTTTATTAAAATTTGTGTATATATCTATATATATATATGTCCACACTATATTATAGTAATATATATATTCTCACACACAAATAATACTCACTACACAAATATTTTAATATATTTAATAATTTATACACTTAAAATTAATTAATTAATACAAAAATTAAATAATAAAATTAAGGAAATTAATTAAGCTCTAATTAAGTTAAATAAGTACACATATATACAATTTATTTTAGCACTTTAAAATTATATATGAGTTCATGCAAATTCATAAAACTAGTCAAAACAAATAGTATTAAATTATTTACGTGTCAATTTCCCCGAAAATACAATTTCCGGAAAAATTTTACGTAAAGTACTTAAAATAATATAAAATAATTAAAATTAGTTTTAAACAAATAACAACTCTTAAAATATCATAAATATATATACAAAAATTATTAACATTGCATATCCCGATGCAATATAAAAATATTTAAAAACTCGGGATATTACAAAAATAAACATAATCATGCGCAACATAAAATATTCTCCATCATCAAATATCATAAATCAATCTTAAAACAATATACATAAGGGTGGTTCATTAAAATACAATACATGTCACGACCCAAAACAGGGACCATGACCGGCACTAGGGAACGGGAATTCTTTCAAATCCGGAACCCGTAGCAAGCCTAGAAATAAAATAAAACATGCAATAATAGTAGCAATATATAATGCAGCGGAAATAAAAATCATAAATATCACAATATTAACTTCACCAACTGGATTTAAATCAAATCTCATCTCATATATAAATCTTTGAATACAAATCCAGTTTCAAATATAATACAATATCTCACATAAATAAAATACATAAAATCCCACCAAATTAATTTACAACTACTGCAGTATCTAGATTATAAAAATAAGACTCAAATAAGCAGTTTACACAAAGAAGTCGGGGCGGAAGAAATTCGGCGTACAGGCATGCTACTGAGGTCTGAAGATGTTGACTCTTATGAAAAATTGTCAATGGAGGGGAGTCAGACCTCACTGAGTGAATTACTATAATATATATACATGCATACTACATGACAATGCATACAGTCAAAAGTATATATCTAATATGTATATATACAGGCAAATACATACAGATGCAATAAAATCATTTTATATATATTTTACTGAAAATCATCTTTTATGAAGGATCACATAGAACCCTAGAATATCGTAACCTCGAAAACAGTGTTAGACAACACTCTAGCCATACAGGCTCACTGAATCCAAATATATCCACTTAATCCATTTAGACAGTAGACTGGCCCCGAGACACTAAGTCAACCGAGCTCCAGCAGTCTGACTGCCAGTATGATTGGCCCCGAGACACTTAGTCAACCGAGCTCCAGCAATCACACCCAAATCACATCTCACACATCAGATAATCATAACCAATCAATATCCACAAATAGGTTAGTAGTATAGCCTAAATACTATAGGCGTACCAGTACGTACTCGGTCCTAGTGCTGCCCACTAGGTAGCACGTTCTATCGATATCCTTCATTAATAAATATAAAACATTCATTCACAAATAAATGATGCATGAAGTTCAATAAAATTATCAACATAAACCATATATATACTAGAAATATACCAAAAGTAAACCAGGTATATTTCGAGTATATATACGTTAAATAAATCCAATTAAATTACAATTTAAATTAGAAATATATTTAAAAACATTTTAAATATAATTTATTAACAAAACATATATACAATTTATTATATACCAAAAATATACTTAAATACAAATCACATTATTTATGCATATTTAATCAAAATAAACATATATTTCTAAATCATGCATCCTAAGCATATATATATAGTATAGTAACTCACCCTAGTGCGCTCCACGAGACGGGTCCGACGGGCCTGGTCCACTAGCCCTCGGTCTCGGCCCAACTAAACAAGCAATAAATAACCGACATTAGAATAAACCTAATAGAAATCCTAGAATTCGATCTAGAGTATTAAACATAGAATCGATATCAGGGTTCGACCGGATATCACGTTTTACGAGAATTCTATCGAAAATTCGAAAGAACCTCCCCTGTAAAATGGACATCTCTCTACTCAAAAGAGTAGAGCTGACCCTGCAAGGAAATACACTTTGAAAAACTACACAGAGCACAATCAAAATCCCACGGTCGGACTCCAAACTACAGTCCACCGACCGGGGTCCACAAACACAGAACAATTTTAGAAATACCAAAAATACCCTTATAACATAAAAATTCATTTTATAAGTATAAATTACATAATTAACCTTCAAACACAGTAAAAACCAATAAAAACTCATTTTATTAGTAAAATCATATATTATATATATAATTGAAAATAATTCACGAAAAATAGTTTTAATTAGTTAAAAATACTAAATAATTTCTAGAAATCATTTTTATACCTTAAATAACTATTAAAACCAATTAAATTACATTTTTAGCCAATTTTGTGTAAAATTACCAAAATACCCTTATATATATAAATATACTATAATTACTTCAAAAATTCACCAAAAATAGTATAATTATCCAAAATTAATTTTCTCAACATATTTATCAATAATATCAATAATTAAACCAATTACCCAATTAAATTCAATTAAAAACATAATTAACCCTAATTTCCCAAATTACATAAACTCAAATAATTCAAAATAAATACTTAGAAATTCATAAAATTCCAAATAAATTCCTATAATTCATTTCAACACCTAATTTAACCATAAAACACAATTTCATAATTTAAATAATTAATTTCCGAAAATTAGAAAATAATATTAAAATATTCAAAAATACCCAAAAATCCAAACAATCTCCAAAAATTCCAAAAAAATTCATACATGTAGATTAAGCTACTAGAATCAACATTTGTGAAGGGAGTTTTCATTAATCAATAAATTCAAAGCTCAAAAAAATCAAAAACCCTAATATGGCCGAATTGGAAAATTCGAAACCTAAGCAAATCAAGACCATTTAAGCTCAAACCAAAGTTAGAATCACACTCATCGAAGCTCAAGGAGAAGAAAGAGACCAGCAGTGTCGAAAATGGTGGCCAAAATCGTCGTCGACGGCGAGGAGAAGAAATTTCGGCCAAAAGAAGAAAAGAGGTTGTCGGCGCCGGGGAAGAAGGCTGCTGGCGGCGGGGAACGGCTGGGGACAGCGGTGGCAAGCCGGGAGGCACACCGACGGTAGGGGAACGACGTGACAGATGGTGGTTGGTGGTGAGGGGGTGGTCGAGCGCGGGGAAGGAGAAAGAGAAGAAGAAAAGAAAAGAAAAGAAAAGAAAAAGAAAAAAGAAAAATAATAAAAAAATAATTTTAATAAAATATTTAAAAAAATCACACCCACACATATAATTTAATATTTTAATAATTTAATAATAAATAAAAATAATTAAATAATAATAAATTAATAAACAAATAATAAAATATTAGGGTAATATATATTAAACCCTAATTAAATAAATATCGCACACATACACGGTGTTTAGTAATTTAAAAATACGTATGAGTTCATGCAAGTCCGAAAATATATTTAAAATAATTAATAATAAATTATTTACGTGAAAATTTCCCCGAAAATGCAAGTCCCGGGAAAATTTTACGTAAAGCACTTTAAATAATACACAATAATTAAAATAGGTTTTAAATACATATCAACTCGTAAAAATATCGTAATATTTACACAAAAACTATTAACACTGTACATCCCGGTACAGTATAAAAATATTTAAAAACACGAGATATTACAATACATAAGTATACTTAAGTTATACAAACTCATAGTACAAACACTACTGCGGTATTCTAAAGTTACTACTACAATATAGCTCATAATGGCCTACATAATATGGCCGGTGATGAAGAAATCCGACGTAGAGGCGGTCTGAGCTCGAACTCCCAAATTCCTGAAAAAAATAGATTGAGAGGAATCAGACCTCACTGAGTAAGTAAATAAAAAGAACTGTACCGTTGAAAACCATGTAGTTATAATGAAAATAATTTATAACGTATATATGTATATAGTCTTTGAAAAATCTTGGTAGAACCCTAAATTCAAATTTCTAAATGGCCAACTGGGCTCACTTAATCCTCATAGACTACCGATCCTAGAGAGCAAAGGCATCAACCGAGGCACTAAGCCGCCGTCATCCACATAATCCAAATACATGGCACTAGCAGTCCCCGACAGCTAAGGCATCAACCGAGGCACCCATCCTAATCCATTATTAACTTTCCAGTTACAGGCGGTCCCCGAGAGCAAAGGCTTCCACTGAGGCACCCGTCCCAGTTTATATCCACAAGTCATACATACATCGAATCGATCTCTCAATCTCTACCATGTGCACACGGTTCTGCTAAAACCCACCAGGTAGCTCGTTCTACCAAAATTTCTCAAAACTAATTTTAAATAAATAAAATGCACCTAAATCGTAAATAGCAGCATTTAAATTAAATAAATCATATAATAAATACTAAAAATATGAGCACATGAATCTTTAAATAAAACACACGCACAGATCAATTTATCAACATACAGGACGATCGAGAAGGTTGACGACCGCGCGTCTACCTCAATCCAAAAGCTACCACTCCGATACTCTCTAGGAAAACAAATAACAAACCTATTTTTAAAATATGTTTATGGAATTAAAATTGAAAATCGATAGAAATAGTGAAATTCTAGACTGACTCGAGGAAGACCAGATAAGACTCGATAGATAGGGAAAAACTCTACTTAACACTAGAAATTTATGAAAGATGTCACGTTTTAAGAGAAAATCTACCGAAATTTCTGCAGAGTCTCCTCTGTAAAACAGACATCTCTCTACCATAGGTAGAGTCATTCCTGCACAGAAAACACACTTCTAAAAATTCGCACACAATCTACACTCAGGTCAGCTCTCTAACACAGTATTAGTCCGACCGAGTTCACAACTTAACAATACATCACAACTTAATTCTAACTAATAAAATTCATGAAAATATTACTTTCATAAATAAACATTAAAATCATACTTAAAATATAACATAGCACTTAATTAAATTTAATTAGACATAAATATATAAAAACCCATAATTTCCAATAATATACATTATTCTTAAAATATGCATATATAATCCATAATTAATATAACTATCAACATATACCTTAATTAAAATCATTATACCATATATGTTAAATATAACCATATATATTTCCAAAATAATATGTTATACATACATATATACATACATACTTACATACATACATACATACATATATATATATATATATATATTTGGAAACAATATTCAAAATTAACATTACTTAATTAAAAATACCAATTATTTTATAAAAATCCTCTAAACCTCTTAAATATTAATAAAACCAACTAAAATATATATTTAACTATAATTAGCATAAAATTACGTATTTATCCATATAATAGAAAAATACACATAATATATTCATATTACTCAAAAATTCTATAAAAATTCTATAAATACATAAAAATTATTTTCTCGACATAAAATTTCTTAATATCAATAAAAACATATAAGTAACTAATAATTTCTTCCAAGATATAAATTTAACCTAATTATCCACATTTGACATAAACCTAAAATAATTATAAAAATAGTATAAAAATCACAAAAACTAAAAATTAAGTTCTAAAATTAATAACATTAATGATAATACCAATTATCACAATTTCATAATTTTTAACAATTAATTTTCTGAAGTTAATAAAATATCCAAAATCCACAAAATTCACAATTAACACAATAATTTTCTATAATCTTAAATAAAATCAATATACTAAAAATAAATAACAATACTTACTCCAATTTACTAATTAAACTAAAATAAAAATAAATTAAAATTCTGTAAAATGAAAAAAATCAAAATAATATACCAAAATTAGATTTAAACAACTAACTAGCATAATTAACCAATTAACTTGGGATAATTAAACTTTAACACCTAAATCAGCCTCAACAACCTATGAATAACCTAAAAATGACCTAAAAATAACTCAGAACAACAAGCTGCCTACCTCTATTTCCGTCGTCGAAAATGGTTGCAGCGATGAGGCAAGGCATCGACCGTCGCCTGAGGAGGTAAGGCAGGCTAAGGGACCAACGGATGACATCAGTTTGGTGCTGATAGGGACAGAAAAGCTTGGATAGAGAAGGAGAGTCATCGGAAGGGGAAGCAAAGAGGAAAGGGAAGGCAGCCACAGGGGGAAGGGGACGCTGGAGAAGAGTGGTTGTCCGGCAGAAGGCCGGGATGTCACGACCCAAAACAGGGGCCATGATCGGCGCTAGGGAACGGGAATTCTTTCGAATCCGGAACCCGTAGCAAGCCTAAAAATAAAATAAACATACAATAATAATAACAACAACTCTTAATGCAGTGAAAATAAAATCATAATTATCAAAATAATAATCCACCACGGGATTTCAAATCAAATCCGTATCTCATATATATAAATAGATCCTTTAATACAAGTTTCAGTTCAAATTCTCAAAATACATAACTCACACAAATATAATACATAAAACCCATAATTTATTATAACTACTGCAGTGTCTAGATTATAAAATAAAACTCAAGACTCAGATAAGCAGTTTACATAAAGAAGCAGGGGCAGAACAAATCCGGCGTACAGGCCTACTACTGAGGTCTGAAGATGATGACTCTCCTGAAAAATAGTCAATGGAGGGGAGTCAGTCCTCACTGAGTGAATTACTATAATATATATACATGCATACTAAATGACAGTGCACAGTTAACAGTATATATACAAGCAAATACACACGGATGCAATAAAATCATTTTTTATATATTTTGTCTGAAAACCACTGGTTATGAAGGATCAAATAGAACCCTAGAAATTCACAACCTCAAAACAGTGTTAGACAATACTCTAGCCACACAGGCTCACTTATTCCAAAATATTCACTTATTCCATTTAGACAGTAGACTGGCCCCGAGACAATAAGTCAACTGAGCTCCAACAGTCTGACTGTTAGTGTGATTGGCCCCGAGACACTAGGTCAATCGAGCTCCAGTAATCACACCCCCAAATCATATCACACATCAAATAATCATATCCAATCAATATCCACAATCTGGTTAGTAATATAGCCTAAATGCTATAAGCGTACTAGTATGTACTCGGTCCTAGTGCTGCCCACTAGATAGCACGTTCTATTGATATCCTTCATTAAAACATAACACATATATTCATAAAATAAATGATGCATGAATTTAAATAAAATAGCAACATAAACCATATATATACTAGAAATATACCAAAAGTAAACCAGGTATATTTCGAGTATCTATACTTCAAATAAATCCAATATAATTACAAAATACACTAAGAATATACCAAGAATATATATAAAAACCTTTTAAGAATAATTTATTACTAAAACATGCATATAATTTGAAAATATATCAAAAATATACCGAATATAAACTAAAACTAAACTTAAATGCCAAATGAATTATTTATGCATAATTAATAAAAATAACATACATTTCTAAATCATGCACCCTAAAGCATATATATATATAGAATAGTAACTCACACTTAGTGCGCTCCTCGAGATAGGTCCGATGGACTTGGTCCACTAGGCCTCGGTCTCGTCGCAACTAAAAAAACAATAAATAACGGACATCAGAATAAACCTAACAGAAAACCCTAGAAACTTGATCTAGAATATTCGACACATAATCAAAATTAGGGTTCGACCGGACATCACGTTTTACGAGAATTCTACCAAAAATTTGGCATAACCTCCCCAGTAAAATGAACATCTCTCTACTCAAAGAGTAGAGCCGGCCCTACAAAGAAACACACTTCGAAAATAAACATAGAATTACAATCATAACCCCTCGGTCGGACTCCAAACAACAGTCTACCGACCGGGGTCCACAATCACATAATATTTATGAAAATACTAAAAATGCCCTTATATCACAGAAATACATTCAATAAGTAGAAATTACGTAATTTATTCTAAAACACATTAAAAACCAATAAAAATTCATTTTATTAGAAAAATCATATATTATATATATAATTTGAAAATATTTCACGAAAAATAGTTTTAATTAATTAAAAATACTAAATAATTTTTAGAAATCATTTTTATACCTTAAATAACTATTAAAACCAATTTAATTACATTTTTAGTCATTTTAGGGTAAAATTACCAAAATACCCCTATATATATAAATATACTAAAATTACTCCAAAAATTCGCCAAAAATAATATAATTGCATAAAATTAATTTTCTCAACATATTTATCAATAATATCAATAATTGAACTCAATTAACTAATTAATTTCAATTAAAAACACAATTAACCTAATTTTCCAAAATTACATAAACCTAAATAAATTCAAAATAAATACATAGAAATTCATAAAAATTCAAAATAAATTTCTATAATTCATTTTAACACCTATATTTATCATAAAACACAATTTCATAATTTAATTAATTAATTTTCGAAAATTAGAAAATAATATTAAAATATTCAAAAATACCCAAAATCAAAATAATCTCCAAAAATTCTACAAAAATTCACACATGAAGATTAAGCTACTAGGATCAACATTTGTGAAGGAATTTTTCATGAATCAATCAATTATAAGTTCAAAAAAAATCAAGAACCCTAAAATGGCCGAATTACCAAAATCGAAACTTAAGCAAATCAAGACCATTTTAAGTGAAAAAAAGCTTGGAATCACACTCATCGGAACTCAAGGAGAAGAAAGAGACTGGCAGTGTCAAAAATGGTGGCCGAAAACGTCATGAATGACGGTGAGAAAGAATTCGGCTTCTCCGGCCAAAATAAGCTTCCCGATGTCGGAAAGGGACTCTGCAGGCGGCGGAACGGCTGGAGGAAGGAGGTGGCACGCCGGGAGGAACACCAACGGTGAGAAACGGGATGACAATGGCCGGATTCTCGTGAGGGACGATCGGGAGTGAGGGAGAAGCTTCAATGGCACAATGGTAAATAACTCAAACTTTATAATTTTATTTAATATTAAATGTATATGTATATATATATACTTTACACTATATATTAAAATAATATAAAATCACACACATTAAATATACACCACACACATAAAATTTAATATTTTTAATAATTTATACACTAAAAATAATTAAATATTATTAAAACTAATAATAAATAATAAAATATTAGGGTAATTACTTAAACCCTAATTAAATAAATACACACATATATATTTTATTTAGTACTTTTAAAAATATATATGAGCTCATGCAAATGTGTGAATTTACTTAAAATAATTGATAGTAAATTATTTACGTGAAAATTTCCCCGAAAATAGAATTCTCGAAAAAATTTTACGTAAAACACTTAAAATAATATACAATAATTAAAATAAGTTTTAAATACATATTAACTTGTAAAAATATCATAATTATATACAAAATTATTAACACTGCATATCCCGATGCAGTATTA